>OY987255.1:120371354-120971354 GCA_963920725.1 Rhamphomyia laevipes
AGGCGAATAAGATTGAATTAGAGCGAAATAAAATTGAGCTGAATGAGGTTACGGCTCTAAATAGAATAGCTACTGCAATGGAGGAGCGTAATTCCATATTAAATAATTTAATCGCAACTAGACCACAGAGGTAAGTGGAATATGTTGTTCATTAAAATTATATTTTAAATAAGAAACAGATCATCGAAACAAAAAATTGTATGATATATATACCCTCAAACTACCACAAAATTTTCTTTGTTTTGCACTAAAAATTAACATACAAATTTAAAAAATTGTATATTTATAATTTTCGGTAGAATTATATTTATTATTTTCGGTAACATTTTACTTTATGGTTTATGTATAATCTTTTTTATGAATAATAAAACCAAGCAAGTTCGGTATAATATAATTTTTAAATAATATTTTAATTTAAATTGTCAGAGAAATTGTCAAGCACAATAGAATTTCTAATCTCTTGTGCTAAAGGTAATAAACTTGGTGCTGCGTCTGCCAAAGATTCTTCATCATTATCTTCATCAATACCTTCTTCACCATTGTCTTCTTCATCTCCACTAACCAAATCATGATGATCCACATAGTTGTGAAATTTTATGAAATTATGTAGCGTTGCTACGGTGTTTATTATTAAACCCATCATTTCCGGGGAGTATTTAATACATCTATCTTTCGCAAGACACCGAAATCTTGATTTTAATACTCCATTTAATCTTTCTATATAATTTCTTGCGGATCTGTGAGCTTGATTAAAACGTTCTTCTGCTTCAATTCTAGCGTCCCTTATCATCGGTATCATTAGCCAAGGTTGAAGTGGATAACCACTATCACCTGAAAAAATATACCAAATATATGTAAATAAACAAACTATTACAATATGCAAATATATACAAAAATAATTAAAAATTATATGTATATATATATATATATATATATATATATATATTTATATATATATATATATATATATATATATATATATATATATATATTTATTTATATACATATATAATGTAATGATCAATTCATTAATTTCAGAGAATCAGAAAGCAAGTTGGAGTATCTCGATACTGTTTACCTAGACTAGACGATCCTTAACGTAGAAATACCGAATTTTATTGGTGAAAATAACACGGTGAACATTTTATGCCAAATGTTTGTTTATTTTTATAAACAATGAATAATTTAATATATTATAAGAAATGAATTCTTTTAATTTTGTGATGTTAAAGTATAATTTTTTAAAGTTAATAATTGATAAAAATAATGCAAAATATAAACTATAAAATTAGTGTTTTTATTTTTTTTGTATTTATATTTTTTACCTAATAGCCATGAATTTCGTAGATCTCCTATATCATATTTATTATGTAAATATGCTTTTGCAATAGATTTTCTCCATATAGTGGATTAGAAACACCATATTTAGCATTAATATTGAGTATTTTTAAATTAGTGTCGCAAATCTTAAAAAAAAAAATTAATGAATTGTAATTTTATATATAGCATTTCCAGGCCAAATTACAGTGCTTACCAATTGGACATTTTTCGAATGTTAATGGTGTCGATTTAAATATACATGTTCAATATTCGCTGTAGGTCTATACATAGAAACATGTGTGCAATCTATATACAGCCAATACCCGGAAATTGAAATTTTTGATGAAATCTAAAAAAAGAAAAAAATCACGAATGAGTTGAATGAGTTTTATACTTACTGCAATTTTATAGTATTCATTTCTGCTGATGTTTGGGGAAATTTTATGAAAATTGTCGTATACATCAACTAACAGCAGATTGTGATAAACATTGAAGGTAGCTCACGCCATTTTTTTTTTTTTGAAAAGTGCCTACATAAACGCAATAAAAAATATATTTTATACAACAATTAAAATAACGAACTTACCTTCTGCTAAAAAGCTTAAAGCAACAAGAATTATAATTTCTTTTGCAATACTAGTAGCGTCCATATATGGTGTAACTAAATTATTTAATTGAAATACAAGCGCCTGTGGCATTCTATATATTGAAATAAATTTATTTTCATATAAATCAAACGGGTCGCACAGATCCCTTAATCTCTTCCTTTGGATTCTTAAGCCCCTCTTTCTTTCATTTTCATCATCATCTAAATACGGTAGGTAGCAATCTTCTTGCCATAATATATATAATCTATAAATTCACAATATTTAATCTTTATAATATAATCTTTAATAAATTAAACATGTGGTTAATACTTACATAAATTAATTTAATCGTCCTATATATTTAGTAACTCATTCTAATTTTGTAACATAATGAAATTAAACAAAAATAAATTTGTATAATAATCTTTATTTAAAATTTAGAATATAAGTTTGACAGTACAAAATGTCAAATGTGTCAATATTGGCTTAAGTTTAGTTTCCACTATGCAAGTTGCAAATTAAAAAAAAAAACTGAAATATTGCTAACCGGAACGAAATTGTATATAAAGATCTTTGTTTTAAATTACTTTTTAGTACATAATAATTATATTTCCAATTCAAACTTTATTTAATTTCAACATTTTTATCACTTTTAAATATTCATATTATTGTTTATATAGAGTTTACATAGTGTAAACCCTTATATTAAGAATTTTTAAGAAATACTAGCGCTATCTATGTGTGGATTAAAATTACTTTACTATTTCCTATTGGTTTATTCGCGGCTTGCCAGAATAGACTTTTGGGAAAGTGGGAACATATATTTGGGAAAAATTGTTGAGGGAATTATTGATTTTTTTTTCCAAATTCCCAATTCCCGGGAAAAGCCAGAATAGTGACACAGACCTTTAATTTGATACCTCACATGATGTTTTTTATTTTGGGCCCCATATGGCCATCGTTACCCAAAACACTACCCAACAAGATGTACTCATCAATACCTTTAATTTGATACCCCACATGACTTTTTTGAAAATAGGTCCAACCCCCCGCCCCTTTCCGGGCAATGAAAATGATGTCGCATCGAATGGGTAAACACAGGAGCTTAAGTTCCAAATTTAAGTTAAATCGGTGAAGCCGTTTAGGAGCTATGCCCATGTGAGGGAAACATGAATTGTAAATTTAATATAAGGAAATTATTAATAATTTCAGGCCCCCACATGACCCGCGTTGCCCCAAACACTTCCATTACTTGCCCCAAAGATATCTACTCTTCCAGACCTTTAGAAAAACCACGAATAACTACTATTTTGCACTTTCAATTGTTTCCACTATTGTTTTACACATAACTAACTGCGACTGTACTTGTTTTGAATTATTTTTCAAATAAAACTTAACAAAAAGCAATAAGCATAACAAAAAAAAAATGCTCACTTTATATTTTTACTTCAAGCGAATTTTAAAATTTGAGTGAATATTTTGTTTAGAATAGTATAAGTTTTGATTTGGGATATATAGTTTTAAACCATTTTATGTATAATTGGTGGAAATACGAATTTTTTAATCTGACGTGGGATAAAAGTGTCCCATTCGTCCCGAAACGATTAAAAGAAATTTAAAAAAAAATCTATTTTAGATTGAACTTTTATTTGAATCAATATATCCAAGCAGGTGGAAACCGCAAATTTAACCCCTCAATAATTTGGGCAGCATCAAATTGATATTTTGCAATCTTTTAATAAGTATATGTGTAAATAAATAAAAATAAAATAAATAATTAACAATAAATTATAAATCATACATAAAAATTAATTTTATTGATTCATTTATTACAATAAAAAAATCGTGACAAATATATTTTGCAATTTTTAAGAGGTCTTTTTATTATTTTAAATAATCTTTTAAAGAATCTCTATTCCAAATGCATCTCTAGTTGCATTAAATCTTGTAAAAATTCGCGATTTTCGTAAAGGAGCTACCTCATTGCACCATTCACATTCCTGCACTAGCTCGTTATCATTATTATATTGATCAACAAATTTTTCAGAATAATAGTTGCTGTCATGCATTTTTAAAAAATTATGAAGTTTATGAATTTGTCAATACCCTCCATTTTGCTGTTAAAACGCCAAATGTGTTTTCAATACGAACTCTTCGTCTCGGTAAATTTTTGATAATATTATGTTTATCTGATGGTAACAAACGTCCTGGATATGGACGCATAATATTTCTTTTTAATGGAAAGGCTGCTTCACCAATAAAAAAAACACGGTAATTCTATATCAGAATTTGGTAGCTTTTTAATTTTTGGGATATCAATTGTTCAATTTAGTAGGTGTTTTCCAAAAGCACTACATTTCAAAATACCTCCATCACTCTGGCTTCCGTAAGCACCTATATTAAGAATATATACATAAAAATAAATATGTATACTTAAATAAAATTACCTATATCTACAGTAGTGAAAATATAATTACTGTCACAAGCGGCTAGTAATACAATACTAAAATATTGTTTATAATTATAATATAATGAACCGGATTTTAGAGAGTACTTAATTTCAATATGTTTGCCATCTATTCCTCCTACAACATTTGGCATTCCTGTTGATTTATAAAATTCATCAACTATTTTATATCATTCTGCTATATTTGGTTGTGCTAAATAAATTTCATTCAATTCATCTCAAATGGTATCGCATGTTTCTAGAATTATTCCTCGAATTATTGTTACTCCAGCTCGGAAAGCTCATGCTAACATTTGCCAGCAACAACCTTGTGACATATATCTGAAAATTTAAAAATTTTAAATTATTTATATATAGATTTGGATAACAAACTAACACCAAAGTTATTGCCAGTCGGCATTCCGCACCAATTTTCTTATAAAATCTTGCTTAGTTAACCTTTTTTCTAGAAGATTACTTAGCAAAGTAAATTCTTTAACTCCCATACAAGTATTTTTTCTAAATTCATGTTCATCCTGGCTTTTTAAAAAAAACCATGCATCTCCCTTTCATGTTCACTATATATAAAAAGCGTCCAAATTCTGCTTCTTTGTACATGTTCAAATAAATGTTTGTAAGATTTAAATATGCCATATAAACAATATATATAGGAACATTATATTGTTCAAATAGTTCCACTTTACCACAATCATTTTTTTAACACTTCTTTATTTTATACTAAAATCTAATAATGATTTTTTTTTATTAATTATGACATCAATTTGACATAAAATTTCACATCCAATTGACTATCAGTCAACGCATGCGTTGCGGTGCGGCAAAAAAACGCACATCTAATTCAAGCATAATTCTAACTTTGCGCTCCGGTAGCAATGTTGCCACAACACAGGAGTTAAATTCACCAACTTGAAAATAATAAAAACAAATGACAATAGATTTTTGCTGATTTGTTCAATTCTATATGAAAACAGTTTAATTTTATTTTATATAAAAACACTAATTTTATAAACATACATTTTTTTTATTTACCAACAAATTTTGAAAAATCACTGCACCGACGGACGCACAACAAATATGCACATGTAATTGACTATCCGCTATCCGGCAATGCACGCAGTGCCGTGCAGCAAAAAAACGAACGACTATTTCAAGCATAATAATTATTGTGCAGTGCAGCAGAAATGTTAATTGAATTGTTTAAAGAATTTTCAATAGTTTATGGAATTGAAAATGTTTCATATAATATACATAGTTTACTCCACTTATCATCAGATAATGCAGATTATTGAAAATTTGAATAGTTACAGCTATATATTAAGATTTTAACTAAAATTTGGTTTAGTTTTCAGGTTACATCAAATATTAATAATGTATAAGAATTATGACTTACAACAAACACAATTAAGTGTAGACATTGAGAAGTTTGTCACATATAATTTTAATAATGTTTTTTTTCGTTTTTATTAAATTTTCCTCAATACTAATAAAAAAAAAAACAACGCTAGAATTTCAACAATGCATTCCAATATTCTCATGATTCACAAAATTATAATATTTTTTTTGTCAAAACTGGAACTGATTTAAAAAAAAATCACAGGACCCAAATTCTCAATTTTTTTTATAAAATAAAAGAAATATTTGTATAATACAACTAAAGCATCAGCAATGAAATCAATACCATTAGTAACATATAACCCTAACATAATTTTACATCCACAACAGAACCATCAAAATCATCAATTTCGGAAACATCATCACAATTACCATATTTTAAACCACCACTGTCAACAATTCCATTACCATAAACTTTTTAAAGAACTAAGTGATGTAGTTATAGAATTAAGTAAAGAATTGTTTATTGAAAAAGTTGTTAAAGGAAACTTAATTGAAGTGGCGCAAAAGTAAAAAATAAATAATAATAATAATAATAATAAATAAAGACTTTATTTCATTTCAGTTCAAAAAATAATTTTCATAATCTTAATTCAACACAATTCAAATTGTAAACCTAGTTATTCAAAATTGATTAATTTAATACATTTTTTTAAAAAATAAAATAAAAAATATGTTTATTATTATTTTAATAAATTCAAGAAAAATATACAAAATAAAAAAACGAATAAAAATAACAATTTAATAAAGTAGTATAAATTTTAGATAAAAAGTTGTATAAGAATTAAGAAAAAAAAAATTCAAATAACATATAATATAAAAGAAAATAGTTTAGAAATGAAAAAGTTAGGAACATTCAATTGTCAGAAGGACAAGAGGCGAATGGACCATTAATTCATTTAACATTTTGAAATTTGTTGAAGGGTTTAGTTATATTGTTTTACTATTTTATGTTGTAAATTAAAGGAAATTGGAACATGAACAAAAAAAAAACGCTAAAAGAAAGAATGAAATATGTAACTAAATATTCATAAGTTGTTATATTTTAAAACAAAGTTATAGGAAATAAGATATAATATTTATGACATAAAATATTACAGAGTGATCTAATGAGAAAAGCCAAGATTTAACTTGCTTTAAGAATTTTGATTCAATTCTAATATTCCTGCAACTTCCAGGTAATTTATTAAAAATGCGCGGTGCAGTAATATTATAGAAATGACAAAAGTTTGTTTTATTAACTGTAGGTACAATTACAAGATTTCTTGTGTTTACACGTAAAGGTAAACTATAGTTTTCATATATTCTGGCATTAGCATTGTAATAATATTATGTGTCTTAAAGGAAGAATTCCCAGGCCTTTAAATAAATCAAAACAAATAATACGAACAGCATGTTTTTGCTTGATTAACAACGGTTCAATTTTATTAATATGTGTACTACCCTAGCAGCTTATTCCATATTGAATTTTAAAATTAAATAAACCATTATATACTAATTTTAAAATTGACACAGGCCAGTATAAACTAAGATGATAAAGTTGTCTAATCACTTTATTTAAATATTTTTTTAAGTAAATAGTATGGTCTTTCCAACTGAGTCTAGCATCTATTAAAATACCTAAATATTTAAAATTATCAACACGTTCAATTAAAAAGCATTCATTAGCACAATTTATATTTTCATCAAAACAACGTACAGATTGATCATCAGTCAATTGGTATTTCAGGCAGCTAGGTGACTGATACGTGAATGACAGTTCTTCACATACTGATCCATTCAGATTAAATAACATATATTTGGTTTTGTCACTGACAATTAAGTTATGTAATTTAAACCAACGACGTAGGATTTCCAAATCATGATTGACATTAATACAAACATTAAAATAATTCTTATTTGAATAAGACAAAGCAGTATCATCTGAAAATGCTGTAATTTTACCTTGAAAAGGTTGAATAAATAAGGAATTTACAAATATTAAAAACAAAATTGGTCCTAAAACTGATCCTTGTGGCACACCAATATTAAGTGCTGCAGGTAAAAAAAAGAGGAATCCAGACATAGATTTAATAAATATTTTTTGAATTGTATATTATTATACATTTTTATTTACTTTCAATATAATTATACTTATATAAAGGTTTTATAATTTTTTTTTTATATAGACTATTTGTTATGACGAAAAAAATGTACTAGTTGCTTAGGAAAAGTACATGGTCAGTTTCCACCGGAACTGCGGACTTTCGCATTAACATTACATTTTTATAGCCCTAGAGCATATCAGTATGTAAAAAGTATATACAAAAATAAATTACCAGCATCCAGTACCATTCGTGCTTGGTATTCACATACCGATGGAAACCCCGGATTTACAAAGGAAGCATTAAACATATTAAAAATTAAACAACAAATATGTAAAGAGAAAGGCAAGGAACTTATTGCATGTCTTATGGTAGATGAGATGGCTATACGCAGACATATGGAATGGAATCATCAGCAGAAAAAATATGTAGGTATCATCGATTATGGTACTTATTTACCAGAAACAGAGGAGCTACCTATTGCTAAAGATGCTCTAGTATTTTTATTGTCTGGTGTGAATGAAAGATGGAAGCTACCTGTTGGATATTTTTTAGTGAATGGCCTTAAATCAAAAGAAAGAGCGAACATCACGAATGAAATTTTACAGTTTTTGCATCCTACCGGTGTAAAAATAATTGCTTTGACCTTTGATGGTCATGCTGCTAATTTGGGTATGTGCACTCATCTAAATCCTAATATGCAGATTATGAAACCTTATTTTAATATTCCACCATCCTGTGGAAGGTAACCGCATAAATATTTTATTGGATGCTTGTCATTGTACAAAGCTCATCAGAAATACTTTAGCTAATAAAGCCGTTTTATATGATGGCGATAACAACGCAATAAAATGGGATTATATTGAAAAACTGGTACGACACCAAGATAGTATTGGTGTCCATCTTGCCAATAAATTAAGTTCAAAACATATAATGTGGGACAAACATAAAATGAACGTTAAGATAGCTGTACAAACATTAAGCGAAAGTGTAGCAGTCGCATTACAACAATTACTTAAAGAAAAAAAACAGAATTTATTGGAGCAGAAGCAACCATAAAATTCATACTACATATTAATAATATTTTTGATGCATTCAATTCGAGAAGTTTATTTGGCTGCAAATATAATAAATCAATTTATACTGCAACAAGTGCAATGTTTTTTAAATTTTTTGATAGTAATATATCATATATAGAAAAATTAAAATTACCAAATGGTAATTTATTAATTAATTCAGCAAACAAAACAGGATTTATTGGATTTATTATACTCATGAATAATTTCAAAGAAATATTTAATGAAGATATAATTAAAAAGAAATATTTGAACTACATTTTAACATACAAATTTTCGCAAGATCATTTGGAAATTTTTTTTTCATGCATAAGGAGTATGGGGGGATATAAAAATAATCCAACTGCTGCACAATTTGCTTCAGCTTACAAAAAATTGTTATTGCATAATGAAGTTAAGTCATCAATAGAGGCAAATTGTATAGCACTGGACGACACAACTATATTAACTATTTCTTCCAGAAGAGCAGCACCTCAAACAGATGATAATGATGATATGGTTGAAAATATCGCAGTAGATGATATACTTCTAAGTTTTATAGATTCTTCATCAAAAGAACCTGTAATTTATATTGCCGGTTTTGCAGAACGAAACATTTTAAAAAAACTTAAATGTGATACTTGTGTACAGCTATTAAATAATTGTGAACCACATTCCTCAACGTTTATTGAATTAAAAAGTTATGGAAATTTAAGATTTCCACGAAAAGATAGTGTGAAAATTTGTGAAACAGTCCACAAAATAATAAATTTATTAAAAATACAAAATAAAATTAAAAGTAAGAACATATATAGTACAATAACAATCAACACATTTAAAAATTTAAATTTAAATAATCTGTTTGAATGTTTCAATGAGCATGTTTTAGAATGTGAAGTTTTAATATTTTTTAATTTCTCTTTTAATTGAAACTTATGCAAAAATTAATTTATATCACATTGGAAAACAGTATTCACTAAAAGAACATAAATTATATTTACGAGAAAAATTAACAAAATACATACATTTTATGGGGCAATAAATAATAAAAATCATTGTTTTATTTCAAATTTTTATATTTTTCAAAAAAAAAAAACATAAATATATTAAAAAAACAGATAATAGTAGCTCGATCTAGCGACAAGACAATTAAATTTTGATTTCATTATCTTGTCGCTAGATTGAGCTAGTATTATTGTGTATTTATACTACATTTAATTATTTTTCTGCCCGATTTGCCATCCAGTGGCATCCAGTGACTGATCATGCTCCACTTTTTTAATTTGGAAATATATGAAACTGACAGATGGTTAGCAGTCCATATATTATATAGTCAAAGATTAATACATTGACTACTATTCGAAATATAACCTTGTAATATATTTAAAAATAATTCAAACGCAACAGATGGATCACTTGCAGCATAAACTACGTCCCAATCCTCAAGAGTTAAGCCAATTTTAATGCAGTAAAATTTATTTTTTGAAATTCATTGATTACACGCTGTTTTTTTCTAGATATAATGTGATCTAACTGAAAACTTATTAAACTGTGATCAGTTATTTTAAATTTCAGATTTATATTTTACATAATTATTTCTCTGCAATCTTAAAAATACGTGGTCTAAGCAGGAACTAGAATTATTAGATTCACGTGTAGATCATTAAACAAAGAATTGCAACCAAACGAAGACAAGACAGAAATAACTATCAACATCAGAAGAATTAGACAAAATGTTCTCATTAATATCACCTATAAGAACTAAATTTTTGCAAGTTTGATTTTCCATAAAAGTAGAGAATTCTTCCAAAAAGATATTAACACTACATTTGTGCAATCTATAAACACAAACGAAACAATACCTAACACCAGAAATATCACAAGTTACACTTATTATATCTGCACTATTCAGACTTAGGGATTGCAAATTTACCGAATTTTATTATTACCGGTAACTCGGTAAAAAAAATTACCCGTACCGGTAAACCGGTAATTTACCGGTGAATTTAAATATTTTCTAAAATTATCTGAAAAATAATAAAAAGGTTAAGACATAAAAAAAAGAATGTTTAATTCTAAATACACTTTATTTAATATTCTATAAACTAAATTAATACACATAACAAAACCAAAAAAATTCACAAAAAAATAATGTTAAAAAATAAAATAATAATGTAAAATAAAAACAAAATATAAATACTTAATTAATTTTTAATAAATGATCACTTTTAAAAATATGCGCGCAAGAATCATAAATCGTGCTTAGTGAATCGTGAATCTTATAGTGAATGTAACAAATGGTCTAATTCTAGTAAATCTGACGAATGGAATAAAATCGCTAATTTCGTAAATTTCCATTGTAAAGTTTTGTTAATTTAATGGAGGTTTATTTTTATCCCACGGATACGGTTCCCTTCTTTATATACATCCATCATCCAGTCCTATTCGATAGATAAACTATTATGATACTACTATATTGTTTAAATGTCAGTGCACTTTTATTTTATTATTCGATAAATTTTAGAATTATTAATTCGAAAATTTTTAGAATTATTAATTTATTAAAATAATGAAATGATTCATTTCAAAATGACGGTAATGATGACGAGTTTTTATATTTTGTTTTAAGAATTTTTGCTATATAAATTTTATCCGCATAATATTTTGATATCAAATTTTCAATGAATGATCATTTTTAAAATATGCGCGCAAGAAGCATAAATCGTGCTTCTGTCACTGAGATTGGACCTAATTTTTGTCCTAATGAGTAAACGAGTTCAGCAGCAGAGAACCACGTTCTGACTCTATCTACACTCTAGAGTATAAGCAAATTATACTAAGAAAATGAAATTATTCAAAAATCATAGCTTACTTAGAACATATTTTTTTTTCCAAATACATTGGTTACTAGCAATGAACATGAAATTTTTTTCATGGCTTATAAGATTTTTTTTTTCTGGTAATGATTATCCACATGAATAAATATTGACATTTAATTCCATAGCTTATTATAAGAAATTTTTGTTTGATGCCATACTATAATTTTTTTTTTACCGAATTGACCGGTAATGAGCGATAAAATTATCGGTAAAAAAAATGCTTTTTAGGTTGATTTACCGGTAAACCGGTATTGCAATCCCTATTCAGACTAGTACTTTTAATTTCACACATATTATAATTTCTATAAAATACCGCGACACCACCAGAAAAATATGTATTATTACAATTTGCAGCAAATGTATAATTTGGTATATTAAATTTCGAAATCATCTCGGAAAGATATATAAAGATCCTCAATACTCTTAATTTTAATCACCTTATCGCCTTCCTTTATTCTAATAAGTATAGATGAATTTCTAACCCAAACATATTCGCATTTGTTATTTTTCTTCAATAATTTAGCCTTCTCTAGTAGAAATCTTGTATAACTAGTAAGACAATCATTTATGTATATAAATTTTTGTCATCATAATGTTCACCAAAGATATTAGCATACAATATGATTTTATTTGTATGCAATTTTTCCATAATTTTTTGTTTAGTTTGTAGAGATGTACATTTTAATGTCACAATGTCCAAGTTTGTTTTGTTTTCATTAGTGACTTTGAATTTCTTAACAAATGAAGACTCAATCTCAGTTAAACTAATTTGCTCACCAACACCATCAGCTTAAAAACATTTTCCTTAGAATTAGTGTTATTTGTGTCCGGCATACCAACCAACAATATCAATTGAGCATTGCTTCTCTCTCTGCTCCAAAATATTCAGCTTAGTTTCTATATGTCAACTTTTTTAGTTAGATTAACATTTTTTTCTTCTAGAACTAGAATACTTATTTTTGAGAGCTTCAGCAGTTACTGTTTGCAATTTAATAATTTCGTTATAATTATAAAGCAATTCTAGAGTAATAACTGGTTGAGATTGAGATTGCTGAAGTTCTTTCGCAGAATCTGTTAAAAGCAATGATGATGGAGAGTGTGATATAATTGTATGTGAGTTCGTTGGACTTGGACTATGATTTGTTGAGAATGACTTTCTCCTGAGATTAACACAAACATTGCACTTAAAACAAATCTTGTTTACTTTTCTCTACGAATTCAAGATCTCTTTTTTCCAATTTGGCGCACTTTGCATGATAGAGATGCTTACATTCAAAACATTGAATACCTTGTTCTTGTCTTTCAACTTTTAAATCGCACAAATTACATTTCATTTTATTTATATTTTCCGGATAGTTATGGTATAGATAAAAATATTAAAATTTGTATTACTATTATCAAATTATATTCAAATTTAAATTCTACTTAAATAAAAACTGTTAATATTTTAATTTATTTATATTTTCAAGAGCAATTCTAAACGTATGTGAACCCTTCAAACACTAACTAACGAGATAGATAGACTGAATCTGGGTCCAAATTCCAAATTATATATTAGTGTTGCATTAAAACTGAAGTCACTGCTGCAAAAAATTTTGTATAATTTAAAAAAAAAATATTTAATTAATATTTTAAAATATCTATTTTACGGGAATCCATACTACATAAATTTACGGATATTTCCTTTCATTAAACAAATTCGTAAAAAAATAATTAAAACCAATACTGAAAAATAATGTTGCCATACATTTTTGGAAAATGAGGGAACCGATCTAAAGAAAATTTAGAATTATAAAATATTATTAAAGGTATTTTTTTAAATTAATTCTTTATATTAATGTTTTATTATTTTTAATTTATTTAATTTTAGAAAAATATATAGTAGTGATATATTAAATTAAAAAAATATATGTTTCCATCACGCAAGTGGCCGGATTAAATTTGTACAAAAAAAAAGGAAAATTTAAAAAACATGTTAAACATTAAACATTTTATAAAAAAGAAGTGTCATTAAATCATAACTTTTTATTATTAGTTATTAAATATTATAATTATATACTAATTTTTTTTTGAAAAGGTTTAATTTTAAATCATAAAATTTTGTGTTATTTCTAATTAAATATAAAAAAAAATATTATATTTTTATTTGAAATTTTTTAAGTCATTTCCAGGGTTAATTTTGATTACAGTTTAAATTAAATTCAGTTTTACTTCGTATTGAGTTCATTTTGTTGAATGCTTTTTGGTTTCGGGTTGAATTCAATTTAAATTCTTTTTGGATTCAGTTTTTCTGCATTTATTAAAGATAGACTTGTTTTTGGTTTCAGTTTGAATTAATTTTAAATTCAATAATGAAGCCATAATGAATACAAAATGGAATTAAATGACTTAAGATTTTTTTCTTATTTAGAAACATGAAAGTATCCCGAAAGATTCCAAAAGGAATCAGAAAATAGGAATACGAAATAAAGTCACCCATATATAGCAGATTTCATTTTAGAATCCATTCTTAAAGATTGGCATTAAACTCAACATAGCTATACTTAACTTACTATACTAGTTAGTTAATATTAATTTAATTATGATTTTGCTTTTTATTTATACAATTTAATTTTGGGAAAAATATAACTTATAACATTACTGATTCTTAATTATTATGTGAAATCTTTTTTGTCAATACACATATACATTATCTTCTTGGTACCACAAAAAAAAAAATTATCTATTCACCAGAAATTTTATTATTAAACTGCCTGTAAGAATAACACTTAATAAAGGTTGCTCCCAAGAAGTAAAAATTTGTTATATGAAGGTAACTAAATCATTAAATTACGACTTTATTGAAGATTTTTATAAGTATCCCAATAATGACTAAACTCTTAAGTTATCCCATTACCAAAACATTTTTCGTATACTAATTAAAACATATTTTAAATACTAGTAGAAAAACGTATAAACACTAATTAAATATTTAACTGTCTCATAATAATAAAAAAATGCTTATCTGTAATGTCTCATTTACCTTTTTGTATTTTCATTTTAAATTTATTATCTAATGCTCATAAATCTGATGTCTTTAAAAAATATATATTTGTTACATAACTAAAATATACCTCAAAGATAATTATCTAGTCTTACATATCATGTACGTACATATAAGATTTTTTTTTAAAAAAAAAGAAGAAAACACAAATTTTCCATCGTTTTCATTCATAGAAGTGATGAAACCCAGAAATAAATAAGAAACATTTTCAAGTAACAATGAATTATATGAAGTATAAACTGTTGACATAAAAGTTTTTTTTTGCATTAAAATATAGGAAGTTTTTTTCTATAGGCTGATATTATCTACAGATAAAGATGGAAATTTTGAAATATAAAAAAAATGGTTGTATATATCTTGAAAATATTGTATAAATGAAATCTTTAAATATAACAACAGGTGATTTTTTTATGTAACTTAAAAAGTTTCTAATTTTAGGTGGTCTTTTTTATAGAATTTTAAGTGTATTATAGCATTTCTGAGTAAGAAGTATTTTAATATAATGCATTATTATATACTAATCATAAATATTTAGAAAATTAAATGTCCATTAAATATTATTACAATTTTTAATATATAATTAATTTCTATTCAAATATTTTTATACTTTGATATTGTCGAGAAACAATATTATACATTAGAACACAAACTTAACTTTATCTGAGTGAGCATTTTGTGTGGAATTAACTGTGAAAGGTATCTTTAATCAATACTAAGTTTCTGTACTTAAAATTTGGAAACAAGTTCCAACGAAATATTATATAGATTTGAAAATTAAAAATACATATTTATAAACTTCGTTATCTATTTTTGAATAAATCCATTACCCATTCATACATATATGGTAACAGACAATACGTACAATTTATTGAAAAATAAAGAGTGTAGAAATGTTTTCATCATTAGACGAAAAGGAAAATGTAAATTTAGAAACCGCAAAAAAAGTATAGTGTAAAATTTACAAGAATAGTTATAAGAAGTACATCTAATTTCTTAAATATACCTGTTAGAAAGCCCACCATGCGATCACCACCTGTGCCGAAAATTTTAAAATTAACAAAAAGAGCACTTGCAAAAATTAAAAAATATCTGAGAGGTTTACGATGTAAATGTATGTTTTTAGGACGTAAAGGCAAAAATATTTTAGCCACTAAAAAGTGCACGTACAGAGTGACGCTATGAGTGGTGCTGGAAGCTCTGTTGTAGTGTATTTATATATAAAAAGCAACAAAAACAACACTGCAGCACAGCTTCCAGCACCGCTCATAGCGCCACTCTGTTCGTGCACTAAGTATTTTTGAGAAACGGGAAAAAGTAAGAAATAATAAAGCCATTACAATTAGTAAGATGCAATCAATATGCTTATTAAAGCTATCAAAAAAAAAAAAAAAAAATAGTTCGTTCGAGTTGTTCATATTATATGTTGGAACGTTTATTAGAATTGAAACACTGCTGTGAATTAAATCACACTGGTGGTAAGAATTTATCCAATTTTAAAGCTTTCATATGGCGATTGGAAGTTTATTGCAGAGTTCTCAAAGCATTTAAAATTATCGCCATAAAGTTACAAGAATAGTTATAAGAAGTACATCTAATTTCTTAAATATACCTGTTAGAAAGCCCACCATGCGATCACCACCTGTGCCGAAAATTTTAAAATTAACAAAAAGAGCACTTGCAAAAATTAAAAAATATCTGAGAGGTTTACGATGTTTACATATAAAATATTAATAGATTTTAGATCTACTTCAGTGATATTTCACACACAAGTTCTATTAGTTAACTGTCGTTAATGTTCATGAGAAACTAATATATGAGCAGCCATCTTTCCAAAGAATATTTCATATGTAGTAGTTGCAGAGTTAGACTTAGTAATTATTATACAATTTCAAGTAAATTGTACATACAGGTTAATTTTGTAATTGAGTTGGGACTCCTGAAATTTGGAGTCTGTATTTTAGGGGTTCTTGAATAGTTAATAGTCAATTTGAACAGTGAACTGGAATTTAACAACTGAGATGACATTTGGCATATAAAGTCGTATTCGGATATACAACAATATTTTTACAACGAAATCCATAAAATTTTAATATTGGTTTCTGTAGTGGAATCAAAAGTGATCATAATCCCGATAGCGGTAGTAACAGTACATTCTTGTTACCATATATATTACCGATCCTAGAAAATACTAAGACTACTATAGATTAGACCAATATAATGTAGTGTATATAACTTGAGAAAACAATAAGGTTATATATGAAGTTTACAACACTTAGTTTTAACGTCTTTTAGCTTAAAAGCATGAATAATTTATTATGTTTTAAACTGATGTCGAATATAAATGAAATTGAAATATAGAGAATATACAGTAATTGTTATCCAATTCATATTGATGTAATAAATCCAAACTAAATATTGGCAAGAATTCTTTTAATTTTTATTACATTTAAGTTTTAAATTTGGTAATATATTTTTGCATTGCAAACACAATTATTTCTATATAATATTACAATTTTCTATTGTTGTATTATTAGTTATTTGCAAAATAAAATTACAATAAGTGATAGTAGTTGTTAAGCCATCTATGAAATTGGACTATTTCTGTTGTGATTTTTGGCATTAATTCAATTTTTTTATATTAGATATAAATATATAAATATTAAAGGAAACTAATTTTTCAAACCGAATAGTCATTTTGGATTAATGTTATTTTGCTGACTGCACGACATTTAATATTTCACAATAGATATAAAAGTTTAGGACAAAAATCGAATTTTAAATATGGGATATTGTTGTCTAGAAATAAGTACAGAACAGATTATTGCTAAAATCCAGAGTTATAAATAATTATAATTTGATTTTTTTAGCGAATATAAAAATATAATTATAATTCTAGGTTATACAAGTCGCGATAAATCATCTCAAAGCAACACTGTTTACATTATTTGATGCACTTCCTTTAATGCTCGCCACTTCGATATCATAAAAAATGTTTTTAGGATTTTTTGGTCTTGAAAACGCGCAGGATTAGGATTTAGAAAAAGTTGCTTGTAAGCAACTATGGTCATTGTGGTGAAGGAATCATGTATATAAAGTAGAAATTTATTTATTCAAAATTATGAATCAAAAATAAAACTCATGTCGAATAATATAAAAAAAAGGAAATAGTTAAAGAAAAAAAAAATAAATAAAAAGAAAAAAAAATAAAAAAAAAAAATAAAACATATAAAATAAAATTAAACAAATATTTAAAGTTTTTTAAAATAGGAAAATAATATATTCTAAAGTCTATTTTTGGTGGTATGTTAAAAAGTAATTTCTCTTTGGGGTTAAGCAAAGCCAAGTAGTAGTTGTATTATTGCACAATCGACATTTTACGAATAGTATGAAATATTATGAAGTCTGGTGATGGGTTGGATGGTCAAAAAAAAAAGTACGCTCAAAAATTTTTTCTATGCGTTTCCGAGGTCGGGGAGTCCGAAAATGCAAAAAAAAAAGTGTCCGGGGGACGCGTATGCGTACGCTTTTTATGTGCGCAGCAACATCTCCTAGAACCGCTTGTCCAATTTTAATGAAATTTGGCACACAGGCTCTAACAGACTTCCGGCAGGTGCCGGTACAAGATGAGATGGATACTTTCAGTGAGACCATGTTAGATTTCCCCATTTATGTGGCAACCTACGTGTTTTTGTTCTACGGGAAAATGTAAAAAAAAATTCATGTCTCAGATTTGGATGAAATTTAAAACATGGGTTGGTATCATGATTTTCCACAAGCCTACCAAGATACAGGTCTGTAACTTCAGGGGGTCCATGGTAAAATTTCCGATTAAAATTTCGTATACTCTAGACTCTAGAGCATATAGTAATTTTTATCTAATTAGCATAAATTTTGGTACATATGAGAGTTTCCGTATGTACTTGGTGTCTGTAAAATTTAAAGTCGATACTTCAGTGGGTCCATGTAAAAATCCGTAATTACTTTTCATAAGTTCAACTCTCTATATCTACGGTACCTTTCACCCAATTTCAATGATATTGAATACACAGTTTCATTTAGTTATCTACTTGATACTCCACAAATTTGTAGTTGGTAGGTATAGTACGTTCATGGGAAACTAATATATGAGCAGCTTAGTTTCCGAAGAATATTTGCTTTATGTTCTACAGCTTGTAATTATTATTCGATTTCAAGGAAATTTGGTACACAGGTTGAGTTCATGATTCTGCATAGGTTGACAAAATTACAGGTTAGTAGGATTAGGGGGTCCATTTTAAATTTCCGATTTTTTTTTAATTTTTTTTTTTTTCATATGTTCTACAACATATAGTAATTGTTAACCGATTTTAAAGATATTTTATATATAGGCTAATTTTGTGATCTAGTTGGCTCTCCTGAAATTTTATAGCATTTTATATAATTACGTGTTTTATAGCATGTAATTATTATCTGATTTTAATAAAATTTGGTACAAAGGTAGACCTGCTGATTATGCATGTGTTGGCCATGATAGAAGTTAATACCTTCGGGGAGTCCATGCTAAAATTTCCGATTAATATTTCATATGTTCTAGAACATATGGTAAATATTACTCAATTTCAATGAAATTTTGTACACAGGTTGGATTCGTGATTACGCATGTGTAGACTAAGGTAGAAGTTAGTACCCTGAGGGGGTCCATGCTTAAATTTCCGATTAATATTTCATATGTTCTAGAACATATGGTAAATATTACTCAATTTCAATGAAATTTTGTACACAGGTTGGATTCGTGATTACGCATGTGTAGACTAAGGTAGACGTTAGTAGCTCTAGGGGGTCCATGCTAAAATTTCCGATTAATATTTCATATGTTCTAGAACATATGGTAAATATTATTCAATTTCAATGAAATTTTGTACACAGGTTGGATTCGTGATTACGCATGTGTAGACTAAGGTAGAAGTTAGTAGCCTGAGGGGGTCCATGCTAAAATTTCCGATTAATATTTCATATGTTCTAGAACATATGGTAAATATTACTCAATTTTAATGAAATTTTGTACACAGGTTGGATTCGTGATTACGCATGTGTAGACTAAGGTAGACGTTAGTAGCTCTAGGGGGTCCATGCTAAAATGTCCGATTAATATTTCATATGTTCTAGAACATATGGTAAATATTATCCAATTTCAATGAAATTTTGTACACAGGTTGGATTCGTGATTACGCATATTTATACTTATTATAGTTATTTTAATAATATTATTTATTATTAAAAAAATAAAAATATAAAATTAAATCAATAAATAATAAAGATGAGCAATTTTGAAGAAAGCACTGTTTGTTACAAAGATAATGTTAATTACAAAAAACTTTTGGACATAAATCGGTGTTAAACAACATACTATGAGTTATCTGCTCCCCCTAGTTAGCAGCTTTTTTTTTTTGTGGTATATATGGGCCAATAGTGAATCCCATAAAATCAAATATATGAAGTTGGTTCGTAAAAGAGATCCAAAAAAAATATTGCCAAAATAATGAAAGACACAAAGAATTCTCTAAAGAAGCCAACATTTTATTTGCTATCCCTGAAACCCAAGTATCGATGGAGCAAGCATTTTCGACTCTAAAAGTTTTTTTTGCAGATAATCGGGAGAGTTTAAGTCTACATATTTCTTAACATATTTTATTTATAGAATTAAATTAATTTAATTTTGTTTATTATTGTTTGTTTTTTTTTTATGCTTGGAGATAACATTAAATTTTCCTTTTATTTTCATTAATAAAAATGTCTACATTATTTCGGATTTTTTCCTTGAATTTTACTTGGACAACCATAACCAAAGTCATTTTCATTTGCCTTTGTTGTTTTATTTTTATTATTGTACATATTTGTTATACATAACATGAGCCTTGTAAGTTATAATTTTGTAGTTCGTTCTGAATTATAAACTTACTCAGAGTCCATTTTAACTACATATTAACTTAAAAAATCAAACTATATTTAATTATCAGTTACCTGAAAAAACTTGCAGCAATTCATAGATTTTAATTTGCTTTCACAAGTTCTGAAATAATTAAAAATATTTGATGTGCGATATAAAAATAGAACATTTTTATTATTCAAAACTATCAAAATAGAAATGCACCTTAAAAAATCCATATTACCCACCAGAATTTATCCACAAAAGTGTTTAGAGAGCTGATTAACAAAAAATATTTATTATTAATTTTATGTGAGCTACTGTGCCGTTTTTATGCTATTACTAATAAATTAATTTATTATATTATTGTAAATATTTGAATTGTGAAATTTTGCTTGTAAAAATCAATTATGTTATTTATATTATTTTGTATTTTATTTCATACAATTGCGAGACATTATGCTTCTGTTTTTGTATCAAAATATTTCTTGTTTTATTTCATTGTTTTAAAATTTTATGAAAGGATTTACATTCTGTAGATATAGACTTTAGAAAATAATATTTTTTTTAGGATTAATTCATTTTGTATAATAATTTCACAAGGATATTTTATGGTAGAATATACGAAATATAATTATTAATTTTAATAAATAAATTATACGTTTATTATTACTATTATAAAATTGAAATTGTATAGGTAATATCTAAAATTGTGATTTTAATATAAATTTCAACATCAATTTTAGGATATTTTTTGTAGTTTATACATTAATGATGATGGTTATTATTATAATGCTGTTGAATTTTGATTACATACATATTTGTTATAATATACAAGGTTGATAGTAGATCACAATTTCATCCAATTTATATTATTAAGGTTTTTATTGTATAATGTCTATATTGTATAGTTTTTGATATTTCTTAATTAAATTGTGAATTACTTAATATTTTTCAATGTAACCAAGACTATTGGGATAATAAACTGACTACAGTACGGTTCACATATATTAAAACTATTACAATGTAGGTTCTAATTAACTTTAAAAGAAGAAGAGTATTTAAATTTAAAAAAAAATGTATAGCTATTGTAAAATTAAATAATGAAATATTAAAATGTAAAGAAGTTGATGATAGTTGAAAATTCATATTTTGGATTTATAAATATAGAATGACTCAGTTGATCAGCATGGATCATAAACACATTGAATGCCATTCAAAATGAGCAGTAATAAATTTTGTATTGCTTAAGCAGTTTGGTTTTTAAAATTTCTCAAATTCACTTTTGAATTAAATTTGAATTTTGAATACGATGAAGTGCTTAAAAATTATTAAAGTTTCTTCTGAAAAAAAATATTAATAAAAAACATTATATAATCGAATTAAAATATTTCACAACGATGAATTTGTTAAAAATCAACCTTTTTTGTAAAAAATAAATATTTAATCGTATTCAAATTTACGAGTAAATTTTTTAACTTCTCGATTTATTTTATTAAATTTATTCGTACTTAGTTTCAATTCTTATTTTGCATACCAACAGTTAACCTGAAAACTTCAAAATTCAAAACATTTCACCTTATTATTAATTGTTTACGAAAAAATATCTTTTATACGATGAAGTGCTTAAAAATTATTTAATCTATTTAATAAATCAGAAAATGTTTATATTATATTTTAAAATACTTTTCTGTATATCGAGTTTTTAAAATTATAATAAGTAAGGTGGAAATTGTCAGTTTGTGAAGTCGCACCTGCAATATTATAGAATAGTTATTTGGTATTAAGAAACTTTTTAACTAACACGCAAATTACTAAGACCTAATTAATGATTTTTAATGAATTTTACAAAATATAAATTTTGTTAAATAGTCAGTGTGCTTATAATATAGGATAGAAAATATTTTCTAATTTAAAATAGGAAATTATACAGGAAATTAAGCAATTAAATAATTTTAAATGAGTTCTGTAACTAAATATTGATCCAATAAAAAGTATGGTCAAGTATTGTTATAAAATTAAACATCATAATTATATTAAATCCATCAGCATCACACATTTCTTATGAACTGTACGATGCTGATAGTTGATAGTCGAGATTTAGCTTTATACTTCAATAAATTACCACGAATTTGTAATAAAAAAATGTGATAATCAATTAAAATTTCAATTACGGATGCAAACCAGTTTCAAATATTTCTTGTGATCATATTTTGAATAGCATCCACAATTAGGAACGGAAAACATTAATAAGGAGTTCGGTGTTTGTAATCGGAATCGGAGTTATTAGACAATATGTGTAAAACTCCGATTACTTGTCAAAATCAAAAATCATGGCTAACTGCTCGTTAAAACATATATAACATACGAGCCCAAACGCAAATGTATTGATCCACCTTAATTTTTTACACTATACAAAATAAAACATTCGGTGCACCTTATGTTTACAAAAAAAGAAACATTTTTTTTTTTTTAAGGTATTATAAATTCTAAACTTAAAAAATAACATAAATAAGTACTTCATTTTAATTGGATAGTCGAAAAAAGCGGAACATTTTAGTTTTGTTTTTATTACTTTGTTATTTTTGGAAGCAAATGTATTGATCTACCATTTTGTTACATCCCCTTTTCGCAGAATTACGTCATTTATCCTATTGGGCATAGTTAGAATAAGTTTTTCACAGTCTTCTCTTGTGAAAGCAGACCATGTTTCCTGTAGTCTGACTCGTAAGGCTTCTTTGGTACGCACTGGATTTGATCTTAATTTTTTTTTAATTTCATGCCATAGTGTTTCAATTGGTGACAAATCTGGACTACTAGAAGGCCAAGTCATGGTTGGGATTTCATGAGCATCTATCCAAGCCTTAGTAGACTTCGCCGTATGGCATGAAGCTCCATCCTGCTGGAAGATAAACTCCTGCTCAGCTGGCTGCAGTGTTGGAATTGATGGAAGAAGGTTATTTTCCAGGATCTCTTGATATTTTTCTGCATTGACAATTCCATCAATGAATACAAGATTTCCTACTCCTTGTCCGGACATACATCCCCAAACCATTATCGAAGCCGGAAACTTAACCGTGCGCTTTAAACAGTCCTTGTGGAAAGCCTCTTCTTTATTACGAATTACTCGCTTCCGTGTATCACCTAAAGACACCTCAAATCTGGATTCGTCACTCCATATAACAGATTTCCATTGCCGCAACGTCCAGTTCTTGTGCTCCTTAGCCCAAGACAGTCTCTTTTTTTTCTGGATACATGTCAATAGAGGCTTTTCCTTTGCCTACAATTTTTTGTAATAAAATAAATTTTTTGTTTACCATTTGGAATGAAAAATTATTACCTTATAAAATTTATAGCCTAGTTTTTTCATATTTCTTTTACAAGTGTCAACAGACAGACTTTTTTTATTGCCGTTTTCCATTTTGCCGTTACATCAGCAGCACTAGCACGGCGATCTTCCTTTATTATTTTCCTTAAATTTCGTCTATCCCTATTATTTGCAATTGGAGGGCGACCTGATTTTTTCTTTGTTTCAATATTTCCTTCTTTTTTGAATAAATTAATAATATTTTGAATTGATGCTCTAGACCAGTGATGGCCAACCTACGGCCCGCGGGCCGGATCCGGCCCAGCAGGTTTTTTAATACGGCCCACCAATAAATTTCCCATTAAAAAATATATTAATTTAAAAAACCCGTGATGGAAGTTTTTTTTTATTATTATTTTTTCTAAGAATTTTAAATTATATTTTTTGAGTTCGGCAATGCAATATTTTGTGCTGGTTTTTCTTGCTAATTTTTTTTCTTCAAAAAAATTCAAAGAAATTGAAAAAATCATCTAAGTTGGCTTTGTTAAAAAAAATTCTGTGGTTTGGTTTGGTTGTTGATACAAAGTTTGCAATTATATTCTTAAGTACTTTAAAATCAGTACGTTACTTGCGTTGTAGTTATACGTGATAAATATTTTGAATATCGAATAGTTTTGCAAAATAAAATAATTATTATAATTTTTAAAAAGTACGGTAAAGCAAAATGTTGAAAAAAAGAAAAATTGATTCGGAAGCTAGAGTATTTAATAATCGATGGAATGAAGATTATTTTTTTATTGAAAAAGGTACAAAAGCCTTGTGTTTGATATGTAAAGATACAATGTCAGTTTTTAAGGAATTTAATTTAAAGCGACATTATGATAGTAAACATAAATCGACATTTGACAATTATAATGGACAATTAAGAAAAGAAAAATTTAATGCTTTAAAAAAAAACTTAGAAAAACAACAAAATGTGTTTAAAAAAAATCTAAACGAAAATGTGTCCGCTATAAGTGCTAGTGTTCAAGTTGCATATTTGATTGCATCTGAAAGTAAACCTTTTAGTGATGGCGAGTTCACAAAGCGTTGTATGCTAAAAGTGGTTTCCGAAATGTGTCCAGAAAAACTACCAGCTATAAATCAGGTTAGTTTATCCCGACAAACTATTACAAGACGAATTGAAAACATCGGTCAAGATTTAATGCAGCAACTGTGTGAGAAATCAAATGAAACAAAATATTTTTCTCTAGCGTTAGATGAAAGTACTGACATAAAGGACACTGCCCAACTACTTATTTTTATACGAAGTATAAATTTTAATTTTGAAGTATGTGAAGAATTAGCAGAGCTTCATAGTATGTACGGTACAACTACAGGTGAAGATTTATTTAAAAATCTTTGTAGTACTGTTGAAAAATTAGGTTTAGATATGCGAAAGTTAACTGGTATTACAACTGATGGAGCAAGAAGTATGACAGGAAAAAATATAGGTATTTTGGGAAGACTTACTAAAAATCAAGAAGATATTGGTGCAAAACCACCAATCGCATTGCACTGTATTATTCACCAGGAATCTCTTTGTGGCAAAGTTTTAGATCTTCGTCACATAATGGACATTGTTATACCAACAGTAAATTTTATCCGATCAAGAGGCCTTAATCATCGACAATTTCGTAATTTTCTAGCTGAACTTGAGTCGGAATATGACGATATTCTTTTGCACAGTAATGTACGTTGGCTTAGTCGCGGAAAGGTCTTATACAGGTTCTTTCAGTTACGTCATGAAATCGATATCTTCATGATTGAAAAAGGTAAAGAAATAAAAGAATTATCAAGCAAAGAATGGCTTTTCGATCTTGCTTTTTTGGTTGACATTACACATCATCTTAATTCTCTCAATACTAAACTACAAGGAAAAGATAAGTTACTACCAGAAGTATATGGTCATATTATGGCCTTTGAAAATATGCTGATTTTGTTTAAAAATCAATTAAAAGAGGAAAATCTTGTTCATTTTGAATGTTGTACTGAACTTAAAAAAGTTTATATATTTGAAAAAACACGCTTTGTTGATTTAATTCAGATACTTGCAGATGAGTTTTCGCGACGTTTCACTGATATGCGTTCAAAAGAAGATGACATAAAGTTATTTGAAAATCCGTTTGCTGTTGTTGCAGGCAACTACAATGCTTCCTTACAGCTAGAACTCATTGAAATTCAAGCAGCCTCATATTTGAAAGACAGGTTTCAAGAATGTAAGGGAAAATTACTTGAATTTTATAAAGATTTATCAGCCAATGATTTCCCAAATATCAGAGATCATGCCATGCAATTTTCCACATTATTTGGGTCAACTTACATATGTGAGCAGACATTTTCTCGAATGAAATTAAATAAATCCAAAATCAGAAATAGAATAAATGACGATCATCTTCATTCCGTATTGCGAATTGGTGTGTCATCTTTTCAACCTCGGTTACAGAAAATTGTTAAAGATATACAACCGCAAGTCTCTCATTAAATGTACATTTTTTTGTAATAATAAAAAATTTAAATTATGAATATGTTGTTTTACAAATTTTTGTCAATATCGGCCCAGTTATATATATATAAATATTATCTGGCCCAATTCCTATAAAAGGTTGGACACCACTGCTCTAGACAGTTTAATTTCTTTCGCGATCTTGTACGCTGATTTTCCACTTTTATGCCCTTCCACAATAATTTTTCTTACGTCCGAACAAATTGCTTTACCACGAGCCATTTAATTTGATATAATTAATTCAAAAATTATAATTAAACTAAATTTTGCTCTTAAAATAAATTACGTATAAACTAAATTTAATATTTGAATTGCAACGGTATTTTTTACACATTTTCTTAACAATAGATCAATTCTTTTGCATGCAAAATTGAGCACAACAATATTTTTGATATTAAACACATTTTGCTCAATTAATATTTTTGTACCGTATTAATTTTTTTTTGTGTTCTAATAAGGCAAAATAGACAAAAATACAATACATTTTCAAAATATGAATGTTTTTTTGTTTTGTTTTTGCAAACAATTAGGGCGCTGAACCTAATTATAGAGGGTATACTATAAAAATTAAGGTGGATCAATACATTTGCGTTTGGGCTCGTATAACATAACACAAAACACAATAAAAACATGCGTATTATTTATAAGGAAACATATAATGATAAAGTACTTTTCGGTGGATTATCGATAAAATAAAAAAGATGGACCAATTACTGATGGCAATAATGGAATGGTCATGACTAATCTAAAAAACAGACAAATTCGATTCTTACCAAGCAAAAAAAAGTATATAACGAAGAATTTGAAATTTAAATAGAATAGTTTCATAACTTCCAGATTCCTAGATGGTATTTCGTAAAATACCGTCTAGAAACCTTTCAGAACACATATACTAATACAGATATAATTATATACTTTACATTGTATTACATTATACTTTGTATCATTTTTTTGCTTCCCTTTTTCGAATCATTAAACAAACAAAACTAAGGCTTCATCCAGAAAAAAAATATTAAAAATTACTTGTACGATTTGTCCGTTTATTTAATTCTCTGTCTAAAGCAAATTGAAAATTTGTAGGTACTTAATATTCTTCACATTATCTGTACTGTACACAAAAGCAATAAAAAAATCAGGAAAAATGTAGCAGGATATCTAAATATAATAGATTCATATCATTTCTATAGTGGTTTAGATGGTTGCGGATACAAAAAAGTTGTAAAGTAAAATTAAATAAATTGAAACAAAGTAAATAAAAATAACAAATTTATACAATTTGAATAATAAAAACAAAATCACTTCACCGATATCGTATTAATTTTTTTTAAAAAATAGAAAAGTTAATAGAAATAAAATTGTAATTTAAAGGACGGAATCTTTAACTGAATAATGTTTAATAGAATTGGAAATAATTTAGGGAACTTTTTCATGACCGATTTTATATCGATGTTAACTCTGTGATTTAGAAATGTACAATTTTTGATTAATTGTACATATTTTTATAAAACACAAAGTAAATCTAATTTAAAAATTAGGATTTCTTTATTTAGTAACCAATTAAAGAAACTTTTGTTTGTTTTATTTATTTACGAAAATTTTGTAATAAAAAAATCAACTAACTAGGGAGAACAGATACTAAAGGGTGCAGAACCAATTACAGCAAATATTTGAAAATCAATTTCAACTTGTTATTTGGCATATTTTTGGTAAAGGAGGAAGAAGGGAAAAGGTGCAGGAAATTTTATACAAAAATTTAATAATTGCTTCTAATATTATACCGGCATTTCGATAGCAATAATATAATTTATAAATGTTGCGGGGAGATTACAGTATTATAATTGGGTTCATTGTATGCAGTTTAATGTTTTTGGTTCATAATATTTCTTTGAACAAACAAATAAATACACAGAAAATAAATTGTTACTTAATGAATTACAATAAAATATTATTTATATATCGTCGACTGATTATTGTTTTGTACCATGTACACTTTTCATAGTTTCGAGTAATTAGGAACTTAAACTTTTCATTCCTTTTTTTAATAAAGTATAAATATTAAAACTTCTTTTAATTTAGATAATAGTTAGGAAATAAAATATTTTACAAATAAATTAGAATATTGTATTAAGTCCAATTGAAATAACAAAAATTGCAAAAAAATGGGGAAAAATTAAAAATATTATTAGATAATTTATTTATTTATCTCAAATTATAAATTCAAAATAAACCTTAAACATAAAAATAATAATTTAGTTCATCTTTTCAAATAATCTATTTAAAAATATCCTGTCGATGACCTTTTAAAATACAAATAGCAAGTTTCATCAATTTGGATATAGTATTTAATTTGTATATAAGGCACTGATCTAAAATCAAATTTTTTTGCTATTTTCTGAAAATCATTAAAATCTTCTTTACGTAAAGAAAATTATTTTGGTTCTACCTTGCAGGAACACATTCGAATTGCTACCAATTAATGCCAGCAACTTGCAAATAATTTTTCATTCATAATTAGCTCCATTAGTGATTATGAAGATTAGACACTGACAATGAAAGTGAAACGATAAATTTAATAAGTTCTGATTAATTTTATTTCAGGTATTTTTTATTAAAGATATTTAGTTGATTAAGCAAAAACAGTCTTTTTCAGGGCTACATAAAAGTATTATTAATAACAAAATATGGATGTATAAGAAATAAAGAACGCTGTTTTATAATTTTATAACGTTATACGAGGTCTATATTTTAAGTTCAACTTAATTTTCTTACCTTTTGTTACTATATATTTACTTATATTGGAGCATGAGTCAAAACAATATTAACAAATTTTTAAATTGAATGGACATGGAACAAAATTCAAACTCATTATACCAGATTTCAATAGCTAAGTTAAGGGTTTTTATTATTAAAAGGTTCGTTTAGAAGCCCCCAATCAGAAATAACACTTAACCCAAAAAAAGTGAAAAGTGGGCATGGTACAAAACAATAATCAGCCGACGATATACATACGATAATATATATAAAATAAAATTAAATTATGTTATACTTCCAATTTATATGCAAAGCAATTTAAGTTACATTTATGGTATAACACTATATATTTATTTATGAAATTGGCTTTATGAAATAAATATATTGCACCTGAATAAAAAAGGATCAGTACGTTTTATGGTTGTTACTTTTTAATGTGCTACAGAAAGTTCTTGTTAGGAGGTAAAAAATCTTTCCAAAAAATGTATGTATATGAAAAATGTTGAGATTTTATAGAAGATATTTAACTAAAAAATAAGATCATAAAAAGAGAATATAAAGAAATAAGATGTATTAAAACTTAAATTAAATTGTGATATTACTACATTCTAATCTTATGCATTCTACACCCACTAAAATGATTATGAAAAAACTTTAAAACTGTAGGTACAAACATTACGTCCACAAAACAACCCTGAAACCAGCCCTGAAAACTAGTATAAAATTAACATTAAAAAAACCTTATTAATTTCGAATATTTTTATTTTATAATATTATTGTTAAGCAAATTTTAATAAAATATTATTTCGCGTTAAATTGGATATAAAATCCAATTCCATACTTTAATTGCAAATAAAGTATATAAAACAAAAAATATTAAAATTTTAAAATTTGTAATCAATATTTATAAAAAGACAGTAGATTTTTTTTATTACATTGTAATAACCAATATAACGATATGTAAGTCCTTCTATTAAAAATATACATATTAATTTTTTGCTTCGTCATATATACAAAATTTTAATTTAAAACATCGAACCAAAGTACGCAGTCCAGTCATTCGTTTATGCACAACCCTAAAAGTATTCCGCATCAGTGAATGATGATTAATTAACTTCGTTTCCAATTTTATTCTAATAATATTTATATTTTGGTGACTCTCTACTCTAGTCTGGTATAATAAATTTAATCCACATTACATTAATATTGTACGGTTGAAAGCTAAATAGCAAATTCCTATTTGGTAGAACAAAATTGCAAATTTGTCGCTAAACTATAATTATGTGTAACATGTATATAGAAGGGTATTTATTAAAAATTATCTTGCATATATTATTTTTATAAATATTTTACGAGGAGTTATGAAATACTGTGATATAAATTATTCAATTTCCTTGTATTTCCTCTGGTAGAAAAACCAAAAATAATTCGAGTATCACATTTACATCACGTGTATGTTGAAGTTGACACCAATATCTCATAGTAATTTCTACCCGATTTCAATAAAGTTCGGCATAAATATCGGTATATTTATTGGATACTTACGAAAAGTTTATTAGCCACTATATGCTAGATGCTAGAGTAAAAATAATCACGATATTATTTTTTATGCTGCCTACCAGCAATTTGCTCAATTTTACTTATATTTTGAAATTTCATAAAATATATAACTTTCACTGCGAAAATAAAAATCTTTGTTTTTATAAAAGAAATTGATTATTTTGCCACTAATTTCGAAAATATTAAGGAATCAATATTCTGCAGCTTTTCTAAAAGTTCCTCGGTTATTATTACGAACAGGTAGAGTTTAAGTGACACATTAACCAATTTTAAAATAGAACATCTTTTGCAAAGTTCAGATTATGAATTTACTGAATTTGACCAAAGCCTAATTTTGATGTATAGATCAATTTTGAAAAATCTAGATTTTTTATCAATTTTACTAATACCAATATAATTTGAAATGTCAACCATATGCAATGGTCATATTTTTGAAATGACAATCATCTGGTGGAGGTTGTGACATTTATATTATAAAAATATACCAAATACTGACAAACAAAAATTGAACTAGATTTCATTTTCTTTTGAAACCAAAATTCGAGCAAAATCTGAAAAACTGTATGAACAACGACAGTAATTAAAATAAAACAATGATTTAAAAATTAATGACACCATCATCATCTCTTTTTGTATGTTATAAGTTACTATTTATCTAAAAATTGCTTTCGTTTTTCGTTGATGCTACTCCAATCGTGCCTTAAGCATTTTCAAGTTGCTGTAAATTATTTGATGTTGCAAGATTAATAAAAAATTTCTACACAAGATTTGCCGATCAAAAGATGCACTTCATCAGTTGCTCCTCTATAGCTTATTATAATTGTTTTCCGCATTTTTAAGAGAATAAATTATATTTAGTATTCAATATTTAAGAAAAGTTACTATTTTCTACAAAATTCTATAAAATAAATTATAATTTTTCTATTTCAATTTTACATTTATTTTGTTAATGCTATTTGTAAATTTGTATCTTACTTGTTTACATTTTTTTACTTACGTAAAATTTCTCTTTGACTGCATTTAATTGTTTCACATAGCAAAAGTTTATTAACTTCTTCCGAAGGAATAAAATATCAAATCGCCTAAAAACTTAAAAGTATTGTTACCTACTAACCTACTGAAACGTAGAAACCAGCGTGTTCATCGAACATTGTCTGCATTCTAATATTTTTCGAAGGATGCCTTGCCCCTAGTATATAATGTGAAGACGATAGCTTTAATAAAAAAATCTAATTAAGTTAATAAAATAAAAGTTAGCGTATTGAAAATGAATCACCAAATAAAGTGGTGTTATAATAAAAATGAGCATAATTTTTTTTCAATTAGACACTTTTACGCTTCGTTTCGAATGGTGTTGAAGAGAATATTCGATAACAGACCAGACCAGATCAAAAATAATTGGATTGGACAATTCTTAAGTAAGAGATATTCACATATAAGAATATTGTTATAATTTTAGATATATTTTTTTCGAATAATTTTCATCGTACTTCGTACCCATAAAATATATTTAAGTATTATCTTTCCGAGGAAGTCTAAAAAGTTTTTCTTTTAGCTTAAAAGGCGTTCTGTTAAAAAAAAAAGTTTTTCAAGAAAAATGAACGAAAAAGTTAAATCCATGTTGGCAATAAATTTATGAGATATATTTTTTATTTACAAAAGATAATCTTGTACAATTTTTTTACACTTTACATAAAGATTTTTTTATAAATGTTTCCGTTTCGATTCTTGTATTTTTTCCTGCTTTAAAATAACAAGGGTTAAGAAAATATTTTTCTATAGAATAAATAAACTTTTGTTAGGATATTTTTAAAAAAGTGTTAAGTGGGATCTTCGAAAGTTTAAATGCATATAAAATAATATAGTTTTAAAATAATGTTGTCCTTATAAAACTAATTAAGCAATTGCTCATTGACGACAATGCAAAGTTGTTCAATATATGGTCAAACTTTTGCAATTCAGGATGTTGATGTTTATATTAATTAAAAATGTATATTAAGTTCTTTGGATAGAAAGAAAATGATTATTTCATCATTACCAACACTATCTCAACAGTCCGGGGTGGACCTTGGGTGCCTGTACAATTATTCTCCCAGTTATATAACATTTTTTTAATATCTTTTTATTTTTACAAAATAGTATCAAAGTCAACGCCCGTGTCTTAATCCGTAACATCTGATTAAGACATTGAAATTAAGACATTCATTTAAAATCTTTCGTTACATTATTTCTAATTACGATTTTGGCTCTTTCATAAAGATTACAGAGTTTTTCTAAAGGTAAATCGCATTTCTTTTCAAACATCTTTAAAATCCTGTCTTAATACAGATGTTACTTAGAAATATTTTGTTCCCACTTCTGTACAAACATTTAAAATCGATGAAAATTATGTGCAAACACTTTTCCGTTCTGTAATCAAAAAATGAATGTTCTTGATGGAAACCTGCTTGAAATTATCCTAATATTTCTTAGAAATACACGTTGATTTCCATGTGAATGTGATGATTATGGTCATATTTTATATAATTGAGAAGAGTAATTGCTCTGTAATAACAGCATGAAAGTTTATCTCCTATTTTAAAAATTGGTTTTATTACACCAACATTCGGCGAATCAGACATTATTCTCATTTCTTATAATATTTTTATTTATTTATGTAAGTTTTCTTTTAACTAACGTCATATTATTGTGTATACATATTCTAAATATTGAAACAGCCAAGACTTGTATGAATTGAAAAGCAAACATTTACTAAAGTAAAAACAGTTTTATGATTGTTGTATTAAGAACTCTAAATCTTATCTGAAAATATTAGTTTTTTATTATATGTGTCAATATTTTAACAATCTACAATCATATTTCATAGCTTCCAGTGTTATCAACGCGCATCCTATTCATAGCCCAGCCGATTAATTAAAATTTGCATATCGCATAATTTATAAAATTGATAATTTGTAGATTAGATCTGTCTATTAAAACGCTAAGCTGACATAATAAATATTGTCGAAAAATAATGAATCCTTCCAATTTCCATTCGATTTAAACGAAAATGTTAAAAGTATATTTCGTCCACAAATTTCACACTTCAAAAGTATTATAATATGTTGGAAATCTCCTTATTAATATATGCAGGCTTTATAAAGTGCTTATTGAACACATAAATTTCCGTCCGAATTATTTATAGATAACGCTTCTAAAGATTGAAGGGTTTAAATTTAGGCTATATCAACGTATAATAAGTATATCTTTTGCTATGGATTTCGAAAAATTAATTTATAGTATTCCAAATATATTTATTTCTTTTGATAGAATAACATATACTGTTTGCCTATTAAATAGTCACAGTCCTTGATCTGTTCCAACATTTTTTCTTCTGTTTAATTAATATATAGTAAATTATGATCGAAAAAGACTATCGTAATTAGTGAATTAGTATAATAAATTCATCAGATGACTTTTAAAGCAACTCTAATAATTATAATTTTATTTTTCACTTAATTCTTTGAAAACATCTTAAAATAGCACAATCAGAATAATATATTTTTATATTTAAAATCAATTCTTTTTCTTCGAATATACAGATACAGAGAACAGAGCGTACCAACAAGTGGTACGTGGGTTAATTTCATGCTACAGGCATGTGCGGCAAAGTACCGTTACATAAGTATAATACTTTATATAAAACTTATAACAGAATTCAAAGCTGGTAACAAATCACCATTTCCATAAGTGTCCGTTTTAACGCTCATACATTATCATTTCATTTATGACAAATTCAGAAAAAAATGTAGAAAATTATACAATTTGTCATTATCAAATTCACTCATTATCAAAAATATAGAATTTATAATGCTAGGAAAATTTACTACGAATAATTTTCAATCATTATTTTTCGAGTTATTTATTGGCACAATTTACGATTCTTTCGCGATCTGGATTACTATTTTTTTTGTACTTTTTTCGTTCTGTGCTTTCAGTTCCAGTCAGAACAGCTCTGCAAATAGGACATGTGGCATCCGACACATTGTTCATATCTTGTTGACATTTTTCATGCAGTAGATGTCTGCATGGTAACATTGTTTACTATTACTTTATTTCGTGGCATTGGAGTGCAGCAAATAACGCAATTGTCTTTAAACTCTATTAAAAAAATATAGGATTAAACGATTTAAGTTTTCACAAGAAATAAAACAAATTAATTTTTAACATAGAACATGACACATATTTTTGGTTACTATGTTTAAAGTGATCCCTTTTTTCTATATAATGCAGTAAGATTAACTACATAATTGTAATTCAAATAATGTTAAAATGTTCTGAATAACAATTGATATTTTTTGAATTACATTTGATACTTTCTGAATTAAAATTGATGCTTTATGTATTACAATTGGAAAAGGTGTAGACTAGCACAGCGTTTCCGTTTCGTATGTTCGAAATTTCTTCCGACAAATCTTATCCAGCATATATTATGTTACACTTGATTTAAGTTTTAGTATGTTGAAAACTTGCAACCATCAAGTAGTTTAGTATAATTATATCTACGATAATTGAGCCAGAAGGAAGGATACGCCTAGTGCCTAGTGGATTCTGATGTATTTCATTAAAGGAATGGGTTTGTTGAGTATGGATATGGATGTAATTTGAGAAAAGTCAAACAGAATATAAGAACACCGTAATATGCAGACCTACATTTAATTAACTGGTTCCTTCCAGTTAATTAATTTGATAAATATGTGAATCAATTTTTATTTCTTCAAGAGTCTAATAATTCGTTTTAAAGAAAACCTTATAGCCTATAACTAATATAATAATTAATATATTTTAAAATTATTGCTCCAAATTAAAATCTTTGAACAAATTATTTTTTGACATCACCAACAAAAAAATAAAAACTATGAGGAAATAAAAGATTCTTTTTTATCAACCAAATGTTTAATCTGAAAAACTAAAATAATGAAATATTGTACATATAAATAATGTTTGTTTGGTTGGTTATCCTTTGAGAAAAAAAAAACAGATCTGGTATTCTAGGGTGAAATGAATTTTGAAACATATGAATATAAAATTATCTGAATTTTAAAACATTATAATTTCGAATTGTCTGAATTATGATTATCTGATTATTTTTATAATCAGATAATCACCAAAAAAAAAAAACCACCACAAAAAAAAAAAAAAAATCGTGTAATATTTATTTAATAATATTATAATTTGAAGCTATGTATAAATAAAATATCTTTTTAATAAATACAAATTTTTCATGGATATTAATGGATTAGGATAAATAATATTGACCAGCTGAAAAATTGTAAATTTGAGTTAGAATAGTTGACGCAGGGACTTCGATATTATTACTTAACAAATTTTGACTAAGGGTAAGAAAAGTATTGTTTGCAACTAAAATTAAACATCAAACTTTTTATAATTTATGCATGTGTATCAATATATATATTAATGCTATAAAAAATTTATGTAAAAATATACAAAAAGCATGATCTGATTAAATGTTCTTCAATAGCATTCATTCGTAATTCTAACTGAGTAGCAAATATAATTTTTTTTTATTTCGTTGAATGGTCAACCGCTTTCATTTCATAAAAAAAAACCAAATTAACATTGTAAACTTAATACCCGACATTGCATACACCATAGTTCGTAATTATCTATACCAAATTTCGTTCTTTACTTAGTATAGCAAATAAAAGTCTCTGCACACAGGAACAAGTCTGATTGAAAGCGGTTATGATACGGGATGATTAGGGATATGATATTCCAAATATTATTGTGTTTCTTCAATAAATATATATTCAAAATTCTACTAATCATCCTTAAAAAGCAACAATTAGTTTTATTATTTCCGGTCCTTTTGAAATTTTATGTACTCTGTACTAGTGATAAAATATTTATGACCACATAAAACACTCAACAATTTTCAATATTAAATATACATTTTTACATTTTTAAATGTTTAAATGACAATATTTTATATTCAAGTGGAGAGTCATGTAAAAGTGTCAGAAATTTCATAAATTAAATAAAATGCAAAACAAAAACTATTTGTTGAATATCTAATGTGTGCCCCTATTTATTTATTTTTTTCAGAAGGGGAACGCGGGAGAGCACTACGACCTTAACAATCTATTGTAAATTGTAACCTATTTATTAATATCAATGTACTTTTTTTGTGTTTATAGATTTATTTTTTGGTCGTTAGTTTAGGCAAAAGAAAGGATATTAGCAATGTAAGAATGTTTTATCGTATTGTTTACATATTTGTAGATGTTATGCAAGAATTTTAATAATTTTTGTGATCCCTAGAAATATAATAAATTTTGTATGAGCAATTGAATTTATTATAACAAAGTGGAAAAAATTGAATATTCCAAATATAGAAGGGTTCTTATAGGTGTAAATGAATATAATCTATAATGATATATTAAATACTTTTAAAATTAGCTGGTAGAATATTAGTGTAAAATAATAGGTACTGATTAGTTTAAAACCATATTATTCCGAATTGGTGTTATAGTGTCTCTAAACTATAGAAGGTGCTGATAAAGCGAGTAATGTGTATTCTAAAATAAGTCCTAAAAGGTTTCAAAAATCACTAAATTAACTTGTTTCAACAATCCGAAACTTATTCTAAGCTAAACATATGTTTAGCTATAAGCTAAACATATCTAAAAAGGAAAAGCAGAAAATTAATAAAATGTTTTTAATTATTATTATTTTAAACTAAACGCGGATTCATCGTTGCGGATAAAAACCGACGAATTCAAACACGCGCACACTTTTTATATGAAAATTTCGAAAATATTTCTCTCTTGTGTGGCTGATTCCACCCGCAACGATGAACGTTCTAGAATCAAATCAGTTCGACTGATTTTATTCGCAACGATGAATCCGCCTTTACTGAATTGAACACAATAAATTTTGCTTTAGAACATTAATATTCATTAATATTAAAATAATTAATGAAGTAAGGAAGTCGCTTACGAATTCTTTCCAAATTCTTCGACAAAATGAAAACATTAAATATACAAAATATATTTGTACATTTTTATTTCATAATTAAATATAAAAATCTTATTACAAGTTTTTTGTCCTCCTTCAGTTTTAGTTACAATTTTTAATATTATAATACATAAATTTTAAATATTTAGTTTATTAATATGACACCAGCATAAAAAGTTATTAAAGTTTTTTTTTTAAATTATGTATTCACGAGTTACTATTTACACTCTATAAGTTGTTTATATAATATTAAAAAATAAATACGATCTTTTTAATTTTAATTATTATAGCTAAATTCAATGTTTACAGTGTTAAGTAATAAGTATGTATAATTAAATATCAATTTAGGGAGTTATTTGCGTATATATTGGTCATCTTATAGCTTAAGTTTATTGTACATTTTCAATAAAAATATAAAGTTAAGTTTCAATTTAATTTGAGTTTCGTGTTACTGGTTAAAGATATTACATTTACAAATTGTAATATCCACTCTTAAATAAACTTATTGTGACTTGTGAGTAAATTATATAATATTACTAAGTCCTTCAATAATTATATTTTTTTTTTAATATTGTCTTTATTTGTAATATTTTTTTGAGTTCATACATAATTTCGGATTAATTTCATACCCAATTAACTACATGAGCATACCATAAATATGAATATACCATAAAAAAGTTGTAATCGTTAAGTTGTCATTGTGCTTATTTAGGTTATATAAAAAAGCTTACACAATGCCAATGCTGTCGTCAAAATTGTATTTCGGATGGTGTTGTAGTCCCACAACTAAATAAATTACTTTTTAAAACAAACTCTTAAACTTGTATGTACAACATTTCTTTGCTTATTAGATCATGAACATGTGAATTAAGATATTTTTATCATGAATTAATTATACAAACGAAAATAATATAAATTTGTTTAGAGTTAGTAAAAGTTATTTTTTCATATAATTTTTTTATTTCTAACCGCACATTATAAATAAATTTATATAATATTATAATAAAACTAGAAAGAAATTCTTGTGAAAATGTTGCGTCATTTCAAGAACCAAAAGATAAAACCAATTCAGAAGGAAAGCAAGGAATAATATGGTACGAGCTACAGTTCCCTAATTTTAACGTAAGATCTTAACCAAATTGGGGAAAATATTTTCTAAAGCTAAATAAACTGACACAAATTTTACAACGATATATCGACACTTACTGCGTATCTAGAAATAATAATTCTAATGGTTGTGGACCTTAAGTTTGCTATTCATGTATGTACACGTATAATAAATTTTAGTATTTTGAACACCAGTGGCAAGATGGTAAGTTTTTGAAAAATTCGAAGTTCTACACAGAAGCTAATGGCAGTATGTTATGACAAAATCGACTGTCGATTTTTTCGACACAGTATCATTTGTGTTTTACATCTTATTAAATAAATAATAATGATATTCAATAACATTTATTAATTGAATTATACTAAAATAGGAATCTGCTACATAAGCCAAATTACAAAATCCAAAGTACAAAATCCAAATTTACAAAATCCAAATTTATAAAATCCAAATAGAACATAATCCAATCTTTCAAAATCCAAATGTTTAAAATCCAAATTTACAAAATCCAAACTGTATAAAAATCATTTTCCGGCGCCGGAAAATGATTTTTATACAGTTTGGATTTTGTAAATTTAGATTTTAAATAAAAGAAATTCCTAAATTAAATGAAATTAAAGAAAAGTAATAGTAATAGTTTAATTCATAGTTTTTTTTTTATTACAGAAAAAAAGTTAATTCATTAATACAGAAAAGAGGAAATATATATTAATTTAAAAATTACATTAATTTAATATAGAATAAAAAGAAAATTAGTTAGATAAGTGCAATATGGGTGGCAATAGATTTCAAAAATTGCAATTTATCACATCTGTCCCTTTTTTTTAATATGCGCTTAATTTTTTGATGTCGTAAATAGTTTTTTTTTTTCATTGGGGGATATACACCAGCGTTAATATTATCTATATTATTAACAGAATTTATTAGCTCTTTTTTTAATTCTGCTATAATTTTATATAGCCCACAATGTTTTTTTCCAATTAAAATTCTTAGCCGATTATGCCAGCCTTCTACTGCATTTTGCGTTCGCGGAAAATGTTGCGAACGAGGATCTCCAATGCACCAGAAATTAGGTTCATAACGGGTACTGCCCTTTTTATTGCTACTTATAATATAATTTTTTTTGAACCAGTTAGCTATTTTGATCCAGTCTTTGTCATGTATATTGTTACAAAGTTCTAAGTAATAATTATATACTTCTTCTGGCGGAACAAATGCCAGACTTTTTAGCATCCGTATGTGCATATTAAATTCTTCTTTAGTGCCGTATTTACGCGTCAAGCCTTGTTTTTGCACTTGTCGCCACAATATTTGGCCCAAATGAAAAGTACAACCTTTAAAATTTGTACAAGGCAAGAAACATTTTGCAGCTGATGTAATAGCTATTTCGAAATCTGAAATTATTCTTTCAGGATTTAGATTTATGCCATGGTTACTAGCTAACCAAAATAATTGGTAAAACATTTCTTCATAAGCCTGTTTAGTTTTTTGGGTCATGAGACAAAAAATAAGTGGTACAACGTAACCATCAAAAATACTATGAATACTGAAGAGTTGGCGCATTAGTGTTGGCACAACATAAAATGTTCCATCCATAATCCAGGCAATACAATCGCCAAGTAATTTTAAAGACTGTGGAGTACCTAATATTATTATTTTTTCATTCTCATAATTATGTTCACATAGAACAAATAATTGGCCTTCCACAAATTTCAAATACTCAGGAATTTTAATTTCACTAATATTAGTAGGTTCTTTAATAGATTTATCCCGGCAACGCTGTATTTTTACTCTTTGAGCATTATTATTTGGAAGGTAGCGCCGGCATTCGGGCGCCCGAATTACAAAAAAAAAATCGAAAAACAGGGGATTTTAAACTTACATAAAACTTGCATCACATACCTACTATAGTAACAAACAAAATTATATTTTATGATAGAAAAGTGTGAAATTTTTTCCAAAATAATGTGGAAGCGTGGCATAGACGGTTGGATACTATAGTAGGTAAGTCACATGTGGGTGTGTATAAGATAATATCAGAATTAGCAAAAGACGCAAGAACATGTTGTTGTTAAGCCCAGGATCGCTAAAATACGAGCTGATGAAGAAATAACGAAAACAAAATCACAAGCACAAAGATAGAAAAGATTAAAAAATGTTATTAAAAACATACTTGAAACTGGCAACATTGATTTTTTTAAAAATATAGCTATAAATATTGCTTGAATTGTTTTAAAAAATAACTTGTATTTCCATATTATTTTTTTTAAGCAATGAATTAAGATGCTAATTTTTTATTGTTTTTATTTTCTCTTATTGTTAATTTTCTCTGTAAAATAAAAATCTAAAAATATTAAAAAAACCTAAATTTTGTAGAATTTTCTTAGCCTACATTGGATTTTGATACTAGGGATTTTGATACGATCCCGGTTGGAATTCTAAATAAAGTGTGCCCAAATTAGGGGTTTTTGATACTGGAGATTTTAATAAAAGGAATTAGAAAACATGGCATATTGACACAAGGGATTATAAAACAAGGGATTTTGATACAAGGGATTTGCTAAAAACAGCAGATATTAAAAAAAAGAGGATTTTGATACTGGGGATTTCGATACGATCCCAACAATTATATCCGATATTATTTTGGATGGTGCAAAAGCCGAAGTAGTAGCCATATTTTTAATTTTAGCATTAGCTTTACACACTGATATTTTAGACGCTGCTGGATCATGAAAGTGATCACAAATTTGATTTTTAATCACGTGTTTTCCGTTTGAAATTATGGTATTTAACCTACTTTTGCAATTTTTGCCTTTACGCTGCGAGCAACTCCATCTATAAAGGTCATTTTTTTTTAAATCTAAATGATAATCATAACCATTAACAAACAGTTTTTCTTTTCCTTTATTACTTTTGACAATAGTAATTTGATCCAATGTATCCATTTTAAAAAAAAAAAAAAAAATTTAAGAGAGTAATACTACCACGCGCTTCGATTGATGTTATACACAATGAACTAAAATTCGAATTGTATCGCAAATTTCGAATGTTTTGTGAACAATTTTGTACTTTTGTTTGTTGTAATTTCTTTTAAAATCATCATATATTCTTTTGAAATTTTTTAAAAAATTCTTTTCAAATTTTTTAAAAAAACCTTTTGAAATTTTCAAGAAATTTGGATTTGTCAGTATGGATTTTTTTTTATTTTAATAATTTGGATTTTGTAAGTTTGGATTTTAAAACTTTGGATTTTATTACATTTGGATTCTGTTATATTTGGATTTTTAAATTTGGATTTTTGGAAAAAATTAGGGATTTTGTAACATTTGGATTTTTTTTTTTGGATTTCGTGCGTATTCCCTAAAATAGATATATTTTTTTCACAGATTATTATCTTCAATAGTTCTCTGGTAGGAACCAGTAGCATTAAAATTTAAAAATTCAGGTTCATTTTCAAGTTCTTCTAACAAATATTGAAATACATCCTTAGCGACACAATATCTATAAATATGTAATTACTTTTTTCTTAGCACATTCAAAACATTGTAACGTTCCCGTAAAAATCGTCTTTCTTATCTATAATTTATTTCTTCTTCACTTTCACTATACTATCTTCCATTAATAATGCATGGGCAAAATTCATTATTTTTAAATTTAAAATTAAAGAAATTCAAAATAAAAAAGATATATTTTTTTATATATACAAACAAATCAAATTTCAAAAAAGTGAAATGAAAAGCACATAAAACTTAGGATATTTGTGGTAGGATCTTATGAATCATATGTATATTAGATAGCATAGATACATAATTTGAAACCACATCAGGTCGTAGAAGTTGTTCTATAATATATTCCTAAAAATACTATCGAAAGATGTTTCGTTTATGGCGGAAATCTTATATACCTTACTTAAATAAGTGATTGACACATTACTAAAATAAGCAAGACTTTGACTTTCTTTATGTATTATCATCATAATACATAATGTATTATCATCTTGTAATTTAAATATATTTTTTTATGAGTAAGTCCGGGTAAAAGAAACAAAAATTTAAAAAAAAATGTTTATTAATACTTTTCTGTTTCCTTTATAGAAAATTACTTTTCGTACTTTTATATTGCGAATTAAAAAATATTTCTAGCACTAAACAATTTGGTATAATAGAGTTAAAAATAAAGTTTAAAAAAATACTATCCCAAAGTTTCATTTTTATAGTGTACTGGGGGGTTAAATGGCGCTGCAAAAAGTAGGAATCGCAATCTGGTAATTTTACTTCTATGCAAACAGTAGATTTTCTATATTTTTCAAATTTCACATGTAAACGAATCTTGATTTAGATATAGAGCAAAATATTATTTAGACTTTAATTTGTATAATTTTGTTATTGTGCTATAGTATAATTGATACTTGATATATATAGATTAAAAGTTTTGAATTCAACTTTTATCATAACAAATCATTTTTTACATCAAAAAACGCGTAAAATTACTATATGCAATCATTTTGACTACATTTTAGTATTAATATCTTTATCTACATGTAGAAGCTCAATCTTCATTTTTTGCTTAACTATTAACTAAAAAATTTTTACGTAACTTTTGCTTAACTAAAAATAATATCTTCATTCAATAAAAACAAACAAAAATTAAGTAATATTTTTTTTTAAATATAATATTATTAAGTTAAGCAAGTTTACATAACTTTATACGTAGAATTCATTATATGTAATACTTTTTTATACAAAACTTTTCACATGTGGAAATTTTCACATGTGTTGTTTTTATATACATATTGAATAATGTTATGTTTTACTTGATTCATTGACGAGGATATATTGAAAAATTTGAAGCAGGTATTTGAATTAACAAAGTTATTTCTTTAACTTTCCATAATTAGAGGATTTAGATGTTATAATATTCTAAAAAGTTTTATTAATTTTGGTATTAAATAAATTTGTACAATTTTTGGATATTTTATAACAAAAAATATAATAAATTTAATTTAGTTCATTTCATTTCATATGACTTGGTTGGTATACAACTTTTTAGTAACTGTTCATAAACTTTGTTACAATTTAAATATAGTAACTTCAATACGATTTTTAATTATTATCTTTTTTACTAAGGAGCTATGTACTACTATCAAGAGGTTATGTATGGAACAGGTTTATTACTGCATTTCGTGCGATGTGATTTTTTCAACCCCACTTTTTTAAAACCACCAAACATTCTAAATAAGAAACTATATATATATATATATATATATATATATTCCTATAAAAGTCATTACAAATTGTTGAAAAACTATGCCAGAATAAAATGGAAAAACACTGAATTAGACTTGAAATTCTCTATTATACTTTTACTTGATAAAGTTTATATTTAGAACAGGCTCCGCATATATGTAGAAATTAGTAGTACATACCAATAATTATAAAATTACATCTCCTTGAATTATCTAAAATTCTTCAAAAAGACCATTTTCCAAAAACTTATTGAAAAGACATCGTTGTTTTAAATATTTTTAGTCACGGAGTTTAAAAGGTGCTTCAGCCGGAAATTAATTTAGAAAACTTTAACAGAATTTTCAACTATGATTTTATCCCATATTTTTTATACCAAGGACCTCATTTGAAATAAAATATTAAAGAAAAAGCATTTTTAATTCTTTTACAAGCATTAATTTATACGTTTTGTCCTATTAAGGTTGTGCATACAAATTTTTCGTTTAAATACAAGAAATTATAATTTTTGTTAGAAAAAATTAAAACTTTAAATGGTCAAAAATGGAAACATTCCTTTAAAGCCATTATTTTTTAGTTCCTTATAATTTCTTTCTTTTTTGAAATATTTGTAAAAGATTTTCTTATATAGCTAGAAATAGTATCTTCTGGTCAATGATAGTTTTGTTCAAAACAGTCTTACAAAATTTATTTATTTGAAATTTTGTTTAAAGAAAATAATCACGTACTAAATATTTAAATTGTTTTTTTTTTTTTTATGGATTTTTTTAGTTAAACATACACTGATTTAAAATAATTCAATTTAAAAATAATTTAATTTAATAATAGATGGAAAGAAATTCTGGTTGTGAGATGAAAGTTCAAGTAAACGATTTTGCGTATTTTTGGAAAAAAATTAAAAAAATTAAAAGTAGTGTACAATAATTATTAGTGGACGATATTCAATTTTGTAATTTTTGGCTCTTAAATATTAGATATAGCGTTATGTATAGGTCATTCGATATTACCTCAAATAACCAGGAAAAGAATAAATTTATAGAATTACAATAACTCTCTCCTGTTCACATGAGATCAGATTAACGAAAATGAATAACTAATTTTTTTCTATAATAAATACAGAATATAAGGGCACGCGTGTAATACTCTCTCTATTTGAGGGAATGAGTAAAGTAGTTATAGAATAGTCATTACCCAAATTAATGTTATTTACTAAATGGAAAATAATTATTGTACAATCCACTAACTTTTGTAAGTTAGGTACTCGAATTTAAAGGTCTGGAGTACTTTAACCTATCAAATTATAACTATTGCATCATGACGCCATTTTCCTTTTTCCTAAAAGTACTATCGAATATTTCTCAATTTGTGTCAAATAAAGTTTGCTCATACATAACAGTGTAAATACTCTACCAAATACACAGCATCTCTTTTTATATACAATGCATTATATTTTCTAATTTCCTTTAATTACTCACCTTATTAATGGACACACAAATAGGAACAACAAATTGAAAAAAAAAAAAAAATTAAAAGTTTTTGTACGTTGGACAAAATAAAGGATATTTTCGGTAAAATTTACTAACCGAGGCAAAAAATAAACTTCAAGAGAAAGGTCCAATTAGTATTAAAAAAAAATTATCTTAATGAAATTTTTTTAGACAAACAAATTAATATATACCGTAATAGGAATATAAATGTAGTTATTAAATTAAAAACCCAACAGATAAATTGAAAATCTATATTATTTAATTATTTATATGATAATAATTGCTTTTAAGCAATTTTTAAGCTGATTCAGTTTTGTAAAACTGGGTAAAGTATTTTTTGCGGTTCGATAAAAAAACAAATTTACAAAATTCAACTATAATAACTAAATTTTAGTAATAATTGTTTGCTAATAATAATTAAGAGATATGTTTAGATATGTATGAGATATTAGTAAATAAAACTCATAAAATATATTTTTAAATAATTACTTAAAATAGAAATAATTTTTAACTTAATAAAAAAAATTTAAACATTTATTTTAATTAAAGCCATGACGTCTATATAATTTTATATTCATTCCATATATGTTTATTAACATAATATATATATTTACTAAAGAAATATCTACATTGCTTGGTGTGATTAAGAAAATTGAGATAATATGAATTCATCATATTATATTTATACGAGTTATACTGTAGTCAACTAGGTTTATTTAAATTTCTTGGCATTGTATCTATACAATACACAAATTGGAAATTTCTTGTTTACAAAAATAATTATTGAATAAATTAGATAATATAATATAAAATGTACAAAGTAAAAATATGATTTATAAATTTAATTTAAGAGACATTTATAATATATTCAAATATTTATAAATTAAAGTATAAACATTAATATTAATTTATTTTATTAATATATAATCAAGTTAATGACTTTAATTAATAAACTAATAATGTTTAATTCAAATTTATATAAATTATTAAAAATTTGTAATTCCTCCCTATACTTTCATTTTAATAATCCCCTAAATTATTAAAATATTATGTAATTTTACTAAATAAATTATTAATAATCCTTTATACTTAAAATTTCTACTCCTAGTTTATATATATATAGTTCTAATGACAAGTAGATAATTCTGAACTCCTTATAGACAAATCTAGGTTAATAGCAGCGCATCATAAATGGCTGGTGTATGTATCAAGGCCCGGCTTTACCGATGAAGCAGAAGATGCAAAGCATCGGGGCACCACACGAACAAAAAAATGAAAATCAGTTAATTTTTAATTATTTTCAAATTTTTTAATTTTTTCTTAAATGAGGAAAGAAAAGTAAATTCAGTTTTCTAAAAAATGAAAATTAGGCGATTTCCGAATTCAGTTTTCTTTGGTATGGTAGATAAAAACGCGTTTTCTTCAATTGAAAGTTTTTGTTTTCAGTTGATTATTTGTTGTTGTTCCAGTCATGTTTGGATATGTTAATATTTTATTTTTCATTGAAAAAGATAAATAATTTCGTTTAGATAAAAATTTAACAATATTCTAAAAAAGCTACAATTTTGGCAAATTATATTGACATTGCTATTCAATTTAAAGAAAATCAATCCATTACGCAGGCGTAAAAAACGTATGTTTAACTACGAATGTTAAGATGAAAGGCCGACAGACCCGAAAAAAAGTACAAAATTTTATTTTTTCTTTCAATTGTTGACAGTGCAGTCGAAGGATTTGAACTTAACTTATTGAATAGTCATGCAGAAAAGTTTCAGTTTCTCATAAATTTTATTGAAATTTATAATTTGGATAATGAAATACTAAGAAATAAATATACATTGCGTTAACTGATGCTGAAGATATAGATATATCAGAATTATGTACCGAACTGTGTATATTTCAAGAAACCATAACTACAATAAATAGTTTTGATCCATTAAATATATTACAGTATATTCATTAAAATGATTCATTAAAATGTTTAATTTTTAATAATAATATACTGTATATAATTATAATACTTCACTGTGATATTTTAGTTGTCTTTCTGACATAATTTGCTATAAAGGGCGCTTAACAATAAGTTGCATCAGGGCGCCAGCACCGCTAGAGCCGGGCCTTAGTATCACATAGGCTTCTCTTGCTTTAACCATTCTATTAATGTATGGTCCTTCGTCGTGGACCTTGATAAACCCCTCTGATGTGAACTTAAGTAGAATGAAGGATATTTTTGGTATCCTATTATAATTTTATACACTGTGCGTGAGTGTTTATAGATACCAAATATCTATAGTTAAAGAATCAATATTGTGTAGATTCTTTATGGTTTTGCTTTATGTTTGGACAATTCCAGTGCTTATTGTTTACCGAACATGATCAATTGCTATTTATGTACTATATAAAACTCCTTCTTGTTTATAAGGTTATATCAACTATTATAAAATAAAAAATATCATACATTTGGTCTCTATCCTTATTGTCATGCATTGAAATTTTAATTGAAGAACAGATATTTTTTAAGAAATTTATAAATAAAATCAAAGATTTGGACAAGCATACACGACAGCTATTCAACCGGATGAATAGAAAATTGCAATATTCGAAAAAGTACAAAAAAAGTACATTTATTTTCGTATTGTCGAAACATATGCGACAACAACACAAAATTTCGCAGCATATCGTAGTTTAAAATAGTACAAATTTAGGATAAACATATTGTCGAAAAAAAAATCCTTTCTTTAAAGTTTGAAAATACTTAAAGCATTGGTTTTTAATACCTAGATTTTTATAAAAGATATTAATGTGAAAAAAAAAATCTTTTAATTTCTATAGTCCGTTATACTCATAAAAATTTAGATTAACTGGTTAAAACTTATTTTTAGGATCGTACGTACATGATAAATATTATAAATGTTTTACTTATTTGAATAAATTAAAATTCACCATAAAATGTTGTTAATATTTAACGATAAAAAGGAATAACAATACATTTTAATGTATAAACCTTCTAACGTATATTTAATGTTATTGGTAAATCAAATGTGGAAAATATATATATGTACAAAAAATCTTTCCTTATCGAATTAAGATAAATTGAATATTAACACCTGATTCTATTATTCCTACAACATTTTCTAATGATTTAAAAAAAAATTATGTTTATACCTTTAAAGTTTTGTGCCTTGTAAATTTAATTTATATATAACAAGTTATTTTGAAAGATAGCTGAAAACAGCACAAATTTAATATGTGTCAATTTTAGTTTATCTCCATAAGGAAAAGTTAGTTTTCAAAAATTGTAGTTTCATGAAAACTTATCATCCTAAAATTTAATTAATTTTAAGGTTATTGAACATTTAATATGGAAATTTATAATTAAGATATAGAAATTTTACATTTTAAATAATGGAGGTAAATTTAATTATTTCGTATATATTCTCAATTATCAGAATGGATAGATGTGTATTGTTGTTGGTAAAGATGCTATTAGCTAACAAATTCGAAAAACTAGGAATGAAAATTTTTGTTTACAAAGTATGGTTCCATAAATATTCAATAAAATTTTTACCTAAACTAGGTGAACATACCAGCGGAGGAACGCAAAATAAACTTTCAGTGTAAGCAATTATGTACTTTAAGTTGGAAATATTATTTTGGTGTTGTTTTATATTACAATTGAAAAATTAGATTGATTTTCTAATTTATATATTATATCCCACCTATTTGACCTAAATTGTTTAAACTCATTTGTAACAAGATACAAAATCACAACTTATTCTAAAACTCGTGTAAAACATAGTTTCTTTTAATAGTTGCTTTCTGGTTAAGTTCTTATCATTATTTATTTAACATTTTAAGAATAAATGTAAGTATCTGTAAGGATTTCAATTAAAAACAAAATTTTTATAATTGACTATAATTTTATTAAGTAGATTTTTTTAACATACAATTACTTCCTCGAGTCTTCCGTATGTCGTCGGTATTTCTTAAAAACAGTTGATGAATCAGAAAATATGACCAAATTAATTGGTAGAAAAAAAAATTCAAACTACAAGTAGGTTGGTGTCATCTGATGATCGTGGTAAAAGAGATTCGAAAAAAAAAACATTCAACTGAGAAACTTGCTGAAGTTCAAGCATACATTATTATCATTTTCCAGTTATGAAAGCCACTACTATACGCGGAAAGAAAATGATAAGCGATATTTGACGTCGGATCTCACTATTAGGAAAATGTATGAGCTTTACCAAATTTCTGTAAATAATCCTGTAGAATCATACACAAATACGCATACTATGAACAGTTTCATAAATTAAAACTTTCATTTAAAAAATGTAAAGTTGATACTTGTTTGTTATACTTGTGACAAATTTAAAATTAAATTAGAGCTTGCAACTACATTAGAAGAAAAAACTGAAATTGAAAGTTCCAGAACAATACACCGTAAAGCAGCAGAGCTGGCTTATGCCAAAAAAAAAGAATATTCTAAACAGAAAGAATTTATGAAATGTTTAACATTCGACTTGCAAAAATGTCTGCCAAAACTTTCTCTGACATCATCAATTGCATTTTATAAGCGACAGTTCTGGACTTTTAACTTGACTATCCATAATAATGGTTCTGGAAAGTCAAAGCATTTTATGTTGTATGAATCGATTTCTTGTCGCAGAGCAAATCAAGTGGCCTCATGTCTTTATCAGCACCTTAGAAAATTACCATCTACTGTTAAACGTGTTGTTCTTTATTCAGACACTTGCGGAGGTCAAAATAAAAACTCACATTTAGCTGCAATGTTTTTTTATTTAATTCACAAAACTCTACTTCAATTGATGTAATTGACCACAAATTTATGGTTCCTGGTCACAGCCACATGGAGGTTGATGTTGACCATGGCATAGAAAAGAAAAAGAAAAAAACTAATATTGAAATATTGGAATGCCAGTTTATTTTTTATATATGAGTTTTGAATTTCAAACGTATGAGTTTTCAATTTCAAATTTTGATGGAATAATAAAGAAAAAATTTGTATGTTGCCTCCCGCAATTCCATATGTAAGGCTTAAATTATAGCGATACGTAAATTTCGTAATTGAAACAGTGCGAATCTGAAATATTTTACGGATACGCGGTTATAGAAATCGGAAAATGGTGTCAGTAAAATTTATTGTCATTTTGGTTCACAGTGATGAAGTTCGAATACGTTGAAATGGCAAGAAACAATAATAGTAAAAAGTTATATTATCTTATTACAACTTAAGTAATAATAAAAAGGAAAAAAAATACATGAAACGACCTACCCAGGAATTTTTCTTGAATATTTTCGAATGAGTCGTAAGCAATTTGAATTTATTTTGTCCAAAATCGTTATTAATATCAAACCAAGATTCAATTTATATAGAAACGACATCATAAGCTCAAAAGAAAAGTTAGCATTGACTTTAAGATAAGCTTTTAGGCCCAACCATAATAGGCATATGCAAGCCTATGCAAAATGTCAAAACTAAACGAATGCATAGATATTCTTACTATGCACTGTCATTGCATACGTTCAACCCATAATAGACATATGCAAAGTTTATTTACATTTTGACAAACTGACATTATTTAATTTATAGAGTTAAATTGAAAAAAAGTGCAATTATATTTAATTTTTGTATTTAATGTAAAAGTAAGCTAACTAATTTAAAAGTGAAAATTGCAAATATTTATTATTAAAAAGGTTAGTGGATACAGTAAATTATATTTTAATTTGGATCAAAAATTAACTTTACTCTAATAATTTATATTTTTTTTCACAGAAAATATAGCATTACCAAGTACATTAAAATGGAAGATTTAAAAGAAATTAAAAATTTATTTGAATTATTGAATGAATTAAAAGAATTAAAGGATGAAATTGATTGCTCGAAAAAATCATGTTCTTGTTCTGTAAGAGAAATAAATTGGGATCGTGTAGAACATGGCTATTATAGAGTCACATTTCTGAAAATTAAAGAAATTGATCCCCAACAATTTTTTATTCATACAAGAATGACAAAATCTGGATTTACAGTATTACTAAATTTAATTGAACCAGAATTAATTAAAAATTCAATTCGTACACCAATTGAGTCAGAATGCAGATTAGCGTTGTGTTTGTTGTAAGTAAAATTAAAACATTAATTAATATTTATAAGTAATTAAATGTTATTTCTAGGTATTTGTCTCAGGGTGTTTCTATGCAAGTGCTAGCATTGTGTTTTAAAATTGGAAAAGAAACATCTCGATGCATAATATATGAAGTATGTGACATTTTATGGAAAGTATTATCTCCATTTTATGTATCTGAGCCAACCGAAAATGATTTCCACCAAATATCCAACGATTTTTGGAATATTTGGAACATGCCAAATTGTATAGGAGCAATAGATGGTAAACACATCGCTATAAGGTGTCCACCAAACTCATTAAGCCAGTTTTATTGTTATAAATTTTTTTTACTATTGTTTTGATGGCTGCTTGCGATGCAAAATATATTTTTACTTATGTGGATGTTGGTGCTTATGGGAGCCAAAGTGATGGAGGTATTGAAAATTAAATTTGAAATTTGAAATTGTGTATTTCTATGTGTATTTTTTTAGGAATATTTCAAGCTAGCTCTTTTGGAAAAAGAATACTTTAACAAACGTCTCTCCCGTGCTCGCCGAATGATTGAAAATGCTTTTGGAGTACTGGTAGCTCGATGGCGCATACTATTAACAACATTAAATATGTTACCTAGTAATGCCGAAAAAATTGTTTTAGCTTGTATAGATTTACATAACTTCTTGCTATTGAATAAGGAGAGTGAAAAAGATTATTGCGGAATAAATTATGTTGACTGGGAAGACCAAAATAATGTCCATCATAATGGTGTTTGGCGACAGGAAGTTATAAATAATCTCGAAAGTATACAACCATCACGTTACCAACATAGATTTGGGGGTGAACGATCCACTCAAATAAGAGAAATATTAAATACATTTTTAAATAAAAATTAAAGTTTTTAATAATAATAAAAGTAGTACTGTATTTCTTTTATTATCATTGTTTTGTACATTTTTAAATATTGCTTTAACTAAACATTTAATTCAATAATAATAAAAAATAATAATAATAATAAATAATAATAGGAAAATTATATTGCATTTAATTTCATTTATGATGTACATTTAAATTAGTAAGTGAAACGTTTAAATTCATTAAATATTTGATTTAAATTAAATGAATAAAAATAACAAAAATTAATAAAGTTATTAATAATAAAAAAAAAAAAATTAAATAATTAATAATAAATAATTCAATATAAATGTTTACTTCTTGCTTCTAAAACTTTGGAAAAAATATCGCTTTTTAAATTATCTTTAACAGGTTCTGGTAAATTTTCCATTAAATTTAAAATTGTCTTCATAAATACCTCATCTCCTGTGTTTGATGTTACCGTTAAAGTATTTTTTGATGAGCTACTTTCCAATTTTTTGTCAAAATTGGTTAGAGTTTCTACAAATTTTCCACAAACCGTGTCGAACATTTCTTTTTTGCGTTTATGCGAACAATTTGAAGTAAGAGTAGATTCACTATTGGAAGAACTATCCATGAAACTCTGTTCACTAACAGCATTATCTTCTAATATTTCAACTAGCGATTCATCTAGTACTTCATTACTCCGGGTTCTATAAAATTATTATATATATAAAAGTTAATATTTTATATGCTCAACAAAAAAATAAAAGCAATAATTTACGTGCGAGGTTCAATAAAATCTTTTAAAAAAAGCAATTGTTCATAAAAATGCCATTGTGTTGTAAAATTTGCATCACTTCCTGATAGTATATATTTTCTTTTTAATTCCTTGGAAAAACGTTCCCGCAATAAACGCCACCTTTTTTTAGATTCATCTACTGTTAAATTGATTATGCAAATATTAATTTATTAATATTTGTAAAATAAAATTATACATACTTGATTTTCCAACAGCTTTACTAATTTCTTCCCAATTTTTTTCCTTAAAAATTTTGTTATGATAATATTTATTTCTTTTATTATAAATATCATCATATTTTTTTACTTCTGATATGAGTTGTTCATAAAAAATATCATCCTCCATATTTCAAAAATTTTTTATATAAATTTAATTTAAAAAGAAAAAACAGTTTTATTTTATATATGTCAAATTTCTGTACGGAACTACGAAACTGATCGTAGTTGCATACAGAAATTTGACAATCAAAATTAACAAACAGAGAGCAAAAGTTAACGAATGTTGCCATATGCACATTATTGTTTGAAGATACGAATTACATATAATCGTATCGTGCATAGAGTTTTCATAAGCCATAGCATATGCATATTATGGTTGGGCCATTTGATTTATAACACAATTATATTCAGATGTACATTATACGTTCACTTTTTTCTATATATAGATTCCTTGCAACTGGTGCGACTTTTGCAGATTTATCATTCCGGTTTCTTATGGGAAAAACTACTGTGCGAAATTGCATAATTGAAACAATACGCGCAATAAACAAACATTTACAGCCCCTTGTTATGCCGACACCGAAAACGCCAGCAGATTGGGAAAACATTTCCAGTCAATTTTTGAAAAGTTGGAATTTTCCAAACTGCCTTGGGGCAGTCGACGGTAAGCATGTTCGCATGTTTGCTCCTCGAAATTCTGTCAGTTTTAATTTCAATTATAAGAAATGTTTCTCTACGTACCTTATGGCAGTCGCTGATGCCAATTATAATTTTGTAATGGTCAGTGTGGGTGCTCTCGGTTCTAACTCGGACCCAACAGTTTTTTCATCATACAAAATTTTGGTAAAGCTTGGATAAATTATCCCCAAAAGCTTGGAGAACCTGCTGATGTTCCACTACCAGGAACTACTGACCCACAACCATATGTGTTAGTGGGAGACGAGACATTTGGCTTACGGTATAATATGATGACACCGTTTCCAGGATCTGGATTAGCTGTTGTGCAACGTATATATAATTATAGGTGAAGCAAATAGGTATATAAATAAATTAAAAATCATACTAATATATTTTTCATACTTCAGACTTTCGAGAGCATGGAGAATTGTAGAAAGTACATTTGGAATTTTAACCCATTGTTGGAGGATTTTCTTAAAACCGCTCGAGGTGCAACCCGTAATAGCAAAGCCACTGATATTGTGTTGTTGCATTTTGCACAATTTCCTTCAATCTTCGAATGAAAATAATATAATAACAAATGATGCTTCTTCTAATTTAGTAGTAAATCACCATGCAAGAATGGCACAAGCGGTTTGCAATCAATATTAGAAATAAATTTGCAGAATGGCTTGTTGGAGAAGGAAATGTTGAATTTTTATATTCAAGAATTTAAATTTTAATAAAAGCATTCCATCTAGCGACAAACACAAAAAAAAATTTGAAATTCGAATCAAAATTAATTCGAATTTGAGGTTAGATTGGATCAAAAAAAAAATTTCTGACAGCCCGAAGAGTAAAGAAATGAAACATAATCAGTGGAACGAAATTGTTCCATTTTGAACAATTATCGGTCAGCTATTAAATTTTTTAGTGATGTATTGTAGGACAGATTTAATTGCAAATACAAAAAAGAAAAAAGTTAAAATTGTTGGTTAAAACATTTAAAAGAGTTAAACTTCAATTTGAAACAGCATTTCGGTGTTTAACTTGCAAAATAAACGTGGAAAAAAAAATTTACTTACGAAATTTACGTATCGCTATAATTTAAGCCTAACCTAGATGGAAAATAATTTCCAACATTTCAAAATATGTGAATATTTAAAATAATCTGGTGAATTAAAAACTAATACTCCAAATGAAATATTTTGTGATACAATAAAAATGTTGATAAAAAATACGGAACAAAGATTTTCGGATTTCGATAATATTTCATCTGAAATAACACTCTTTGAAAATCCTTTTTCATATGACGTGGATGAAGCTGTTCCTGATTTGCAGCTTGAACTTTGTCAATTGCCAAGTACCAACAACTTAAAAGTCTATTTTACAGAAAAACCCTTACTAGAATTTTATAAAGAACTATCAAAGGAAGATTTTTTTCCAAACCTAAGGATATTTGCATCCAAAATGTTCTAAACTTTTCGCAGCACATATATAGTGGAACAAACATATTCAATAATAAAGTATACAAAAAATAATAATAGAAATAAATTATTGGATAGTCATTTGCAGGACATCTCAAGAATTTCCACTTCCAAAATTGAACCAAAAATTGCAGAATAAGCATCATCAATTCAACATCAATATAAATAATTATATATGTATTTCTATTGTATATATTTTTTGTTTAACCGAATTTATTAATAAAAGTTTATAATTTTCATTGTTTATGTATTCCTTTTTTTATATTTTTAGGATTAAAAAAAATGTGGCCCGCCAAGTTCATGAAAAAAAAAGTTTGAAAATCGCTTATTGTGCCACCATTATTCCATAATTTCTACCAACAATTACCCAACGGGTGAAGATATTGATACAGATATGGAAGAATTTGATGCTGATGCTTAATTATATTATTTAAAAAACATTTTGGTTAACATTATGTTAAGATATTTTTTTTAAATGTACTATATTTTTATTTATGAATATGAAACTACAAACTACTATATTATGTTATGAGTAGAGTACTGTGAATAATGAAATATAAATTAATTGTGGTGAGAAATAAATATAATATTATTACATTTTTCATATTAAGCTTTTATTTTTTATATGATTTCAAATACAAAACTGATTTTTAATGCAAGCATAAATCGCAAATATCAAAAAAAAAATTAAGGAAATATTTATTCTGTAACTTTGAGAAGTCAAAAAGAGTCTTTATTTAAATGATATACGTATTTCTAGTGATATATTTCTTCCTCTTTTTATTTAATTATACATCTAGATCTAGATTATCTTTTTGGTTATTTTGCTTTGCCGGTACAAAATTAGTGCAAAGCTAATGATTTTGATTATAATTTTCCATTTAACAAATTAGACGATTTTATTTAGGATGATTTTAGTTGTTGCTTTAATCTTTAATGACAAAACAATTAGTCATTGAATTTGATTCATTTCTTCAAAGTAATTAATTATAATTTTTATAGTGTCGAATTTAATTTTTCTAGAAGGAATTAATTAATTAGAAAAAAAAAGATAGTTTTTGGAGAGCTGTGGTAAAAAGTTACACAAAATAATGAAATATGAAAAATTAGACATTCGGTCGCCTTGAAGTTGTAGGATTTCAGTAAAAAGTGTAATAGTTTTTTACAGTCTACTCCTACTGTGTTCGCTATAATGTTGTTCAAATTTTACTTAATTAATATTTAGGTAATAGTATATTGTAATTAATTAGGTACTTCTTCAAAAATAATTAACTCTAGAAGATTTTTTTTTCGAAAGTTTTTGAGTGTTCAAAAAACAAGTGCAAAATACTGATTTAAAAAATGTGTAGTATTGTATTTTTATAAAGAATTTATTTCTATTGCGTATTTTGATCCTTTTTTTTAACTCAGCATTTTTTACACTCAAAGATTTTGAGTATTTGGGGCACTAGAATTTGGAAGTAAGAAAATACATTTTGTATGTAGTGTAGAGCAGTTGTATATATTTAATTTATTTCTATAATTAAGACAACTAAACACAAATACATACTTGAAAAGTAATTAATTTAGTGCTGGAAGATTTAATTTGACCCTTTATAACGAATTATATCTTTACATTCTAAATTATAAAATGCTTTCTTTAATAAAAATAATAATAATACAAATATTATGAACCATATTAAAATTTGGCATTTGGCGAAAGTATGTAAAATTATTAACTTTTCCGTAACCTAATTATATATATGTATGTAGTTCTTGGGCATCATGTATGATTATTACCACTACAGAAAGAACTGAGTAACTTATGCTTAGCATTTTTCAATATGTATAAGCATTGTTTAATTTAAACGCACGAATATATCTTACATAAATATGTTATGACGAATATACAAATAACATTTCTACTGTGTTTATTATATTGTTTAACAAAATCTAAACCTTCTAACTTATTTCAAATTAACTTTTATTAAATTTAATTAAATGCTAATGGTGAATTAAACTTTCGTACAAGTTTTATTATTCAAAATATCTGTCCAATCTTGAAAATAATTTTTCTAAATTAATGAAGTGAACTTAATTCACTTCATATGGGCAGTTACTTTTTCATATATGTACATCATATAATGGTAAAAAACAAAGGTTAATTATTATTATTATTTTATGCTTTATTTTACCCATATATTAATATACATATGTATAAAAATTACATTTAGTTTTACAATTCATATTGTTTGGTTTAATTCATGTTTGTTTCTAGTTAATTCTAAAGTTATAAGTTTCTAGTCCATAGTTTATTTATTATTATATGTATTGACTAAATTTAATTTATATATACATATTTAATTTTTTCTTTTTTAAATTCATTAATTTGATGTGTTATATTATTACTTTCAGTTTGTGGATTATTATTATTAATTATAATTCTTTAATATTATTTTTTTTTAGTTTGAACGGGTGTAAAAAGCCTCCCCAAAGTACGCCACTCTTGTTTGTTCAGAGCCTTAAATCTCCAATTTCTTGCGTAATTTTGAATATTTAGCTAATGGTCTTCCAACTTTCCTAATTTAGCTAATGGTCTTCCAACTTTCCTTGGGGCGTCGTAAGGTGTTCAATTTGTTGATCCTGCTGTCCATCTCTTGTCGCTAAATCTTATAACATGTCCTGCCCGATTCCATTTTAAACTTTTAGCTCTCTCTATCACATCTGCCCATCATGTTTGTGCTCGAATATTTGAATTACGTATTATATGCCTTCTTGATATTTTCAGCGTATTTCGTTCCATAGCTCTTTGGCAGGTTATAAGTTTGTTAGTTAGCTTGGTGTTCAAACTCCATGTTTGAGCGCCATACGTCAGTACAGGAAGGATTGCTGAATCGAAGAGGTTTTTTTTTTGAATTTATAGTTAAACCGGAGTAGATAATTGGTTTTATATTCCAGTACTGCTTCCATCCATTTGTTATTCTTCTATTTATTTCTTTATACATTTTTTGTGCGAAAGAATATGGTTTGTCCTAGGTATAAATATTCTATTAAATTTATGAAATACACAATCAAATAATTTTCAAAATCAAAAATCTGAACGTACCCTGCTGAAATATGAAAATAAAGTTGGTATCACACAGTAATACCAACTTTATTTTTAATAAATGGTAGCTGTCAAAATAAGTTTTAATATAATTGAAGTTGAAGTTGTGTCAGTGTTTGTTTTAGGCACGTTGCGTTGATAGTTCGGATACTTAAATTGTTTATACTTTAGATCTGTAGTAAGTAGTAAGTATTTTAATTTAACATTTTGATATTATTTAATTATTTTTGCCATAACTTTAACTATAGTTTGAAAATGCCAAAAAGATCTTGCCAGTATTTGGAAAGATATACCAAAGAGTATCCGTTTATAAAGAAGGGAAAAACAAACACCGAAGTATATTGTTTACATTGCAAAGTTTATATCAGCATAACATAAGCCATGGTGGTATTTCGGATATTAAAAAGCATATATTTCATCAAAAACATGTATCTGCTGTTCGTTCATCCAGCAATTGTAATAATTTAAGTTCTTTTTTTGTCAAACCACAAAGCGATGAGAACGAAAAAATTATTACAAGTGAATTGTGTGTTGCTTATCATATCATTAAACACCACCAATCGTTTATGTCCAATGCCTGCACCAATAAATTATTTCCATTGTTATTTAGTGACTCAACAATTGCCGCAAAGTATGCTTCCTCCAGAACTAAGGCGACAAGAATGATAACACAGGTTTTGGCCCCACATTCTGTTAATGTCATTTGCAATGAACTGGACAAAGTTTCTTATTACAGTATAAGATATAAGTACTGATGCAAGTAATCATAAGGCGGAAAAAATGTTTCCTCTCGTGGTACAATATTTTAATATGACCGGAATTCATATTAAATTATTAAAATTGGATAATTTAAAAGGTGAAAACTCTGATATAGTTGCTTGTTTTTGTATAAAATCTCTGAAAGATTTAAAAATAAATATGAAAAAGTGTAATGGATTTTGTGGTGATAATGCTAACGTTAATTTTGGAGGTCGAGAAAGAATGGGTAAAAATAACGTATTCACAAAATTAAAACTTGAATTCGGTGTAGATATAGAAGGCATAGGTTGTCCAGCACATATAGTACAAAATGCTATGCATACTGCTTCTGATGAATTATCATGTGACGTAGACCAAATTGTGGTAAAAATATTTAATTATTTTGCAATTTATACAGTTCGCACCGAACGTTTGAAGAACTTCTGTGACTTTGTAGGAATTGAATATAACAATCTTTTATCGCACTCCAAAACCAGATGGTTGTCTCTAATGCCAGCAGTTGAAAGAATATTGCAGCTTTTTGAAGCACTCAAATCATTTTTCTTGTCAGAGGAAAGATCGCCTAAAACTTTGTTGAATTTCTTTCAAAATCCATTGAGCGAAGCCTTTTTCTGGTTTATACACAGTGAGTCTAGTTCATTAAATTTTCAAATAATGCAAATTGAAAAAAAGAAACAATCTATTATTGAAGTACTAGACATTTTGAAAGATATTATTAAAGTAGCAACAACAAAACTAAATACTGGTTTTATTCCCGGAAGTGTTAAGACAATATTAAATAAAAAAGAAAATTCTGGAGAATTATCCAAATCTGAGATTGATAAATTTAAAACTGAATTGGTAGAATTCCACCAAACTTTCGTCGAATACTTAACCCAGTGGGTTAAGCCATTAGAAGTGTACTCATTATTTTCTTGGATGCTTTTAAAAGTGAAACCAACATGGGAGGAAGTTGAAATATGTTATAATTATCTGATAAGCAAAAATGTCACTTTAAACGAATCCCTTCTTTTTAACCAGCTAACAAAAGTACAAGAAATTGTTGAAGAGGAAATAAATAATAATTTGGAATGGCACAACAAAATAGCTTCTGATAAGTGGGTATGCGTATTTTCAAAAATGTCTAAGGAATTTCCTGAACAATATATTGATATATTTCGTATGTGTGAATATTTATTTTCGCTACCCGGACATAATGCCAATGTCGAAAGAATTTTTTCGCTTATGTCAATTCAGTGGACGGATGAACGGAGTAGACTTTTACCAGAAACAGTAGAAGCTATTTTACAGTGCTTGGTAAATTTAGATCAAAACTGCAGCGAATTGTACCATTATATTTCAAAAAATAAAGATATTTTAAAAGCTGCTAAAAGTAGCAATAAGTACTGATTTTGTACACTAACAATAATTTCTTAATAATATACTAATAATATTATATTCTCTTAATTTATTATTTTAATCATTCCATGTGATGTTAGATTAAATGATTTTTTATATAAAGTTAATGAAATGAATGTGAATTTTTGTGTTCCTATTAAATTTAGTTTATTTTTAAAGCATAATAAATTGAAATAAAATTAAAAAAAAAAAATTTGTTTTACTGTCCCGATTTGAGTTTTAAAAATTCTCGCAAGCCTAATTTTTGTAGGCTATTATGTGGATTTGTTACAGCATTTTTTTAACATATTATAATTTTTGTGGTTTAGGAAGATATTGATTGAGCGATGGACAAGAAGAACATTAGAAATTTCGATCGGGCAAATTCTAATTAACTTTTATGTTAATTTCTGTTAATTTTCTTTTTTTGAACAATGTTTTTATTTTTCAATTTGGTCAATTTATAAAAAATATATTTCATACATGTCCACCGTTGTATGTTCATTGTTAAACTAAACTTACGCGTCCGTCCGTCGTGGCTTACTTTATATATATTCTTTCTTGAAATTTAAAAATTTATGAGAAAAAAAAATTTGTTCATGTTCAATTGGAGATAAAAATTTGAATAAACCAATAGAAACCCACATTATAAATAATGAATACACCTCCTCCTTTGAATTGAAACAACTTCAACAATCCGTGTTTATAAATTCATATATAAAGACTTTTAGAACAAACAGACAGAATTTAGCACATTAGCTAAAAATAAACTATACAACCCATCAAATCCGCAAAATGGAAAGAAATTTTACAGAAAGAGTTTAAAATTTTTTTTAAAATAATATTAATTTCCTGCTCCCTCCTCCTTGCCCACGAAATCTTCAAAAGGCATAAGAAGAAAAAAAAAATAGAAAAAACAACAAAATAATAAGTAAAAAACATGGCACACGATGTCCATTTTTGAAATTTATAAACATGCAAAATATTTTATAGCTAATACAAACAAATTTAGGAAAGCTATATTTTTTCAAATTCATACGATTTTTTGTTCTATATCCTAAATCTCTCTATAATTGTCTCTGTTATTACCTATTAATCGTTGCATAACTATTAGGGGCGAATGACGTCACAATTTTTAAATTATTTTTCGTACTGAAGACTCTTAATAAAGACAAGTAATCACAATTGTTAATAAATAATTCAGTCATATTAAATAATATTTTAAAAGTTAGAATATCATTATCCAGAGAAAAATTAATATTAAAAATGTGCCTTAAGTAGAGTTTCTGAAGATTCGGTATTTTCGGATTCGACGAATCCGGTTCTCTAAATAGTCATAACCGTCGAATCCGAATCCGAATCCGATTTCAAATACAAAAACACATATTTTAATTTTATATTTTAAATTATTATGAATTTATTAATAAAGAAACATAAATTATTACAGGTAATTCATTTTTAGTATAAAAATAAAATAGTATATGTGCATATAAAGTAGTATATGTATATGTAGTATATATATAAATAAAATAGTATATATTTATACAACCATTAATTATTTTGGTTTAAATAAAAAGCTTTCAAAAACAACAATGAATTTAGCGATTTGTCTGATAGACGAGAGCGAATTTTTGTACAAAAGGTGCCAGACAACGAAAATGTTCTTTCTGCATCGGTTGAGGTAGGCTTAATGGTCAAAAGCGCATCATACAGTTTCTGCAAATTTGATGTTCTTTTGCCGGTATTTTTAAACAAAGTGAACTCTTGTTTCAATTTGTTAAAATTTCCTTTTTGGGCAGGTTCTACCATTGCACTTTTTAAAATTTCATCCAATTCTTTTTCAATAGACATTGTTGGGTCCGAATCTTCTTCATTACTCGTTTGTGTAACTATTTCACATTCCGTTTCGGTTACATTTTCATATTCAGTTACATGAGCACCAAAAATTCTGTTCATTGTATCTCCAGCTAAATTTAACACATCTCTTGATGGAGTATAATTTGTGTCCCTTAAACATTTTAAAAGCGTCATTAAATTTGGATTTAAACGATCATCAATACGTTTTGATATGTTTGTTAATAATTCGGAACCTATTGCAGTATTAGCTTCTCTTAGTTTTTTTTTCATGAAATTAATAGCCAACTCAGAGGAAACTAAAGTGGAATCTTCCCGACTTAGAGCTTTTACTGTTAATTTTATTGGTTTAAGTACTGCGCTAAGATCGTTGAGCAAATTAAAATTCAAATTGTTTAATAATTCGGTAGAATTAAACTCGCGAAGGGCATCCTCGACATAAAAACGTATTCTCAAAAAGTTATCCACCATATCTGCCATAGAGTTCCACCGCGTTTTCACGTCTAATTTCAGTTGCAATTCATGCCCTAATCCAGCTTTAACTTTTTCTTGCAAAAATCCATTTTTAATTGTTGAATATTTGAAAAACTTCACTATTTTTCTAACTTTGTCAATACTTTCATTTACATTTAATGATTCTTGGAATTCATTACCATTATCATCACTGCTGATTAAATTTACTACATCGATATCATCTTCAAAGATATCTTCGTCGTCAGAAATATTATCAATTTCATTGTCTTCTGCATCATTATATAATATCGGTTTTTTATAAAGGGTATCGCACACTCCAAGTTGAAGACCATGATTTAGACAAAGCTGATATATGACTGGACATTCTCGTCCATATTTTACCATCATTTTGCAGCCATCACTAGTTGATGATACTATATCGGTTTCAAAATTTATACCGAAACTTTTAAGATGATTTGTGACCAAAACTACTAAATTAGATGCTGAGCATGCACCAAATATTCTTACCAAACCAAGATTGAAAAGCTTTTTTTTATCTGAATGTAAGTTAATGTTTAGAAATCGCTTCATACGAATACTCGTCCATTCATCCAAAGTAATACTAAATCTATTATTTTGTGTTATTGTATTTTGAAGTTGTTGAATCATTTCCTGTTTTTTATTAAAATAATTGTTGTGGATAAGCTTCATTACATCGGTTTCATTTTTAGGTAAATTTTTACCAATTGATTTTAGAATTGACTCTCGAATAAATTGAGATCTGGTTATGGCCCTAATTGATATTCCATCAACAGTTGCTAGCTGAGTAACAAGTTCTTCTAGGGTTTTTTTCGATGTTGTGGTGTAATCTAATATAGTTTTAATTTTTTTAGTTTTAGGTTCATCTTGTGATTTTTCAGTTTCGTTCTTTTTTACACTTATTGCATGCTGAACATTTAAATGTTTGGTCATCGCTGATGTACTACCATCCGTATTGGATAAGATTGCACCACATTCATTGCATTTTGCTTTTGCTTGCTTCGAATTTACATTTTGTTGTGGAGTAAAATAATTCCATACTTTTGATTTTTTATTGGAATTTGACATAACTGAGGGATAAGTTTTTTAGAATATTTATATATATAAATGTACGCAAAATTAAGCTACTTATTACCTGAAGATTTAAAAACCAAATTTCAAGTACAATCACTTTTAACAAAAATTTTAATTATACTAACAAAATACTTATTTATTTATACATTTATGCAAGTGCATGGCCAACTTTTTATAGAAAATATATAAACAATTAACAATAATATTGTTATAATAGATTTTAAATTGTTCAAGGCCCACTCTAATATACTGTATTCAAATATTTTAATATTATGTACAAATAAATTTTTCCAATTCATGCAAAAATAAAACAAAATTTTATCTACTTGGTTTTCAAAATCTCTGCAATTGAAATTAAAATTTGTTTTTCAATTGCATTATTTAAAAAACAAGTTAAACGGAATCGACGAATACCAGAACGAATCTCGGTTCCGAATAAAAGGGAAAGATTCGGCGGTTTCGAATCCGAATTACCCGGTATCAGAAACTCTAGCCTTAAGTAACAAAAATAAGTTAATGATGGTAAGTGCAAATATGTATTAAATTATGATGAAAAACAGTTAGTTTTCTGGTTTCTTCACATTAGATTTTTCTTTTATTATTTACATTCTTCATAATTCCAAAAATATAATTGCTGTGAATAATGAACAATTTCAATATGGAAAAAGTAGTTTCAAATGTATTATTGTCACATCATGCAGAAGTATCTAAATTTATAGGTAATAAAATAAAATGAATTAAATTTTTGAGCAAATACAATTCACCACAATCGTCTTCAGGATCATATAAAATAATATATTCGTCTTCAACGGTATGTACAGATACATTTCCTTTGACATCATATGCAAATAAAGAGTCATCGAGGCAGTCTGATTTTGCAAATTAATGATATATGTTCCACCTGCTGATGAGAGCGCAGAGTCTCAAAAATGATAGTGACAAAATCTTGAAAGCAAAACTAACTGCAAAAGTGCAGTTGTAAGAAAATATCGAATCTTAAAAATTGGAAAATCAATGTAAATAAAAAGCAAAAAATTAAAGGGTTACCATATGTTTCCAAAAAAGTTGCTGCAAATGTTATTTTAAATGTGGCACTAATATAAATGAGCAGGATCAGGAAAATATTTGTCGGGAATTTTGGAAATTAGATTATAGTATAAACCAAAAAGATTTTATATTAAAATGTGTACATGAACAACTTGTGAAGCGTCGTAGAGCAAAAGCAGCAGTGTCATCGGGAAAAAAATGTAGACAATATTTCCTACGGGGCAATAGAATTTGCAAGCAATTTTTTTAATAACTCTCTCAATAAGCCACGGAAGTGTTGATATTGCTTTGCAGAATGTAGATGAAACTGTAATTTTCAATAAGGGGGACAACTGCGGTCACATTGCGCCAAAAAACAAAACATAACGTTTGATAATAGACGTTATGAAATCCCATATTGTAAGTTTCCCAGGTGTTGAATCACATTACTGCCGAAAAAGCTCTCAATGAAAATATTTGGATGCAACTCTTTCTATTCGAAAGATGTATGAATTATTTTTGGAGTCATTACCAAATACTATACTTCCAAGTGAAACTTCTTATAGACGATACTTTTGCAATAATTATAATTTATCATTTTTTAAACTAAAAAAGGACTTATGCCTTATTTGCGAAAAATTTGAAAATACAAAGGAAAAAGAATCCGAATATTTTTCTAACCACAAAAGAAGAGATAAAGCTAATGCAGCTAAGTAAGCTGATAAGGAACGTGTAAACGAAAGTTTTATTACAGCCACCTTTAATTTACAAATTGTACTACAGATACATTAGTCAGAGGTGTCACCAATGTATTATAGTCGCAAATTATGCGTTTAAAATGTCACCATCTATGAAGCCGCCTTACCAAATAGAGGATACTGTTTTCCATGGACCGAAATTAATGGGCAGCGAGGTAGTTGCGAAATAGGTACTGCTTTGTTTAACTGGTTTCAGAAACTACCAGAATCAATTAAAGAAATTTCATTGGTTTCAGACAGTTGTAGTGGACAGAATAGAAATCAGTACATAGCTGTATTATTCTTGTTCATCATAAAACTACCGCATATCAATGTAATTCAGCATAATTTTATGGAATCGGGTCACTCGCATATGGATGCTGATTCAATTCACAGTGCAATTGAGAGGGCTAAAAAATATGTGGCAGTATATATCGTGCATGCCTGGATGAATATATGCAACACATCCGATTCCACTATATTCGTGGAGTTTACGAGAAAGGGCTGATCAATCTAAATTACATCCAAACTAGTGAAATGACAGTAGATGTTTTGACAAAAGTGTTGGCCAAACGAAAAAATTTAAAATTCTCTAAATTGTTAGGAATATGTTTTTGTAAAGAATAATAATAAAAATTGTAATTTTTTTATAACGGATAATTAATTGATTTGTATAATTTTAACAATTTTGATTTTAATAAAATTATTCATTCTGTTTCTGAAATTAAATCTAACAGTTTAACTATTATATCCTTAGATTTTTTTTTGCATAAATCAATAATTTTTGTAATATATGTCCCATTTTGTAGAAAGAATTTGCATATTAGGAGAAATAATTTGTGCATCGATTGTAAAGTATAAATATATAATGTATAAAAAAGTAAGTTTATTTAATTAGTTTCAAATAAACTGTTCATCAGTAACTAGTATTGTTATTCTCTCTGTTTCTATATGACTTCTTCTACTTCGTATCATTCCACATAGCTAGCAAGTTTTCATCTATACAAACAGTAACTGTCATAGTTTACCTGATGGCTTCTGTCCTATGAAACCTATGATATAAAATGTATTAACAATTTTGTTTGTGAAATATATTGACAAAATAATGTAGCCATATATATTAAAAATCAGTGCGATCAGCATTTTAAAGTATGTATATTGATTTTTCAAAACTGTTGGTAATTATTTTAAAATCTAAATCCTCTAATTGTTGAATTGCTTTGCCACACCTGATGGAAATATGTTTTTTTTATAATGCTATAATGAGCAATAAATAAATTATGAACAAAATTTTGACAACAAAATGATTGTACATTACTTCTTTAAAACCTTATCCATTGCTGCAATCGGCATGCAATTTTAACAAAAATTAAACTTGTAATTTTAATTTTTCACAAAACAAATTAACTTGATATATTATTTATAAAACTCTATTTTTTTAACCACAAAAAAAAAAAAAACAACGCTGTCGTTAACCATTCAAAATTTAAAAAAAAACTGTCATTTTCAAAATGTCAAAAGAACTATCGATAGTCCAAAAAACTCTATCGAAAACTATCGAAAACTCTAGTCCAAAACTAACTTCTCCACCACTATTTTGAAGGAATATTTTCTATAAATTATTCTGTTGCGGTAGCCGTGATGTGAGTTGTTATTGCTAAATGGACGTTTTATCTGCTAACAGTTAGCAATAACAACATATTTACGGCTATGCGAGCTTCAAGATTGTTTTAAAGTCCGTAATTCTGCTGTCGCTGCCTCCTTTTTTCCCTGTAGCCGACTGACAAACCCATTATTTTAATTAGAGTTTTAATTTCGGTTTGAATAATTTTTGATACGCAAAATAACAAAATAATGTTTCCTGCTGGAAATGTTTCCTGCTATAAAACTGGTAACGCTTTCAATATTATACTATCCACTTTTTGATGGGCTGAAGATTTCTTCTTGCGTCAAATCTTGATAATTTAAACTATTTAGTTTTATTTTTGTTGATCTTTTAGTTCAATTCCGGAATATTATCCTTCAATATTCATAAAAAATTTCTTGAAGTCTAGAAATTTTCTAGCAACTACTGCCATTTCATCTGCATAAGCTACAAATTGTATTGATCTATTTAGGATATTTCCATTTCTATAGGTGTACTATTACATACTGTAACATCAGATTAACTATTTTCGCCGATATGTTATCTTCCTGTTTAACACTTATCTTTATTTTAAATGCATTTGATGTTTCATTTTGTAATATAACTATAGTTATTGTTTTATTCAGCGTCATCATTATTAAACTCATTAATTTCCTAGGAATTCCAAGTTTATTTTACGCCAATAGTATTTCACTCCTTTTCATGCTATCGAAAGCTTTGTTTGAAGTCTATAAAAAGCGTTGTAGATCAAAATCAAATTCAAATCAAATTCATATGCTATGTTTTAACTCGAATTGTTGGTCGATCATAGATTTTCCTGGTGTGAATACACCACATTGATATTTGATAATATCTTTTATGTATAACTATCAAGTCCTTCTGATATAATGCTGACAATGATTTTATAAGCAGTATTTAATAAAGTTATTCCACTATAGTTTTCACACTTTAATTTATTGCTTTTTTTGTATATTGTAGTAATTAGTCCGAAACGCCAATTTCATCACTTAATGAATTGGAATGTTCCACTGGATGCTTTGTTATTCTTAATTTTTTTATTGCATTGCATTGCAATCTTCATCGCATGTTTATTGTTCATTATTTATCATATTGTTCGGTATTACACCTTCTGCCTCTTCTGAATTTAATGGATTTAATAAATCCTTAAAATATTCCATCCATATTTTTCTAATATGTCATATATTAGAAAGAATATTATTCGCACATATCTCATTATAATTTTATTTACTAAATAAAATATCTATATGTACCAAACGGGATAAACCTGGTATTTATCCCTTTCAGACCGCTAAAATAAAACAACTTCTTTTTGTATGAAAATTTACACACTTTATTATTTTAATTTCGCGAGTCTGAAAAAAATATAAAAAAAAGAATTCTGAGAAAAGGACATAACACGATCGTGTACTTTAGGTCATAAAAGGGGTAATAAAAAAAAACTATTTTGATATTTAATTTTAGTTTTTTATTAATAATATAAAAAAATAATTCAGTTTTAAAAAGTAAATAATATTGCAATTCGTTTGCGTATAATAAAAAACAATTACTATAATATAATTAAATAATAATAATAAACAAAATTAATTATAATAGGAATTCATTTGCTTTAAATTTAAAAATAGATATTTTTAATTTGTATGTGTACCTTACATTTTTGGCATCTTGCTCTGGTACGACTAGCACATTTATTATATCTACATTATTTTTTATATTAATTGAGTAACTCGTGATATCAGTGGCCAACTGAGTACATCGGTTACGTACCAAATCATAATTTATTTGTTGTGCTGGGCTTGCTTGTATCAACAACATGAGTTATATTTCGCAGCCTCATAAATTTGTCTCTCGGCATTGAATTGGCTATTAGTTCATTACGAAAATGTTCAGTCCAATACATTCTTATCTTACTCGTGGTAAACTTAAACAGCCCATTACAATACTGCATCCATAAAAGTTTTTTATATCTTCCGGTGTTAAAATTATTTCGTCACCATATGTTGAATGAACATACATTTTAGTAAAAAATACAGTTTTTTCAAAATGAATTTGTGGAATATAATTGTTAAAATATTCCATTGGTGTAAACATAAACAATGAGCAATTCATGATTTGGAAACGTCATTTCTTTCCAAATTTCATTTCGTGTATTTAGTTCAGTTGTTCTTGATCTTTTTGATGAAACTACAGCGCTTGAAATTACGGATGTTATTATAGGTTCAATTGAAGGTGACGATGGAAATGTTGGAAAATTATTTGAAATAGAAGATATTTCTACAAAAATGAAAGAAAATTAATAACTTATAACAACATATTCAACATTTATTTATTATTTATTTTGATTTAAACTTACCTTCATCTGATTCTAGCTCATTATTTTCAAAAATACCTTTATTTGGTGTCCAAGTTTCATCTTTTTCATCGTCATCGTCACTGAAATCTAAATCTGAATCTTGTAATAAGTCTAAAACTGCTTCCACATCAGCAGGTTTGTTCAAATCGTAATGTTTTTTACCTAGAAATAATACATAACACAAACGTGAGTTACAATAAAAAAGTATACCTAAATCCTAAGTAACACAATCGGGTTATCTAAATTTAATTTCTTTTAAAAAGTAAACAAGAATCTACAAAGTTCACGATTGAACATTCCTAAATATGCCAAATAATACATATATACAATTTCTAATAATTTTTTTTTTGTACTTACCAGATGCCATGCTTTCGCCCAGTATGAAGAACTTAGTAAAAATTACAATTTTTAAAAAATGTTATTATAACTTCATCACTTGTTTTTTAGTACAAAAAAAAAATCACATAACACACGGACTGCTTTTCGGTTTTAAAGCAAAATTTTAAAAATAAGTTAATACGCATTTATTTATTTAAGATAATACAATCGTGTATGGGGTCTGCTGAAAGGGATGTCCAAACAATTGCAATAAGAAATGTAAAAATTTGGTTAAGTGCGAGAAAAAGAATATAATTAATGAGGAATTTTGCAAAAGATCTATAGACATAGATATTGTCCAACTTCAACTTCAACATTTTACCAAATTTTGTTTATAGATTATTCTTTCAATTTTAAATTGAATAATATACAACATAATGCTTATACAACACAGATAAGTGTATTTGCATATATTCTCTATTATTTGTATGTTCATTTTGCATCCTGTCTTTTGGGTTTTAAGCTGTTTAATTAAAAAAATAAAATTTGTCTAATCGAAAATACACAAAACAAATTTTATTTAGTGTATTTTCGATAAGTAAAATTTTATTTTTATAATTAAACATTTCCGTAGTATTTTATTTTATAAATTTAATTTCACCAATGATATGTTATCATTGTTTTACAATTTGAATAACTCGGAGTGTTGCATCGTTTTCGGGATCGGTGTCGGTGTCGGAGAATCCACAAAAAACAAACGAGCGCGTACGCAATATTTGCATGTATGCAGATTTTAATAAAGTTTAGCACAGGTTATTCTGTGCCAATTTCTTCTGCAGTTAATTCTTCTTCCTGCTGCCAGTACAAGATGGGTTCGCTACTTTCCGTTGGTTCATGTTATCTAACTTCAATTATATTTTATAACTTAAATGCTCTACAACTACATCATACAGAAATTTTTACCCCGCGATTATGACATTACTAAAATTACATTGGGTACTCACTACAATGAGTTCATGGCAAATAAATATATATGAATAGTTAAGTTTTCAAAGTATATTTGATTTATTAAATACATATTAAAATTATTATCTAATTTCGAAACACAAGTTTGGTTCGTAATATTGTTCCTGTCTGTGTATAGTATAATTTAAATAAATAGATAGAAAGATAATGAAAAGTTATTTTGCAGGTAACAGCTGTCCTGGAAAATGAAACCTTGTACTATTCCATTAATGAATTTGTTTATTGAATAACTTTGATATTTTTTTTAATAACTTCATGAATGGCTATTACACGTAGCTTACACTACTACGGACAGTATAAAACTATCACAAAAAATGTATTCCAGAGTTCTATGACATGTATTAAATTGTGACTAACTATGGTACTACTAACTACTAACTATGGTACTAATATTGTACTACTACTATGATGGAATCAAAATAAAAAAAATACATTGCAATCTCTCTCAAATTTTCATTTAATTCAATAGACGTTCAGCAAATTACAGTTTTGTACGCGCTAGATATTTATATCGAAATTTTTTTATTTATTGTGATAAAAAAATTTTGTTTTATACTAACATAAAAAAAAAAAGAAAAATATTTATTGTATACCAAATTTTGGTATCGAACTGGCGAAATTTGCGTAATTTTTATACATACAAAAAAAAACTGTTAGCAATAATTGTCATAACAAAAAGGAGGAAAAAATTTATATTAATGAAAACAATTGTAGAAAAAAACAAATATTGATATTTGAAAATATTTTTTTCAACATATTGCAAATCATTCCTTTGTATATATGTAAAATAGCCAATATTCAATCAATCCTTTGTTTATTCACTATAAATTTCATCGACGGAAAGTACTATTACTTTTTATTTTTTATATTAGTGAATTTTGTGCCAAGAAAATAATTAATATAATCAGAAAAAAAATATATCGGAAAATGGAATAAATTGTCGTATAAAACAAATAATCAATTAAAAATAAAATATAAATAATTAATATGTTCATGTTAGCATTTTCGGTACTTGTATGTTGGATTAATAAAGAAGTTTGCAGATTTTACGTTTAAAAATGAAATTCCAAAGGAAGAAATCCTTGAAACCGTTTTAAATGAAATTTCTTTTATGATGAACCGGCGTCCATTAACACATATTCCAACCGACTCAGCTGGCGCGTTACTGTTAACACCAAATTCAATTATTTTCGGAGATGACGAAGCAGACAAGGCTTTACCACCTGGTATATTTATGGATTCAGATCAATTCAACCGGAAGTCGTATAGAAGAGCTCAATTTTTAATCCGGAAATACAGGAGAATGCGGATTAATGAATATCTGCCGGAAATAATGAGACGTGAAAAGTGGTTAAAGCCACGAAATCTTGTAAAATTCGATGATGTAGTCCTTTTGGTAGAACCAAATGAACCGAGTATCATGTGGAGAAAAGGGCGTGTAATGTAATGTGTAATCGAAGTATGGAGTCGTAAGAGTTGTTGACGTAAAATTAATCTACGGATCCATAACGAAAAATCGTTCAGTTGGGAAATTGGTGTTCCATCATCTAGTGTTCATCCTGGTCCCAGTCTTCACACGGTCGCAGGCATGTCGTCTAGCGCCGTCATGAGCTTGTCAACTGACGGCTTTTAATCAAACTAAATTTCTGCTGGTCGATATCGCCGTTTTTTTTAAAAGGTTAATTGCGACCACTCAAAATGTCAGAACATTCGGATGATTATTGGAAGTTGGAAGCATTTTTTTTATTGTCTATTTCTATTAGAATAATTTCAATAGTTTCTTTTATTCAATTAATAACTGTAATATAAACGTAAAGTAGAGTAATTGAGTACAGTCAGCTTTTAGAATTCACATTTGGAAGTTAATAAAAATCGTAGACCAACCTTAAAACATTAAATTTTGTTAGAAGTATTTGTAATCAAATAAATATTTTTATAGTAAATACTAAAAAAAAAATAATGTACATACATATATTAAATTAATAATTTCTTAATTTAGGAATAAAATCGTAATTACCAATTGTATTTTCCAATAAGTATTTGTAATTTGTTGAATAAAATTCATTCGTTCAAAAATTTGTTTTTTAAAAAAGAAAAATTAAATTTGGAATTTCGATTTTACAGTAAACCCTCAAACTGCGCGGTTTCGGAATTGCGCGTTTTTGTTTTTAGCACTAAAATTTCGCATTGCGCGGTAAAAGTTTCGCAGCAGCGCGTTTTTTTTTTCGTACTGCATATATTTCGTGCAATATAGATTTAGAGCCTCTTTTTAAACATTTTCAGACGATTTTTCATACGACCAGTATAAATTTATACTAGTCGTCTGAAAAATCTTTGAGTGTAAAGAGGCTCTTAGAATTTGGTGAATCCCCTTAAATTGTCTTTAAATATACATACAAATATGTAAAAGTTGTGATGTGACGTTAACAGTTTTTTACTTAAAGGAAGGAATAGTAAAGGTAAAATTAGTTTCATTTATTTTAGAGATTTATATTAATGCGCGTGTATTTCACCAATTTGAGCAGTTTTATTTGACTCGTTTATGTTTAAATTTATATTTATTATAACTAGTCACTGAATAAAGACTTTATTTTAGTTATGTACATACATTAAGTTTAAATTTTTCTTGATAATTTTAGGATTTGGAACGTATCCCCCTAATTTAATACAAAATAGGGATCACAGAGCGCGATTTCGGATTGCGCGCTGTTTTTTCGGAACGTAACTACCGCGCAGTCGGAGGGTTTACTGTATTTTGATATCGTCTAACTAACGACAATATTAAATTCGCTTGTTTTGGATTATATACCAAAAATTAACATAATAAAATTATATTATATTTTGATTATTGATTTTAAATAATTTTAATGATAATTTATAACTTTGGAAACATAACATTCATTGTGAATTAAAATATTAATTTATAACTTAATTACGTTGCTCCTATATAATTAATTATTTCAGTAATATAATTGTTATTATAAATAGATATATGTATGTATAAATATAAAACTAGATAGAAATTAAATATTTTTTTTAAACATAAGTAAATAAATAATGCGATTAAGTTATATAAATAAGCCAACCTTGGTCATTAAAACTTACCATGAATTAACTGCATTAAAAACGTTTCCAACTAAATAAGTTTTATAAATTTATGTTACAGATTTTTTAAAAAGTTTTTTATTAGTTTTAAAATACAATTACATATATAGTTAATATCTGATCTGAACTAATATTATTTTTATTAAAGTTTAACATTATTTTAGCATCTTCTTACCTTGCAAAATAGATAGAATACGATGGCATTTTGCAAAAGCATCTCAAATTTTAGAAAGCTGAGATATAATTTTTGTATATCAGATAATAATTATTTCGTAAAAGTATTCCTAAAAATATTGCTCAACAGTTTTATTTACTTTTAAACTAAAATATGTAACTAATCCTATGTTGTGCTTCCCAAAGGGGATATGAAGCATTTTTCCAAGTTTTTTTTCTGATGTGCCTACTGCGTATTCACAAAAAAATTAGTGCTACAAAAATGTAAATAATAAGACTTCAATCAAATAGCATGTTATATATTTTATGTAAAAGGCAGCAATTGGGTTCTTTATTGATTAAGACCTCACAAAAAAAAAAAAAATCAAAGCAATATAAATTATTTATGAAATAAGAACGATTTGTGGGACTTAGATTCATATGAATGGGCTTTGTTGAGTTCAGACTTTAGTAGGAATTTCAAATGAATTACTTCTAACTAGGGGTATAACATCAATACTGGTTTTATAAAGGAGTGTTTTAATAATATATCTACAATGGATGGACAGACATCTGGAAATATATAAGCCAACATTAAATTCCCAAAAAATAACTAATAAACAAGACATCAACATCAAAAAGACAAAAAAGTGAACATTTATATAAAAAGAAAATCTCTCATGGGATAAATCTTAATGTTTTTTTTTTTGTCAAATAATGTACACCATATTTTCCATCCTTAAACGTACATGTATATAAAAGTTATGCAATGAAAGATAAGCATGTTAAATAAAAAAAAATATCACGAAAATAATATCCGTTTTTGTTGGAGCTGTTTCTGTTTATATGATGGTAATACAATGTGGTTTGTTGTATTAAATTACCACTCAGAACCTATATCATCCTTGTGTGTAGCATAGAAAAAGTCTTACATCGAATTTTTATTAGTATACATTTATTTAAATGGAAAGGCTTATAATGATTATATACGACAGTGGTGACATTATAATATCAACACATACTTCACCTTTATATTTTTGTATACCATGTGATTTAAATCCTTTATGTGCCTCGTTCAATAAATAATTGTTATAATTTTTTTTAGCCTCCTTGCAGGGAATTTGTAATCTAGATATATATTTAATAATATTTATTGATGGTAATAATTTAATTTTTGACATTTAATGGATTAAATATAAAGTTTACAAATTTCAAATTTTTTCAAAAATATATCAAATGTTTTTTGTTAGAAACTAAGGAGAACTTCTAGGCTGTGTTTTTTATTGAATAATTATAATCAGCAATATTTTAATGTTTATATTTTTATTTATTTCAAATACCATACATATACGCATTGAAATATGAAAAAAAAAAATTATGAAATTTGTAAATACGTAAGTAAAAAAATAGAAATATTTACTTTGAAGATGAAGTAAAAACTTCTACGACATGTTCCAACACACAGGCTAAATTTGATACCCATATTTGGACCCTCCGACTTTGAAATGGTTCGTTGAAGAAAACAAATTCAGCGAAATGCCCCCAACCAATACAACACTTCTAGTTATTCTACCTATTCGTAAAAAATCTATCATTAATGAAAATTTTATATGACATTACTTCCTTGATTACATTATTTATTTATTTATTTCACCAAACAAGGTATTACATATAGAGTTTCCATTTTCCGACACTTTTAAATTACCCCCCGGGATACGGGAAATTTAAAATTTAATTTTTCGGGAAATCTGAAAAGATTTAAAGGAAAGTATACAAATAATAACATTTTAAAACAAAAATAAGACATGCTATTTTACTTATTATATTTAATAATATAAATTTTCAAGAAGCAAAGTATGTACATTAAGTGAATGGTCACTTAGTAAGAATCTTTTTTTGTTAGAAAATATGGCAGCTATTGAAAATACCCTCTCGCTTTCAGTTGATGTAGGCCTTATTGTTTTTAAACCATTGAAATTCTCAGTCAGTTCAAGTTCACTAGTCAATTCATACATTTTTATTTATTTTAGAATATTATTAGAAGGCATGTAATCTGAATTAATTGGCATCTTTTTAAAACATTTCTTCACTGCAGTTTCCAAGTTCTTCCGTAAATTTAATTCATAGGTGTTACTTTCCATCACTACTACACTATCGTCACTCTCAATATCAATTGCAGTAGCATCAGGGCAGGATAAGTTTTTTTAAATAATTTTATCATCAATTCTTTTTCAACTTCATAATGCAAGCTTTGCTGCTTTTTTCAAAAAAAATTGTTACTTGAAAACTATTGAAATGACAATTTTACATGACAATATATTAGTCTTAAATATGATTTTAAATGGAAATTAATGAACTTAAATTTCACGGTAAATGAAAATAAAAACCCGGGATTTCGGGAAATGAAAATTACATATTTCCCGGGAATCCCGGGATGAAAACTCTAATTACATAGTACATATATAATTTACAAATTTACAAATTATATCATAAATATTAAAGTAAAAATTACAATGAGTTTAAATAATTAAAAATAGATTATATAAAGTATAAAAATAATAATGACATATTGGCCGAACTTATTAAATAAGACAATAAACATTGGAAATATATTTATATGATGTATACACAGGTTAGGTTAAGGATAGGAAAATTTGGTTTTGAAAATTAAGGGTTTGTGGTTAGTAACGTGTGCTATAAGTATGAGTGTTGAAAAGGGTCCAGCACCTATTTATTATTTTTGGTGAGAATATATCTTGAAAAGACTAGTATGCATCATTTGCCTGACGTTATAAAATTTTATGCTATTCTTTATCTTTTGCATAATAAGTAATTGAATCAAATAAATTCTTTTGCATACGTGATAAATTACATAAATGAGCTTTATTAATTTTTTTTACAGTAATTTTTTTTAATAGAAACCTAGTATTTATTTAGATGAATTTATTTATTTATTGTATATCTTTTCATAAAGATAATGTTATACAAACTTGGTATATCATAATTAATTGGCGTGTTTTTTTTTTTGTCAAATCTAATTTATTATAATACACTTTTTCATATAGTTATGCCATTTTAAAAAATGTGAATGAATTATTTATAATCTAATATCATAAATGTAAATTTTAGAGGAAATTCTTATTAAACCTTTTAATATTTTTTTTATTTTTTTTTACATGATTCATGTAATTTAAATTTACGTATATTATAATAGTTCAGACTAAACTTGATATTATATCAAGTATTTGTTTTAAATAAATTTTTTGTCGAATCTTTTATATTAGATATGCACAAACAAAAATAAACCGAATAATTATATATTTATTTAAAGTGTCATTTTGGTATATACCATTCATTATGCTAAATTAGATGATCTTTCGGTTAAAAACACAGAATTCATTACAAAACATTTATTCATAATGCGATTCACGATTAACTTCAACATATATGTATGCAAATGTAAAATGCGTCAAATAAAATTTACTGATTTCTGGAAGAAAATAGTATCCAGAAATTACCATAAATTATCTTTCAAATTTTAACATCAATTTATCTGAAAATTTACACTATTACTTTATATTAACCCATTTATGCCCAAGGTTTTTTTTGTGAATTTTTGGGTTTTTTTATGCTAAATAGGGTTATATTATATAATATTAAATAAAAAATTATGGATTTTTTATTTATAATTAAATAATGTTTTATTTTAAATTATTGTGAAACATTTCAAAATAATTAGGATGTAGTGCAATATTGCATACTGAGCATTTGCACACGGTATGCGAGTGACATTGTTTGCATCGTAATCTACTTTCTCCCCTCACAGAAACATGAGCAACTTTAAATAATATATTTGGCTTGTTGCCATTTTTCCCTTTGGTGGACACTGTACCATACCATGTCGAATCAAAAGTGCTCTAGCTAACTGTCGACGGAACTCAAGTTAATCATTTTAATAGTTGTAGTTCTTAGCTAACGACCAAGCATTATTTACAGCTAAATCTAGCATCCACAAAACAACTGGCATGTGCCATTTTTTACTGCGAATACTTATTCTTTAGTTAGATATATGATTATCCATCAAATCAACGCCACCCATATTTCTGTTGTATATCTTTACAATATTTGGCTGAGGTATTTCGGTTCTTTTGCCTTCTGAAAGTACATATCTACGAACTGTACCTATTGGACCTTCTCCATGAGCATTTGATAGTAATGAAACCACTTGATTATCCTTCCATCTTGTCAAAATCATTTCATTTTTGCTATCAACATAAGATCATGGTATCCTCTATAATTTTTTTTCATTTCTTTTTTATCAATTGTTATTAAATTTTTTAATCTGTTTTCTCTCACAGTACCTGTTCCACTATAATTTATTTTTCTCAGCGCATTTATAAAATTTGGTCCAGTAAAAAAATTATCAAAAAGAAAAGAAAATTGTAAATTTGGAAAATTTATATTCATTTTTTAAAAAAAATTTAAAACCACAAATTCCAGTAGTCCTAAACTTTTATCACGAACTTCGTTACGCTCTTGGTAGATATCAAATTGGTAACAGTATCCAAGACGGCTGGCAGCAACCTAATCTTTATAACCAAAACGAACGGGTTTGTTCCTCATAAATTGTTTACAGGGATGTCTACCAAAATATGGTATCATTGCTTCGTAAATAGATATACAATTTTCAACAGGACCATATTTTATAAAAACTTCGTTCAGATGAATAATCAGCGGACATATTTTAGCAAAACGATCATTTGTACTACCAACCACAATTGAACTATTCTGAATAAAATAAATATTGTTAAATATATCATCAAAAGTTTTACGTCGCATCCATTTCGATTCCCAATACATACGCCTGCGGGGCAGCCGTTATAACCTGACAAAATTAAAACACCACAAAAAACGTAAAAATCATCGGTATTGATAGTAATTAATTTAATTTTTTCTGTCGAAGAGTAATCAATAGTTTGATGTACAATAATATCTACAAGAGATTTTCTACAAACAATTTGAAAAAAATCTATTTAGTAGTGTTTCTGCACCAAAACTCAATGGACAAGCTTTCGTTTCGTTCAAATTTGACTGGTAGTGTTGGTAAAAATATGAGGAAAGGTATAATTTACCTTCATTACCTGTTATCCATTTTAGAACTATTTTAGGTTGAGATGATATATTATTTTCTCATGAAGTGGTGCAGTTATAATTTCTGTTTCATTATCTTGGTAATTTTCAATGTTGCAAATTTCACCATTATCTCCAAATCTTACTTCTACATCAGCTTGTAACAAATTTTTATTTAATCGATTAAAATCACAATTTTCTACATCACCAGACTCTTCATCCGTTTTATAATTTTTTTCAGGAGGCTCTATATAAATATAACTTGGCATTGGAATATCATCCTACAAAAATGCAATATATAGTTTAAAGCTCAATGGTTTGCGAACCACACATAAAATGTAGTCACAAAATAGCAATAATGTATTTATTTTTTATTGTTTTCAATTAAGTTATATAATGCAGTTTATAAACGATTCGAAAACAATAAAAAAATATAATTATATTACATAAAATATTACATACCAGTAAATTACTGGTATGTAATCCTTATTTTCTGAGTCCATGCTGTAAATCTTTTAATTATTTTGAAATAAAATTTCTAAAACAAGTGCACTCCTGGGAATCAAAAGTTAGTTTAATTTTATTCACTGATATTTTTTCACACTTTTACTATCAGCACAAAAACAAAAAAGCATATACTCTATTCTTTTTAAAAATTTAAAAATAAAATACGGTTATTGGTTTTGCTGGTGCGCAAATGAATCATTTGGCATAAATGGGTTGTATTTGTACGTTAAAAAAACAAGATGTTCAGATAGCTAATACTGCTGCCTAGCGAAAGAATTTGTAATGTTCATTTCTAACATTTTGAAGTTTCTATTCCAGCATACTTTTAACCTTCATCCGTTCCTCGGACGTATTTCTAGTTTCTACCCAAGGAAAATATATACTCGCAAATATCTTAATAAATATAAAGGTTGTAAATGTTTGACTCACTAACTTTGTCTAATATGTGATAAATTAATATTAGACGAAATTTAAATAAATTATGATTAACTGTTATACCGTATTCAGAAAAACTAACACTAAAGTTCTTTGGGTCTTTAATGGTCCACCTAGTACTACATCTATAATTACTTATATTGTTTGTATAGTGTAAAATATTTATAATTGATTAAGGAAGTCTTAGAATTAGAATTATAATATTATTTTTAAATCCTTCATTAATCGTAGTAAAAATACTGTTTGCGGACCCTAAATTAGAGGATTATTTATCTTATGTCACTAGTGTATGAACTGAGAAAATTAAATTACAACTAAAAATTTGTGCAAGATAACAAATTTTTTATATAAAATTTATGGGAAATATTTTGTTGTGTTTTATTTAACAATAAATTTGTAATATGAATCTATATTGACTCAAGGGATTTTTGAGTTACTTTTTTTAAGGGACGGAAACAGGTTAATGACACAGGAACATTTACTTTGTTAACGCTTTGCAAGATTGGACTTCTTTCCAGTTAGAAAAATTATACAACGTAAAGCTATTTGCATATTACAGAATATAAAATTGGTTATAAAAAATTATTTCTGTGTAGTAACTCAGAACATTGCCGATTTTATATTTATATATACATAAAATGTAAATTTATATATATACATAAATTGGATAACCTCACAAATTCAATTTGTGCAAAGGGATTTCAATAATTGTATCTGTACATCTAATGCATAAGAGACCAACATAAGGAAAATTATTACCAATACAAAATATTACATAGTCGGACATGTTATAAAATAATTAAAATATGAAACTAACAATAATTGGAATCAATCAACAACTAACTAGAAAAGAATATGAGCTTCCTAATCAATCTAAACATATACCACTTCTACCTCTTTTGCGAGTATTGCATATATAAAGATAATAATTACAATTACTATTTCGAAAATAATTACAAATTTTGTTGTTTGAATCATATTTTATATTGCATTTTATACAGGGTGTTACACTCGTTTGCAACACAATCCTACATTTTTAACCACCATATAATAAAATACTGTGAAATATCATAACTTGTTAATAATTATTAATTATTAGAATTCAACAAAAACAAAACTAGTTGTTTCCGTGGACCCTTTAAAAAGTTATGGACCCAAGTATGATATTACTTTTTATTTAGTAGTTCCACTGCCACTAGGAAATCGTCTATAGCTCAAAATTCGTTTCGAATCCAGGTAGGTGCTCTTATAATTGTTTTCTTTAAATACTACCACCAATAGCGTGGTATATCGTCGATCAGTGCCCACCCTGTGTAATGTTTCAAAGCATAAAGTACAATATTTATGATCGACAATAATCCTTGCTGAGATATTCTTTAAATACAAAGTTTATTTTAGTAAAATAATTTCTCGTACTTTCGTAAAAAAGGGTGATTAAATTAATTACTTCGGCCTTAATGATAAAATGCTTTCAAAACTATTGTGGTACGCATTAACTTTTTCATTACATTAATCAATTTTTACTTATGCAGCAAATTCATTTTTGTTTTATGACAGGCCTTTTTTATATGTACGCTATTTTGTGGTTATGTAAAAATATTTTTTATCAATTAGCTTTAAGTTAATTATAAGTTCACTGGGCTAAAAACACCGAAAATCATATATAAAAAATTAATTATATAAAAAATTTCCGTGCAATTAAATTAATTTTGTAACCTTCAGCAGGGTTCAATGCTACATTGGTTCGGATATATACTTGTAATTTTTAAAGTTCTACGTTCGAATTCATGTATAAATTATGTATAGATTATGAAAAATTATGGCATTACAACGACTATTTTGTAAGTTTCCGTAACAAAACTTTATATTACATAAAATGTAATTTATACAAATAGTCAAAAACGACCAAATTAGATTGTAAATTTAAACGTTTCATAAGGACATAAATATAAATATTGTATGATTTTATTTTCTCAAATTTACACAGATTTTACTGATGTGCAATAATCTAATTTATATAATTTAAAATTGACTCATCCGAAAATCATCTAATGTAAGGTTTCTGAAATTTTATTATTTTTGCACTAGAAATTTAAAGTAATTTGTGTAAATAAGTATAACAAGTACAACAAATTTAAACTTTAAGCTAAATTTCAATGGAAAACTTAATATAAAGAAAGAAAGTGATGGTAAAAAAGAAAACGATGGTAAAACTTTTTTTGTAGCAAAATGTACATTTCCGACGACAGGAAAATGATTTTCTATTTTACAATTTTCTGATGACAGAAAAAGTACATTTCTATTTTTTGTTATTATAGAAATCGTTAGATTTAATAAACAGTTTGGAGATAAAAGAGTTTTGAATAATAAAGCAAAAAGTACACATAACACCATTTATTTTTTTAACTAAATTTAAATGAGGTAAAAATAATTTTGAGATGATAGTTGCTTTTAGGTTTGTAAAAGGAAAATTAAGGACATAATTTGAAAGAGTTCAAAATAAAATGTATTTTTAAAGCTATAAAAATTAAAATGATTATTTCTCAATTCTCAAATTGAATAATGTTGGAATTGGAAGATATACTAGCCTAAGTAATATAAATATTGCGATATGACTATGCTCAGATTCATCGAAAATATGAGTTTTGTGATTCCGGATTAATTAATTTGTCGTAGATTTAATTATTATTAAGATACTATATAATATTAGAACAGAGTTGCAAGAACATAACAACTATTAAAATATAACTACATTTGAAATATATTTTCCATATTTCCACTGTTACTATTTTTAAATGGTCTGTAAGATTATGTATTATATGTACAGTTTAATTAAGGTTTTCTTTGGCACGAAAAATCTAGTCTAGATCAATTTTGTGAAATTTAGGGTTTTTCTCAAATTTGCTAATATCAATACAATTTGAAAGGACAATCATATCACATATTTATCACATATAATTATCACATATTTTTAATAAATTACTTCAAAATATACCAATACATACTAACAAACAAAAATTGACCTATATAGTTTTCATGTTTGTTTGGAACTGGACACCAAAAATCTGAGATCTTAAAGCAAAATAAAAAAAAGAGCGAAAGCCAAATCTATCAAAATCTAAGAGAAAGGTTGATTTATAGGGATTTTGCTAGCTAGCACCTGTGTCTAGTTGGCAATATATCAAAGATATTTGATATTCTGCCAGAAAAGCTCATAAAAAATAAATCTTATTTATTAGGAATTATGCGAAGCAGTTCAAATGTAATTCAAATGAAATAATGCAATCAAACTATTAATATAAAAGTGACAAAATAACTTAAAGTAAATGTAAACATAATAAATAAATCGATTTTCTATATAACTAATGCCACGAAACATGCAAAAAAATATCTTCAAATTAGTATTTATTAGTGCAAATAAAACTTCAATAAAAAATGATTTTTCAAACCAAAAAACTGAAATAAAAAAAAAAAACATTATGATCATACAATACTGATATAAAAGGACGAGAAGCTATGGAAATTGGCAATTGTACCCCTTTCGGACCCACTATACACGTTTGTGCTATCTAAATTAATTACGTGCGTAAAACGTAAAACTTATTATTTTATAATTTGTTTAAAGACTCGAAAGCATTGATCGTGTTATATAATTTTCTTTGTGTTGTGCAAAAAAAAAGTTATGCTAATATAAGAATTTTTTTAAAAATATTCATTCTCGCATAGTACATCAAAGTGAGCGGAATGATGTCGTCTGGTATGTACAAATAACATATTTTCTGTATTTGTTTTTATTTTTTGTTTTATTTTTATTATTTTTAAAATACATTTCTGCATGTTTAAATATATATTCACTTGTTTATTTATTTTTGTTTTACCTAGTTTTTTTAAAAATGAAATTCAGGTAACACGATTGTGTTATTTAGGATTTATATCACTTTTGTTGAAACGCACGTATGTTGCATGTGTTTTTTTTTAGGTAAAAAGTATTATAATTTGGATAATCCTGCGGATATTGAACGAGTTTTAGAGATACTAGAGAGTTCTGATATTGATTTAAGCGATGACGACGAAGATGGAGATGAAACTTGGACACCTCAAAATTTTATATTTGATGAAAATATTTCACATGACGTTGAATTAGGAAAATGTATATTTTACTTCAGTTTAAATTAGAACCATATGTTGTTTTATCGATAATTTAAATATATATTAAAAACATTTTTGTTTTGCTAAACAGAAATTGTTCATAGTCTAAGTAACTCCAATGCTTCAACTGAAACAAACACCAGTGCTTCAACTGAAGCAAATACCAGTGCTTCAACTTCAACTTTTACTGAACCAACAGTTGGTATTCGTGGTGAAATATGGAAAGAAATGTTATTTAGAAATAATGAGCTATCTGTTGTGTATGGCTGTCAAAATTTTGTTAAAATAGGATCACCAATGGAATATTTTTACAAATACTTTCCACCAAATCATTTCACTGAAACTGTGTTTTATACGAAAATGTATACATTATTAAAGTATAACATTCTTCTTACTTCACCAGTGTTCTGAACTGTTGTTTTACTTAATATGTAAGCCGCATACATCCCACTCAACAGACAGGTCATCGGTTATTATAAGGCAACTGGTACGCTTTCATTTACTCGACTAACTCAACGGCTGGGGTGGTTCTTGTCTACCTTATCATAACCTAGAAGAAGCTATAAATACGCGTACCATTTTGGTAACAAGTGGGCTTTCGGAACCATTTACAGGTACCCACGACATTGTTACGGACCATATTTATACAACAAAAAAAACTATTAACATGTGACCATCGGACATTCCGCGAATATATGCCAGATTGGAATTAACAGAAAGTACAGAGAAAAACTATTGAAACTACTTTAATTAAGACAATATTAATTTTACTAACAAAAGTACGACAAAAAAAAATTAACAAAAAAAAACTTTATATAAATGAAACTAACACCGACGTTCCATTTGGTAACAACATAAATTTCCGCGGTAAATTAGGTGTTGTAATTTACTTGGTCTAATTACCCACCCTGTATGGTAATGTTTACCATATCTCCATTACCAGCTTTTGACTGAATTAAATATAAGCTTGGTCCCTTAATTGTTTCCATTATATTAATTTACGAACTACTTATACATAATTATTTCTTGCATAGCTTTAGACACCCGGTAAATTCATTATATCAGCGATCCACCATGGTTTGTTTACTTCAACGAAGTTAACATTGTGACCCGCGTAAATAAAAAAAGCTGCTAACTAGGGGGAGCAGATAACTCGTAGTATGTTGTTTAACAGCGATTTATGTCCAACAGTTTTTTTTGTAATTAACATTATCTTTGTAACAAACAGTGCTTTCTTCAAAATTGCTCATCATTATTATTTATTGATTTAATTTTATATTTTTATTTCTTTAATAATAAATAATATTATTAAAATAACTATAATAAGTATAAATATGCGTAATCACGAATCCAACCTGTGTACAAAATTTCATTGAAATTGGATAATATTTACCACATGTTCTAGAACATATGAAATATTAATCGGAAATTTTAGCATGGACCCCCTCAGGCTTCTAACTTCTACCTTAGTCTACACATGCGTAATCACGAATCCAACCTGTGTACATAATTTCATTGAAATTGAATAATATTTACCATATGTTCTAGAACATATGAAATATTAATCGGAAATTTTAGCATGGACCCCCTCAGGCTACTAACTTCTACCTTAGTCTACACATGCGTAATCACGAATCCAACCTGTGTACAAAATTTCATTGAAATTGAATAATATTTACCATATGTTCTAGAACATATGAAATATTAATCGGAAATTTTAGCATTGACCCCCTAAGGATACTAACTTCTGCCTTAGTCTACACATGCGTAATCACGAATCCAACCTGTGCACAAAATTTCATTGAAATTGAATAATATTTACCATATGTTCTAGAACATATGAAATATTAATCGGAAATTTTAGCATGGACCCCCTCAGGATACTAACTTCTGCCTTAGTCTACACATGCGTAATCACGAATCCAACCTGTGCACAAAATTTCATTGAAATTGAATAATATTTACCATATGTTCTAGAACATATGAAATATTAATCGGAAATTTTAGCATGGAAAACCTCAGGCTACTAACTTCTACCTTAGTCTACACATGCGTAATCATGAATCCAACCTGTGTACAAAATTTCATTGAAATTGAATAATATTTACCATATGTTCTAGAACATATGAAATATTAATCGGAAATTTTAGCATGGACCCCCTCAGGATACTAACTTCTGCCTTAGTCTACACATGCGTAATCACGAATCCAACCTGTGTACAAAATTTCATTAAAATTGAATAATATTCACCATATGTTCTAGAACATATGAAATATTAATCGGAAATTTTAGCATGGACCCAAATTCTCCGTCGGAGCTAAAATCGAGTATTTCTCCGCTCCGAACGGAATTCATAATACATGTGATTAACTTTTTTTTTTTAATATTTTAACAAGTATAAGTCACTATATTATTTTTATATATATGATTTCTAATAATCCATAATTATTAGAATTAGATTATTTTTCTTGAAGTTTCTATATAATACATCTATCAACTATAAAGGATGAATGCTGGAAGTTTTGTGCTGGATAACTCTGCTATATTCTAATTTTTTTTATTTTAACTATTAAAATGTAAGCTTTTTAAAAATCTAAACCAGACACAAAAAAAAATCTAAACCAGACATAAAAACCCTATTTTTAAAATAGAAATATATTTTATTAATCTACCGATTTTAACTAAAGTTAAATATTTTTTTACCTTTCGGGTTATGTTATAACAGAATTTATTTAAATACTGCTGCACCAGAATAAATTATTACTCTTTAATAATTTTTAATTTTCAATTCCATGTGGTCTTAATTTAAATTTTCTCTTCGATAATTTGTTAATTAAATTAAATTGATCTCTTTTATTTAACTATAAATCTCCCATTTGAATTTTGATGGTCAAGATTTTATAACATCATTTAAAAAAATTATAGCCAACTCTTTAAAAACTTTAATGTAGGTCTTATCTCTTTCGGCTTTCTGATCAAAAAGAGTACTTGAAAGGAAGTTCTAAATTGTAATTATGTAAATATTTATTTTATTTATTTAGGTCTTATATTTATTTTATTTATTATTTCATTTAATATTATTAATCCGCTACAAAAGTTTGGAAATGAATTAAACTTGTCACCGATAGATATAATTTTTTTTACTGGTGTTGCATTTAGTGCATTCAATTATTCGAGTATTTTTACTATCCGAATATCGAATAGTGTTTTGTTGAAATATTCGATTATTCGGATATTATTCGAATTATTTTGTTGGTATATGTAATAGCAAAAAAAGTGGAACCAATGAAGTCAACAAAAACATAACCAATAGAATAGCAAAGACAATAAAAGAAGAACATAGAAAAACGTAAAATTGATTATTACAAATTAAATATTTTATTTGAGATTGAGATCCTCTTTATTAAATATACATTTTAAAAATAATATTGCGTTTAAATTTTCTTAGTTTCGATTTGATAATACCAGCTGTAGAGAAAACTCTCTCAGTTGCTGTTGAAGTAGGACTTATAGTCAAAAGTCCGTTGTATAAAATATTTAATTGATTTGTTCTTTTTTTGAACGCATCTAAAAAATTAAAATCTTTTGTTAGTTTTTTTCTACCAGCTGTGGATGATTCAGCAGAACCACTAGGATTTCTTGAAAAAGTGGTAATTGAACAGATTGCTTCATGTAGCTGTTTTTGTAGTCCATTTCGGCAGAAGTCTTCAGTTTCGGCAGAAAGCAGTACATCATCATCATCATCATTGTCAGTGTTGGTGTTATTGTTGTTATTATTATTGAGATTTGCTGGATAAATTCTTTGCATAATATTTTCTGCTAAATCTTTAGCAGAACTTTTGGATGCATAATTGAAATATTCTGTTGATCGCGGTATAGTTCCAGTATCAAGATATATAAGTAATGTAGTTAATGTTTTATCTCTTCGTTGGTCCATTCTTTTCTTTATTTCTATAAGTAATATATTACTTAAATCATTATCAATTCCTGTAAGAGAATTGAATAAAAATTTATAAACACCTTCAGCTGTCACGAGTGTTACATTATCTTTACTGAGCTCTTTAACTGCTACTTCAAGTGGTGTCAATACATTAAGCAAGTTCTGTAAGACTAATACATCACTCTCAGGCATAGTTTCCATACCTATTTCAACTAGTGTATGATTAATGCAATCCTTGAGCCGCAAAAATCGTCTTATCATAGTAGCCATTGAATTCCACCTTGTTTTTACATCGATTAGCAGGCGGAGTTTTTTATTTTCTTGCTTCAAAACATATTCTTGCAATTTGTTATTTTTAGCTGGGGACTTTCGAAACATTTTGACTATTTTTCGAACTTTGTTAACAACAAAATAAACTTTTGTATTCAAGTCTACTAAACAATCATCTTCTGTAATTTGTAAATTCAAATTGGTATTTTCAATTCGAAAATCACTATAATCAACAGATTTGTTGTCATCATTTTCATCATTAAATGAGCTATAGCTATATTCACTATCACTGTCAATGTCAATTAATTCGGGAGATAAATTATCATCATTTTCTAAACAAAAACTTTCTCCACTATAAGTTTGTTCTGAATATTTATTCTTATATAACGAATCAACTATTGCTAAATGTAACGCGTGGTTATGACATAGTTGAGAAATAGCAGATATATTATTTCCATATTTCACCATAACCGCTGCTCCATCATGAGTTGATGCAACAATATCTACATCCATATCAATGTTGAAATCTTTGAGCTTCTGTTTTATATATATTTCAGTGTTTCTAGCATCAGCCTTTTCTTTAATTTCTACCAAACCTAAGTCAAAATTCTCAAATAATTTTGTGTTACTATGATATGCACGTAAACTGACATTTATATATCTAATAGCACTATTGTCTGTCCATTCATCAACAGTTATTGAAAATTTTCCATTTTCCTTTTTGTACAGTTCAATTTGCACAATCATTTCCTTTTTCATTTGATTATAAAAGTCATAAATATATTTCCATATTGTTGCTTCACTTGCTGGCATCTTTAATTTTTTATATTCAAGATAACCTTTAACTGCTTCTGATTTTCTTATTGCACGAACAGACATGCCATCTTTAGCAGCACATCGAGATAATATTGCACCAAGAGATTTTGGTTTTGTTGGTTTAATAAAATCTAAAATTGTGCTATTTTCGATTTTGGGTTTTTTCGATACAACTTCTTCTTCAACATTCTGTGTAACAATTACAATGCCATGTATTTTTAAATGGTTTATTAACGGAGTAAAAATGTAAGGAAATGAAAATGTAAGGAAATGAAGATTTCAAAAATTATAATTAAATTATCAGCTGCCATCTATATTACAAAAAAGTAAATATATTTGTAAATTCAAATTGGTATTTTCAATTCGAAAATCACTATAATCAACAGATTTGTTGTCATCATTTTCATCATTAAATGAGCTATAGCTATATTCACTATCACTGTCAATGTCAATTAATTCGGGAGATAAATTATCATCATTTTCTAAACAAAAACTTTCTCCACTATAAGTTTGTTCTGAATATTTATTCTTATATAACGAATCAACTATTGCTAAATGTAACGCGTGGTTATGACATAGTTGAGAAATAGCAGATATATTATTTCCATATTTCACCATAACCGCTGCTCCATCATGAGTTGATGCAACAATATCTACATCCATATCAATGTTGAAATCTTTGAGCTTCTGTTTTATATATATTTCAGTGTTTCTAGCATCAGCCTTTTCTTTAATTTCTACCAAACCTAAGTCAAAATTCTCAAATAATTTTGTGTTACTATGATATGCACGTAAACTGACATTTATATATCTAATAGCACTATTGTCTGTCCATTCATCAACAGTTATTGAAAATTTTCCATTTTCCTTTTTGTACAGTTCAATTTGCACAATCATTTCCTTTTTCATTTGATTATAAAAGTCATAAATATATTTCCATATTGTTGCTTCACTTGCTGGCATCTTTAATTTTTTATATTCAAGATAACCTTTAACTGCTTCTGATTTTCTTATTGCACGAACAGACATGCCATCTTTAGCAGCACATCGAGATAATATTGCACCAAGAGATTTTGGTTTTGTTGGTTTAATAAAATCTAAAATTGTGCTATTTTCGATTTTGGGTTTTTTCGATACAACTTCTTCTTCAACATTCTGTGTAACAATTACAATGCCATGTATTTTTAAATGGTTTATTAACGGAGTGGTAGTTGATCCTTTGCAACCTAGAATTTTAGAACATTTAGAGCATACTGCTTCCTTATTATTATCCAGCTTTTTGAAATAATTCCACACATCAGATTTTTTTTGACGAAACATTTTATATTTTATTATATAGGCTATAAAAAAATAACATCGGTATTTATATTTAAATAATTTCTAATTAAATACTTTCTAATTACCTTTATGAGCTACTTTCTAGTTGGAAAAATAAAGATTTTAATGATCTATAAAAAAAATTCTGAATACATACATTTGTAAACTTGATATTCCAAAATAAACGATTTTTATTTAAATTAAATGTCAATCATTGATTGTCAAATGTCAATTAATTATGAAATGACAAATGAAAATCAGTTTTGCCAACTCTTTTTCTATAAAACAGCTTATAGAAGCTAGATTGTCTTTGTATTAGATGAAATCAAATGCGGAAGGTTTTTTTTCGTTCCTTTTTATTGAGCAAAATTTGGAAAGTAAGCCAATAAAAATATTCGTATATTCGCGAATAGTGATTTAAATATATTCGAATAACGGATACTATGAAATTTATTAAAATATTCGAATATTCGAATAACCGAATATCCGAATTTGAATGCACTAGTTGCATTGTTATGGGCTGCTTGGGCTACCCCAGAATAAGAATGTATTGGGCAGAAAATTTTGGAAATGAAATAATATCCACGACAATGTCAAGAGACAAATTTATGCGATTAAGAAATATAATACATTTTGTAGATACAACTAAGCCCAGTACTACTAATAAATTGTGGAGGATCCAACCAATTATAGACATGGTAAAAAACCGATGTAATCAGCTAGCTACAGATATCACCAACTATTCAATTGATGAGCAGATAATACCATTTACTGGTAGGTGTCCTGCACGACAGGTAATAAGATCGAAACCCCGACCAGATATATGTGATCAAATGATGGAATACTATCACATAAAAATAAAAAAAGGCCAATTAAAGCTTTCTTCCACTTCCTTGACCTAGCCATATACAATTCATGGATGGAATACAAGAAAGATTCAATACTTGTTGGTGTACCAAAGAAAGACATTAAAGATTTTTTAAAATTTAAAATTGAAATTGGTACAGTATTGGCTAAATATAAAGATTCCATTCCGCAACCAGCAAACGAATTTCAATTACCTGCAGGGTTCCATGGCACAAAATATCGTCCACATGATGCACCAGAAGACATCAGATTCGATAGGTATGATCACTGGCCTGAATACTTAGACTGCACACAAAAAGGTGTAGAAATAGTAACTGTGATAGTAGAACCAGAGCAAGATGCCAAAAATGCAAGGTACAATTATGTGTTATTAAAGATAAAGACTGTTTCAAGGCTTACCATACAAGATAAGCCTTGAAAATGAATTAATATAATTGATAATATATTTTTTTATTTTATGAGCAAACGAATTGCTATGCTATTTATTTTGAAATTTATATTTTCTCATACTATTATTTGATAAATAACGAATTATTTGTTTTTGTTTTTAAGGCAAACGAATTGCTGTTGTTAATTTTGTAATATTTAATGTAATTTAATTAATTGAAATAAATATAAAATATAATAATGTTATGACAATATTACAAATGAACTAAATAAACATTGATTTACTATTTATGCATGTCATTTTATTATTTAAAAAAACCCAAAATAAAAAAATCCGGTTTAATACCGCAATAACCTACAATACACAAACGTGCTATGTCCTTTCCACGATTTAGACACGATTTTTTTTTTTTTAATTATTTTTTACGTTATCCTTATACATATAAATATAAGAGACGGCAAGAAGTTTCGTGCAAATCGGATTAAATTTTTTTAGTCAAGTCTGAAAGGGTATGTAATATTAATTTTTTGATGTCTAGAATTTGGACTAAAGCACTGTTCTATGTATGTAACTATGAGTTATTTGCTCAAACTAGTTTAACAGCCTCATTCGAAAATGTAAAGAAAAATGGAATTGACTGAAATAGATTTTTTTGTACTTCAACTCCGTAACAACACTCCATTATTATTTAATAACTCCTAATACATATAATAATATAAATTCATTATAAATTTGTTGTTTAAAATATAACAAATACTAAAATCGCATGGTGTACATTTTAGACTGACCCGACGAACATGTAGCACATTTTGCAAAATAACCTAATAAATATTCTAAAAGTTTGGTATAGGTATTAATATATATATATATATTCAGAATGTCAGAATGTCACCTCTATGATGATAATGATGATTTGTATATAACATGGTTGGAACATTTTATTAAATATACAAAATCTAGTAAGGATGATCCAGTTTTACTAGTGTTAGACAATGCAGGTTGTCATAAAACAATACCAGCATTCAACTTATAAGTTGAATATATATATGTAAAAAGAATGGTGTGATGGTTGTTTCTCTGCCACCAGATACATCAAGTAAACTACAACCATTAGATGTAACTTTTTTTGGAGGTTTAAAAGCAGCTTACAATAATGAATGCGATACACATTTAAGAACCAACAGATATCTCATTATATCTGGTCTTTTTGCAACTGCATATAAGTTGCTACAATTGAAAAGGGTGTCTCTGGATTTCAGAAGACTGGAATTTATACTTTTAATCGAAATATATTCTGTGATGAAGCCTTTTTACCTAATTTACCTGCAATAGAAAATTGCTTAGTAATTGATACGAATACTATTCAAGAAGCTGGTAAGCATTTACACATTATATTATATAAAAATAATTTATATAAGTTATATCAGCCTGTACCATCTTCAGTGGCGGTTTTACCATATGCGAAGCCATAGGTTAGTTTTCGATGCAATGCTGAATATTTTTTTTTATTTGCATACACTAATAAAACTGCTCAAAATGTCTGTACTATTTATTTTTATATTTTTCGGAGAATTTAGGATGATCGCTTGAAAATGTATAGTTATTTAAAATTTAACTTTATGGACTTTTATAAACGCGAACTTATCAATTAAATCAGAACAGTCCAAGGACCGACTTATTTTATTTTCGAAAGAAATTACAGCTAGCGCAGATAAGCGGTCTTGACCAATAGTGGAACGTAAATAATTTCTTATGAGCTTTAATTTAGAAAATGATCTCTCTGCGCTTGTCACTGCAACAGGAGAAGTGAGTAAAATGAGTAGTGCAATAAATAAATTTGGAATAATTTCGATTAAAGAATTTGTAGTAATATACTTCAAAATTTCCAATGCATCTTTAGATTCCGCAGAAGCTTCCAGTCTTAAAAATGTATTTATTTCCGAGTATAACTCTTCATGGTTCACGTCCGATTCTTCTTTATTTGGTTTTGTGAGTGCTTTTTCTAAATTTTTACAAACATTCATGAACTCATTTACATCTATAAACTTCGAAATTTTTCAGTACGAGTGCGAGTCAAAAATCCAAATATTTTGTTGACTTACTAAGACAACAACAATTATTGCATTAAAAAATTCAACTTTAGATTTAGATTTTCCATTTAGTCGTGTATCGCTGCCGTAAATTAAAATAAAACGTCTTTTTCTACTAAGCCGAACCTCAGAAAAAATACTGGTTCAGTGCCTAATTTTATAACTATTTCTTCAGATTTCTGGATAATAGCTTCAAATGGTTCATCACTTCTGAATCTTTCTAAAAAAAATTCGTAGCTTCCACCAAGTTTAACATAATGGAAATATCTGTATAACCTTGCTTATTTTGCTAATTTCGCACAATATATCATACCAAATTATAACTGAAAGTATAAACTGATACGACGATATCTCATTCGCAAGTCTGTTAGCTTCAGAAACATGAACACCCATTGAACTTCAATCTGCAACTTGATATAAAGCTTCTATAATTTCAGCCAAATTATCTTTTCTAGCATTTATACTGTTTATACGGCTTTCCCAACGCGTATCTGATAATGATTTAACAGTTATTTTACAGGCCAAAACAGTACCAAAAAATTAATAGCAATTGATATGGTATCACATACCATAAGATTAAATGTGTGGTTAGCACATGGAATGTAAAAAGCTCTGGGATTTTTTTCTTTGATTAAAGCTTGAACACCTTTATATTGCCCTCGCATGTTAGCACCATTATCATATGATTGACCTCACAATTCATTAGATCCAAATTATGCTCGGCGAATAAATTAAAAAAAATTTCAACTAAACGTGCACCAGTGCTATCAGTTATGTGAAGAAATCAACAAAAAAATTCTTCAATTTGAATATTCTCTTTATTGGATAATTAAGTTAAATATGAATTCACGCGAATGTTTTTTTTTGTACCTTGTACACTTGTACTATGTCATCTAATCGCGAGGCCACCAGCAAATGCCTTGCTTGCCTGTGCTTAAAACCGCCACTAACCATAAACTTCAAATGAAGTAACTTTCGCAAGCGTACCGCCGTACAACAATGAAGGAAAAGCGTACATCTATAATTAAAAAAAGGAATGGTCCATAAAAACTGAAATCTGTTATATTTACAGAAACTCCTATGAAAGAATGTCTTTTAAAAGCAGACGAAATAAAAAAACATAAATTAAAAGTAAAATATACTGCTGTCAAGCAAAAACTTCAAAAAAATCAAAAAAAGAAAAAAATATTAAAAAAAGGTGTAAGAAATTTAAATTTCTCTCATACATCTGAAGAAGGTGATGAACCAGAAATAGCTGATTTATGTGATGATGATGAAAACGATGATATAGAGATCCTCTAAATGCTATACAAGCATATATAGACATCTGTTTAGTTTGTTCCGAATTTGGAAAAATGAGGAACTTTGGTTTAGATGTGTGGATTGTGGAAAATCGGCCCACAAAGACTGTACTAATGCTGCAAATGAGAAGCAATACCATTGTGTTTTTTGCCAATTTTGAATATAAAATTAACTTGCCTTTTTTATTTTTTATTTTTATAGTTCCTAAGTATTAACAATGAAGTTCCTTTAATTTATCATGTTTTACTACAATATTATTATACTTTTAAGAACACGAAGTTCATATTTTTTTTAAATAAATAATTTAAAAAACTTAATTTTTTTTTTTTTTAATTGATACGCCATAATTCCGAAGAAAACAGTGTGGGTAATATGATGAATGCTAAGCTTTTATTAAATTGGTTAAAATTGCAATTTCCCCCTACTTTTTTTAAAGTCTAATGATGCAACTTGCTAGAGAATATAATGTAGTAACAATAACTAATTCTTTTTTTCAGGTATATTCAAACTAGACTTTAGAATCAAACTTTTCCCTTAAGTGCGCCATAATCCCCCACTCTCCCCTTTAATTTGTTAAAAAAATAGTATATAATACATAAATATTATTAAAAATAATATTTTTGAATATAACTGTTAATTTAATATATAAACATCACTTCATACATCAATTAGTGATAAATCTGAAAATTTTCGACTGTACCGCCGCAACTACGTAAGGACTTAAAAATTTATTATCAAAATATGTCTGGGATGAGGGGTGATTTGACGAAGTTCTACAGGATCGCATCATCTTGTGAGTATAATGTTTTAATCATCACTGAAACTTGGTTGAAAGCAGATCACCTTGATAATGAAATTTTAAACTCCAATTGGCAAATTTTTCGCTGCGATCGTTTTTCAAAGAATAGTGAAGACAGAGGTGGTGGTGTTCTTATTGCAGTTCATACATCTCTATCAGTTTTTCCTATTCATTTTGAGTCAGATAATAATGATTTCAATTTATATCAGCAAATTTGGGTGAAAATTACATTACCTAATAAAAATATATATATAGGAGCTGTTTATATTCATCCCAGTCAGAATGTGAATATATATGAAAAAAATTTAAATTATTTTGAAAAAATGTTTAATAATATGAACGAGGTTGATGATATTTTTATTTGCGGTGATTTCAACCTTACTAAATTACAATGGATTGAATGTGCTGAAAGTAATATTGTATATGATCCTGTTAATATATTAACCGATGAACAAAATGCTGTTATTGATTTTTTTGCTAACCATGGTATTAATCAGATTTGTAATTTAAAAAATAATTATTATAATGTTTTAGATTTAGTTTTTACTAATGTTTTTGACGATATTGTGCTATCTGAAACTGCTTCACTGTTATACAACAAATCCAGTGTTTTTCATAAAGTGTTCGAAATTAATTATATCTATGTAGATATAAGAAATTCTCATGTAAAAGAATCTGTTTTAAAATTTGACTTTAAAAAAGCTGATTATTCAGCAATAAACAATTTTATGGCATACAAAATGGTGTTGTTCACGCGATGTAAATGATTTTGAAATTTTTATTACTCGAAAAAAGCAATACGTTGAATATGATAAAGTATGCTATGATAGATATGTGAAAAAGATTGGTTCTCAGTTAAAATCTGATCTTCGGAGTTTTTATAAATTTATTAATTTAAAAAAAAATGTTAATTTGTTTCCATCTGTTATGCAATTCGAAGGGACTAAAGTCTCAAATAATTCTGATATTTGCAACAGTTTTCCTGAATTCTTCAAGTCAGTTTACTCTGCACCTATTACTTATAATCCGAGCGATTTCTCTAACGTGGCCAATGAAGTTTTATGCTTAACAAATTTAAGTATAGCACTCGATGACATTGTTCAATCGCTAAAGAGTCTTGATGAAAATAAACGTGCAGTTCCGGACTCAATTCCGCCAATATTTTTGAAAAAAACAGCTGATGTGTTAGCTGAACCGTTACTGTCTCTATTCAACCACTCACTTCAAACCGGTATATTTCCCGCAAATTGGCGAAGTTCGTTTTTAATTCCAATCTTTAAAAGTGGTGATAAATCTGACATAAAAAACTATAGAGGAGTGGCTATACTATCGACTGTTCCTAAATTATTTGAAAAAATTGTAACTGATAAACTACATGCTTTATTAATTGACAATATCAATGTTAACCAGCATGGTTTTGTTAAACGCCGCTCAACATGTACTAATTTAGTTGAATACACATCATATATACTAAATAATATGGAGATATGTAGTCAAATTGATTCAATTTATACAGATTTCAGCAAGGCTTTTGATAAAGTTGATCATAACTTATTAATTTTTAAACTCAATAAGATGGGTATTTCAGGTCCTCTACTGAACTGGATTAAATCTTACTTAAGTGATAGAACGCAATATGTAAAGCACAACGGTGTTAAATCTTCTGCCATTAGTGTGTGGTCAGGTGTGCCTCAAGGTAGCCATCTTGGGCCTTTATTGTTTATACTATTTATAAATGATTTAACAAATCTTTTTGAGGGTATTAAATTCTTGCTATACGCTGATGATTTAAAACTCTATAGAGTTGTCAACACCATTAGTGACAAATTAATTTTACAAAATAATTTGACTACTTTATATAACTGGTTCATTTTGAATGGTATGTTTTTGAATATAAAAAAATGCAATGTTATTTCTTTCAGTCGTAAACAGTTTGCAGTTTATTTCGATTATGAGATAAACGGGTCGACTTTAGAAAGGAAAAATATAATTTCTGATTTAGGTGTCTTGCTTGACTCTAAATTAACTATGAAACACCAAATAGATGCGGTATACTTCAAATCTAAAAAAATGCTGGGATTTATTAAACGAAGAGGGAAAGAATTTAATGATCCATACATAATCAAATCATTGTATTGTGCATTAGTTAGACCAATTTTGGAGTACTGCAGCGTTGTGTGGATTCCTTTCTTCGATTGTGATGTTAATAAACTTGAATCTGTTCAAAAACAATTTCTTTTGTTTGCTCTTCGTTCTCTAAATTGGCAAGACCGTTTTAATCTTCCGCCCTATACTGAACATTTGGGGTTGTTAAAAATTAATTCTTTAAATAGTCGTAGAAAAATTAATTCTTTAAATAGTCGTAGAGAGACTGCTGCTCCAGTTTTTGCCTTTGATCTTATTAAAAGAAATATTAATTCTGAGAATTTATGTAATAAAATTATAGTAAACAATAAAACATTAGAAAACTAAGACACACGCCATATTTATATTTATATTTTTATATTATATAAATTATTTATACTCAAGATCATCTAACAATTCTATTTAATAAACTAATTTCACCTAATAAATTTAAAGTAGGAGGAGAACTTAACAAAAATCATCATAAAGTTATTCTAGGTATAAAATTTAATAATCCTTTATTATTAAACTACGACTTCCTAACCCTGGGACAGGATGAACAGTTTATCCCCCTTATCTTCAGGTATTGCTACGGTGACCATTTATTGAAAATGAAAATAAAGTACACAAAAAAAATTCAGTCATAGTATTTATTATTTAATAAAAAACAACTTAAAATTCATATTTCAGGTACAATTGTACATAATAAGTAATACTATAGTTATTTTAATATAAAAAAAAGAAAATAAACGTATTATTTCAAATACTTAGTTAACAACAAAAAACTTAAAACATATTTTTTGAAATTTTTACACATTTCGACTCAAATGAAATTGTGTATCAGATCAGAAAAAATTATTTGTTGTTGTATTTCTCGGCAGTGTGAATTTTTTTTAAAATTTCTTTATTTTTATTTAGATAGTCGTAAAATTCAACGCAATTCATATCAAAATTGAATTTTGTAATTAGTATTGCCTTCAGTGTCTCTACCTGTATTTGACTTTTCTCCGACGACCAGCAGTTGTTCATAAGGGAGAATATTCTCTCGGTTGCTGCATTTGACCCGGGTAGGCACAAACAAAATTCCACCAATTTCAAAATATTCTGATACACAATTTCATTTGAGTCGAAATGTGCAAAAATTTCAACCCAACGTTGATCAACAGAAATTTTTATTATTTTCCATTCACTTATTTTTTCTGTTGTAACAAATTGTTCTACACAAGTTACTTCGTCAAATAGTTTTGAATCGACATTGTTCAAAACACATTTTTTTTAATAACTGAATCCATGCAAATTTCAACTTTTGACCATTCTATTGGTTTTTTAAGTAGCACCCATTCAAAAACCTCAATTTCTAATAAATCTTTAGTCCATAGTTCCAAATATTCAATGCAATTTGAATAAAAATTCTTAACTATATTTTGGAACTTAATAATATTTACTTCGCCGTTTTCCTCTAAATTAGAGATCATCGTACGAACATCATTCGGCAAAAATAATTTGTCTTTCCTTCCGACTAATTTGATTTTTAAATCTCTTAAAATTAAAGCTACTTCTGGCATTGAAATATTTTGCGACTCTATTTGCATAATTGTATGATGAAATAATTCGGATTGAGAATGCAAAAATTTCATCCATACCTCGGATACTGGATTTTCAAAAAATTGCAAAATTACAGTTGGGCACTTGATTTCAGATAAAAAAAAAGATTTTAATGCCGTAAAAAGTTTTAAAATACGCTCTACTGCTGGCATTAAAGTCAACCACCTAGTTTTACTGTGTCCTAGTAATTTTTTGTATTCGATATCTACGAAATCGCACATATCTTTTAATTTTTCCACCCTTACAGTATATATATAGAAATAGGAATATATTTTTACAATAATAACTACTACATCAATCGGAAGAACATCTGCTGCTGTTTGTATACAATTGCTGGTAATATGTGCAGCACAATTTGCTGCAATTAAGTCTCGTCCAAATAGTTGTTTTAATTTGTAGAAAACATTGTTTTTACCACGTTGAGCTGAGCCTCCAAAATTGCAGTTGGTGTTGTCAGCACACAAAGCTCGCAATTTATTTGATATTTGAAAATTTTGTATTGACTCGTAAATAAAATTAGATAAAATATCCGAAGTCTCACCGGGTAGCTCTTTCATTTCAAGAATTTTTACTTTAATACCGCTGTTTGGTAAAAAATATCTTACTAGAAGAGGACACAATTTTATATTTCCGTGGTTAGAACAATCGGAATATATTGTAACGCTGCTTGTTCGAGACAAATCATCTCTTAGACTTTGTAAAGATAGTGGCATAAACACATTTTTTACAATTGCTTGATTTTTAGTCATTGCACAACAATATTTTTCTTCAAAACATCTTTTTATTAATTTGGAGGTACAATCATTTGATCGGAAGGAATGGTTGTGTTGAACACCATGAAATACCCAGATAGCCTCCTTTACACTTAACAGGAATCTCACCTATTTTATGTGACGTAAATTTTATTACAACAGTAATGAATATACGATCAACTGGAATTACATTTTACCGAATGCCATTATTTTATAATACATAATATAAAAATATTTTTTAATAATTTATAATATCATAATTAAAAGTAAATATATAATTATATTTTGTTATAATACCAATTATTTAAGTTACGCGGAAACTAAATATTTTAATTTTAAAATTAACTCAGTAGAAGAGTGTTCTATTCTAATTTCTAATTGGAAACGTGAAAGAGTGAGAAAGTGTAAAATTGCAAAAAAAATGTGTTGTTGTGTGTAGTGTGTTGTAGGTGGCTGTGAGTACTGAGTACTGCCTACTGCGTATTATTCATTCTGTTGCAAATCATTCAATTGTTAAATTGTTATATTTAATATGATTCGGACGCGCATTAATAATAATAAAAAAAAACATTACACGTGTGAATAATAATAAAAAAATATAAACCGATAATCTTCAAAAATTGTTCAATAAAGTAATTGAATTAATTAATATACTGTCATTAACGTGCAATTACTATATATACTAAAATTATAATATTTCCAAAAAAATTAAGGATTTTGTAATAATCGAAATATAACTATAAAAATCTTTATTCATGAATAAAGAAAAAATTTTTTTTTTTTAATTTTAGGCAAATAATAATATAAACAAAATTTAAAAAGTAGGAACATCACCAACATTTTTATTTAAGAAAAACTTATTTTGCCATCAATAAATTTTATTTTTATATATTAATTGGCTAGGAAAAAATATCAAGCAAGTCTTTTACTGGGTAAGTTAATTAAATAAGTTTTAATTTATTAAATTGCGAAAAGTGTAAAGTGAATCTATAAAAGAATTTTATTTTTTATTAAACTATATTTGCATTTATGCCAGAAAAGTCTCAAAACTCAAAATCATGGGTGCACCAAAATCTTTCAAAATTGTTTGAATCGTGTGTATTTGGACGTAAATAGACAATTATCTTAAATTGATGTTGTCTTAATTTATAATTTTATATGACAATAGAAATACTTACGAACATTTTGGGTCACCATTTTTTTGAGACTTTCCTGTCATAAATATAAAAATCTTTATTGCCAGATATAGTACAGTCACAAGAATCAAATCAAAGTTCTAGTATTGTTGTATTTCAGCGTGAACATTATGAAGCAAAAATCACTGAACTGTGAACTATCAACACAACGCCAAGATGTACTACGAATTTTATCACAAAATGAGGCTATAATGAAAATGATGACAGAAATACATAAAAAAAACCGAACTCGAAATTATGTAAAATAATTTATGGTATAAAAAATGAAAAAGAATTAAATGAGTTTGAAGAAAAATTACAAGAAGAAGATTATAGAAAAAATATGGTAACACTTTTTATAGATTTTTAGATGTTTGTATATATATTTAATTAACACTTTATTTACAGTAGGCTTACGAATATACGCAGTACACTTGGAAAGGTGCTTCGAAAAAAAAGTGAATGGTTTTGTAAAATCAATAATAAATAAATTATTTGATCAACAATTTTTACATCGCATTAGATGGGATCGAATTAGTAAAAATACAGAAAAAACTCTTCAACTATTTGTGAAGGAGATGGTAAGAGTTTAGGAAAAAAATTATCTTACATTTAATTTATTTATTTTTATTTCAGAAATTATATTCCTCATAAAATTTGAAAACATTTTACATTTCATGACTGATGTTTCTAATATATTAACAAGAAAACGGTGATCAATATTACAACAAAGACAATAATATCAAATAGTGCTCTAGATTTTTTTAAAAGATTTGCTATAAAAAAGAACTAAATTAAGTAGCATTTAGATAGACAGAAAAAAAATATTACTTTCTTTCCAGTTCTTATTATTTTTAATTTCTATCATCATTAGTAATAAAGTTATTATCATTAGTAATAAAGTTATTTTAAATTATAAACATAAAGTGTGTGTTTATTACGAAAGACTTAAATGTAGGCTCAATTATACAAATCTATACATAAATACCTACAATTGGTGACCCCGCATTAAACACGTGGATTTTTTTGGTATAAAGTTATATATAAAGTATGATATTAATTTTCAAATTATTAACAATTTAAATAATAACATAGTGAATTAAAACAATATAAACAATTACATAGTGGTTTTATAATTTAAAATTCTTAATTAAAAATCAATTTCATATATAAAACAATACAAGCTATAATTAAAAATCAATAAAATCATACATTAAACAATAAATTCAAGCAATAAAATCATAAATAACGCAAATTTTGTGATTAAAACTAAAAAACGACGTCATCGTTTACAACAGCACATAGTCATCAGCAGGCATCAATTACAGCAGTTAACATTCAACATCATCATCAATTTTCAACACAAAAAAATCAACATTTTCACACAAAAAATTCAACATTAAGAACAGCATTTCATCATTCTTCAACATCATCAATCTCATCATTTTATTCAACGTGACAAGTACCGTTATCACTACAGTACCCTCCTCCGAGTGAAATGCAATATTTTTTAAGAAAAAGTACTGATCTTGTAATTAAAATGTAATGTAATTATGAAAAAAGTAGAAACAGATGATATTATATTAAAAATAAACATGGACATGAAAAAGAAAATTTTCCTCTGCAGTAGAGAAGATACTTGAATGCGAAAAAGAAAGCATAGAGATACTAAGAAGCAACTCAGTGGTTCATCTGAGAACAATAGATAGAAACTCAAAATCCATAAAAGACCCTGATCCACTAAGCTCCACTTTATCTCAAATATCATTGAAATTTCCAATAACAATACAAACAGCAGCAATCCGAAATATGGAGATCCCATTAGATATGATAATGGAAAAATCTGATAGTAGAAAATTCAACAGAACTCCATGTTCAAAAAAACTTGTTGAATGGTGGATAAAAAATAGTCCATTAGTCTCAGAAGAAACAAAAAAAGGAGTCGATGGAATAATGGAAAACCAGACGAAAAAATTAAATGTAATAAACCACTACAGGTGGAATAAATTGAGATTCCCAAAGAAATGAAAGCAGCTTGTATTTGCAAAGCACTTAACATACAAAACTTCATAGAATGTGAAAGGATACCTGAGTATTTTGTAAATCATGTTAAAAAGATAATCAAGGATAGTTCGTTGAGCTTAAGATCTACAACAAATATACTGCATTACATAGTTTCGTCATTAGATGAAAGGTACAGATACTTACCTATTATACCTGGGATGAATGATAACTTCATATCAATGTCTCATGTTTTAATACAACCAACATATCGGGCGAATAACATAGGGGATATGGTTTCAATTAGCCAACGGAAAAACACAATTATTACCAACATTTGCATGTCGCTGTTGTTCATAAGAAATCTAAACCCTATATCTGTCAACATAGATGTTTTTGTAGGAAGTATAGAGGTGTCGTGTGCTTCTTTGAGACGGTTGCTTGTGGAGAGTTACGATAATAAATATGTCAAGACAATAAAAGCATTGTTGGGAATGAAATAAGTTCAAATATTACTATAAAAACATTTGACTTTACGTCACAGATTTGCCAATAATTCTACTTGCCATTCGAGCAGCGGTAAAGGAACATCTACTCTGCTCGCAAGCAGAGTTGGTTTACGGTCAAACAATAAAAATAGCAGTCTTTTGACAGTAACACATTAATAACAAAACTTAGAGATAACATGAATAATTTAATTCCTATTCCGACTCGGCAAACAGAACAAAATAAAAATTTTATTCCGAAATCATTGGAGTCGTGTAAATTTGCATTTGTGAGAAACGATAAAATTAAACCGACCGCGACCTTATCACCGACATATGACGGACCATATCTCATTGTTCGAAGACTAAGAAAATTCTATGTGCTTTCTATCAAAAATAAAGAAACATCAATATCTATCGACAGACAAACAGCCTACGGACTTTCCACCGTAGAGTTGGATAGACATAGTCGTAGAGTAAGATTCACAAAATAATATTAACGTTTTACTTCGTTTTAAAATTTTCATAAAAATTCAAGTTTTTTTTTAGCATATCTTGATTATATCATTATTTTTTTTTTGCACAATTACATTACATTTTAATTACAAGGTCACTACTTTTTCTTAAAAAATATTGCATTTCACTCGGAGGAGGGTACTGTAGTGACAACGGTAATCCGCTCGTTAATTATTTATTATTTAATTAAACTGTAATTTTCTCAACGGGTTTATTATCGGCTTAATTCGAGTTCTCACACCCTGTATATAATTGAAGTATATTGTGAAACATAAGCTTTGACCTTGACCATCACAGTAGGAGATATATGAGGGGCTCAGAAGCAAAGTGGACCAACCCACATTAAATATTTTTATGAGAAAATTCATTTCAAGAAACACGAATTTTAGAAATGCTGTTTGCGTCCTTATTATAAGGATACTGATTTCGAACAAAACCAGCTTTTACTTATCTTTTTGAGTACTTTAATTGGCTTTATGCTATTTTGTGTCAGCTGTTATAAAAAGGACATTTTTTGTGGGTTGGACCACTTTACCATTACATATAATTGAAAAATTTATAAAATGTCTGCGGGTTGGTCCAAAAATATTTACAAAAAATTATATTAAAAATAAAGTTTATTTTTTCAAATATATATGTATATTAACAAAAATAAATAATCTTATCTGATAACAAATTTATTCTACAGATTCTGTATCAGTATAAATTATATCTTCTGCGTTATTTTCAGTACGCATATTAGTATAAAAGGAATGATGTACTGGTGGAATGAATTTAATTAATTCCAGCAAATCTTTCTTTTTTTCATTTGAAATTTTTTATGCTAAATTTTCGCTTAAAAAATCAGGCACGGACAATCCTCTTTTTTTTAAGTTTAAAATAGAAAAACTTGCTTGCAATTCATTTGAAGTTTTGAAATAAATTTTGAAAGGATCGGTATTTGTATATCTTAAACATTGTATTTCAAACCAGTTAACTTTGTTATTTTCTTCATCTTTCGTTCGGTGAGTTATAGTTTTTTTCATCGCATCGGATGAAAAAAAGTTTTCCTTTTTCATATTTATAACTTCAAATGGAGTTTTTTTTGAAGCAGTTTTAATAACATCAATCCAGTCATCTGGCACATAAATATGTTTAAAATATTTCTTATTTTTTTCTATCAGACCAAAATCTTGATCGCAACGTAAATAAGAATGACCAGAAACGAGAAATTTGTGATCAATTATTTTAACTTTATATCTCTCATTTGAAACCATTTTAAGACAAGCCAGTGCCATTTTTATGTTTTTATTTTGTCCACCACACTGGTCGGAATACATAATTAAGGTAGAAGTATTCACTTTTCTTTCTATGTAGTGTAGTAGACAACTAGCAATTTCATCTGCACCCCTTGAAGCTATAGTTTCATTCCACACATACATAGTAGCACAATTATTTCCTAAGGAAAAGAGTTTTTTTTAATAATAAATACAATAATACAATATTAAACAAAATCAAGTGATTTTAATCGTGTTTGTGTCTTAACATTTTCGGTTTTTAATTTCAAAATCTATAATTTAAAATTATGATCATTTGGTATTATTGTTAGTAACAGCAAACGATTTAATTTGACTTACCTAAATTATGTACACCTAAACAATAAGTCCACAATTGTCGCTTGTAATAACAAATGTTCGTGGTAAGAATTGGTGTTGGAAGTGTCTTCATTAGGTCAAAAACAATTACTGTGCTATCATTACTTTCATTTTTTGCTTGTTGTGCATCAAAATGAATATTTTTTCTGACAGATTCCGCTTTTGATAAGTGCTCATCTTTTACTAATTGAATTTGTGATCTTTCTTCAACATTACATAAATATTTTAATTTATTATTCAATAAATCACACGTTTTGCACGTGTCACTTGCAGGAGATTTAAAATGCAAATTAAACTTTTTGTTGAAAGTTTCTGAGAAAACAAATTTTGAAACATAATTTTCCGTTTCCGATTTATAAAATTCATATAATTTTGTTATGTTTAATTGTGGTGATAGGTACTTTCTGCGTGAATTGTCATGCCTACTATAATGCGATTCATAAGCAGGTATTCTATTAATGAATTCAACAATTTTATTTATTATTTGTTCTGGAGTTTTATTTCCTGGTGAATGTTTCCCCCTTTTATCTTTTGGTGCTACTGTTACACTAGTTTCCCTACCAACTAAGACTCGGGTAATCCTGCCATTACTCACTTTTAAAACGGATTTAAAAAATTCTTTACAAACTGAAAAATCACTTCCATTTTCTGCTTTCATATAATAATTTCTGGTAAAATTTCTTTTAATTATTTCATTTTTTGTATACGTTCGCTTTTTGTGAATAACTTTAATTGAGCCAAATAAAAACGCTGTTTGTAAATCGAAATTTTGTAATGCATAAAAATCAGTAAAAATTTGTTTCTGCTGTTCAGCTGGAATTTTTTCAATGCATGAATTTTTGCATTTGCAGTTTGTTATTTCAAATTTTTTTCTCGGTACAATAACACCTTTATAATTTTTGTATTCTTGACCAGAATTTCTTTTATTTTGCATTATATTTCTTTTACAATTATTTGGATTTTTTAACCGTTTTCTAGTTCGAATTTGATCAGAAGGCTGCAAACAATTTTCGTTACTGTTACTGGGTTCAATATCATCTAACATAATTGTAAAAAATTATATTTTTAAATTATATATTCTAAAATTCCAGATCAAAATATACCTTGTCGAGAATTCACTTGATATTGATATTCAAATAATGAAATATCTGAATATTCATCGTCATCCTGATCGTTTGTAAAATTTTCTGGCTCAGACGACGACGCAAAAATATCTTAAATTAATAGTTACAGAATTTTTTTTATATTTTAATAAATTTTCATTATATAAATACCTGGAGAACTCATTTTAATCAAAAAAATATACTTAATATGCAAATTTTTAAAACACAATTTTAACACAATTTATTTTCAATTTAAAATTGCACAAATGATAAGAAATTAATTTCATTTACTTTATATCACACAATTATGTATAATGTAAACACAAAAATGGTTAATTAATAACTAATTACTATTCTTATTGAAAAAATTAAAATTCCTATTGAAAAAATTATTTACAATTACAATATTATAATATTTTATTATTATAGTATAACTGCTAATATAAATCATTTCTTTTCTGAACTGCATTCATTGTAATTATTATAATAGTATAATTACAATATGCTAATTTTGTAAGAAACAAAGTGGACCAAGCCACATTGTGGGTTGGACCACTTTGCTTTTAAGCAAAATGAAAATTTATAAAGCGGCAAAACAATCTATTTAAAAAAATAACCTAAAATTAAGAATTTATTGCAGTCGATACCATTACCATTAGGTTCTAGCAAATATTTACAACCCAGATTAACCAAAAAAAAAAAAAAAAATGTGGGTTGGTCCACTTTGCTTCTGAGCCCCTCATATAATTTAATATTTATATGTGTATTTGACATTTTTTTGTAACATCAACTACTATTGGACTAGTAGTTGATGTTACAAAATTACTACTATTGGACTAACACTAGGGCAACAGTATGATAATTATGATAAAAAGAGTTGGTAGACTGATTGAGCCAATATAAAATACACAAGCTGATTTACATATGGAAAATATATGGCAGTCTTAATTCCGAGTTACAGCCACGCTCCAATTCGCCTACCTGATTCTACGATGCTAACATGCGCTCCCAGGTCTACCAGTTACGCGATTCTAGTATGTACTAAAAAATTTCACGACCATATACTTTTGCACAAAAAAATTATATTTTGATATTATTTCATTTGGAATTTTGTTATTATTTCATTTATCATTACACTTTACTTTCATTTTCTTTTTTGATTATATTTCATTATTAAAAAGTGGTTTTTGACAGTTCCTCAATCTATGATTTCTAAATACCAAGCAAGTTACCAGACCCTTTATGCAGAAGCTGTATAATAGTATTATTAATAACAATGCGCAACATTTTTACAATATAATACCTACCTCTAAAATAAATCGATATTCTTTATATACCGGTGATTATAATTTATACATTCGCATTTCCCATCTTTGTAAATTAAAAGGAGCAGAAAATATAAATTTTATTCTCATTTTTGCAATGTAATTCGTGGAAAACTCTTCTAGTTTTGCACAATTTATTCTCTTGTGGCCATAAAACAGATAATCATCACCAAAAGCACGCAATGATCTCTTATTTGAGATTTTTATAATATGACCGCATCCATTAAAATGTTTTTGCTCTTTGAGTGCTTTGTAGTGCTTTGTACCGTAGTCAAGGCATATTATGTTCTAACAGTCCATAATGTTTCAGATTAACTGCGAAAAGTACTAATGTTAAAAAAAATTGGCACTGTTTGACACAAAAACAAAAAAAAAAACTTTTCAATTTTATTTCAACTAAATTAATATTCTATAAAATTAAAAATTGCCCACAATCATTTTAAAACTTTTAAAATATCATAATAAATATTAAGTTTATATATTCTTATCTCCAAGAAAAGTACATAAAAACCATATGTACAAAAGTTTCTTCAACTGGAAAGTTATACAGCTCCCAAAAAAACTGTATTTCATGCAGAAATTAATTTTAATAAAAAGCTAAAGAATTTTCTTTTGTCTTCCATAAAAGTGTTGGTATAAAAAATTATAAAAGAATCTCTACATTTTCAGCTAATTTAACTGAACCTTGAGGTTTTTTAAATTATAGTAAAAATAGCTATAGTTATAAAAACAATATACAAAATTTTGCAAAGTAAAATAATTATTTAAAGTTCTTTAAATTTAATATTTACAAAAAGTTTTTTTGCTTGACTTTTAAATTTGTCTACTTCAAATTGTAATTTAGCGCAGTTTGTACAACAAAAATATGCCTGTGGGTGCTAAATCTATTGAATATGGAGGATGTGGAGTGGTTAGTAATTTAAAATGCAATTCATGAAATTTTGCTTGTGCTAAAAAAACCTTTGTGAACTAGTGCATTGTCGTGGTGAAAACGCACACTTAATTTGTTAAATGGTAGTTTTTTTAAATTCATCATTTATTGTGCTCGGTAGCAAGGTTTACCTTCATAAATGTTTTTGATCTCAAAAACAAATAGCCATCATTTTTCCGGCAGATAATTTATATGCATTTAAAATGATTATTAATAAATTATTTGGTTTTTGTTCTAGAAAATCTTAAAATTATTTTTGATGGTTTTTTTAAAATCCCTTCAAACAATTAAAATTAAACTTAAAATTATTTTTGATCCCAATTTCTGAATGGCAACAGTTCAATAATACTGTTAAATATTGTGCTTGACAACAATTTGTTTTAATGAAAAAAGTGGTACATTTTATTTTTATTTTTATTTGGTTATATGTTGAATTGTTCTTCAAAATTACAGGAGATGGGATTTAAAATTATGTAATTGTCATTTTTGTAAAAATTAATTAACTTTAATTATAAATATTTTTATTGATAACTACAATACTAAAAGTAAATTATTCCTGCCTCTATTCTCATACATTGTTCAACTTTATTAATTTTTCGAAAACGGTCACTATTGTGTTATAATCACGCTCACATAAAAGTTAAAATTGTTTAGTTGCCCGAGGAAGGAATACAATATTATTAATAACAATATTATTGCTCAAGCGATATTCGCTTAGGTCAAGTTCGTAATCGATAATATAAAATAAAATGACAATATTTTTACGTAACTTAAGATCGGCTAGAGACGTTTCTGTTTCTGTGTTTTTATTGTATACTTAAAAAAAAATTAGTTGTATACAATTTAATTAGATATTTAAATATTCCAAAACATTTGTCTTTACTGTAAAAGTTTTATCTAAAAAAAAAATGTATGTCTTCTTAGAAAATATTTATATTAATGCAATGATAATACTGTAAACTATTTTCCACATTTTAAGCCAAAATTATTTTTATTGTCTTTCTTTGGTTTCCGGCATTTAGTTCTTATTTATAAGCACATGCAGTTAAGAATAACTGTTTTCTTAACTGAATAAAAGTTTTAAGAGTATACATATGTATATACGTAAAAATCTAAAGAGGATATCCAGAAGAAAATCTAAACCAATTTGTAGCATTAAAAGATTAAAGACAATATGAAGCTATTAAAGCTTAAATTTTTGAACTGCTGGTGGTAATTATATTGCCTTTATATTGGGACAGCGTATTAAGTACTATTGGCCACATATGTATACTGCACTCATATCTGTAGTATGGTTCCAAATGAACAATTAACAGTTTATTCGATGAAGAAGATATTGTTGAGAAATGCGATATTATTACATATATTAAGGATATAGTCTGTTATAAAACTTCGTCACCTCAGTCCTTTCCTTAGTACAATGTCCATTTTATCATTTTTCAGAAATTTTTCTTTTTTTAGTATTATAGCAAAAACGACAGTTACTAATACAGGGGAGGACATAACTTGTAGTTATGCACAATAGTTGTTTATGTACAACAGTGAATTGGAATTAACAGTACCATTAACAACATTGCTTGGTTAAAATTTCACATCATTTAATACATAAATTTCTTAGCAACATGTTTTAATAACATTTTAGATTAAGTACACATAAAATATGTTACAGTAACATTTTTAAGGTGCGAGCAACATATATAAACTAAATATATGGCACAAAATGGCATAACACAACCAACCAGTTTGTGACATGTCACTCAAATCGGGTAACAATCACTTTCTGGTTTTAATATCCCGATGAAGAAAGCTATAGTAATAGTTTCTACTTTGAGAGCTAAACATAAAATACAACTCACTGTAACTCGAGTAAAAGAAGGCCTATATGATATTTCAGCTCTATCCGGTTTCACCATAAATAATTTTCTTATACAGTGCACGAAATAGCATTAAAGGCGGGATGTTTTTTTTATTTAACTTATTTATTTGTTTTTTTATTTTTTTATTGAACATTTTTGTTTTTAGTAATTATTACTACTAATTAATTACATAGCTAAGCAAAATAAAACGGCGATTTTTTTTTTAAATATTTAATAACGAAGTAAGAAAAAAACAATAATATTTTGCAGATCCACCACGATTTTGTATTGTTTAAAATATATAACTAGGCTTCGAATTTATTAGTTTCCGAAGCACTTCAACTTCGATTTGGATCCACACTTTCTGAATTCTGGCTTTGAGCTCTTGAACTGTCTCAAACAGTGTGGAATACATGAAAGAAACAGCGCACACTTGTAATCAAAGCTCGAGTGGATGAACATCGGAAAGAAAGGAAGAAAATATTACTGAAGCTGCCAGGCATATCGATAATCAATTAATTTATTGGTATTCATTAGAAATAGAATTTACTTTGCTGTAAAATTAGAATTAAAAATTAAATACTTACTTTGCTTAAAATTAGATACTTACTTTTGCTTAAAATTTAAATACTTTTGCTTTGCTGTAAAATTAGAATTACATCGTTAAATACTTACTTTTTTCGTTAAAAATTAAATACTTTGCTTTGCTTAAATTAGAATTGAATCTTTAAATACTTTAAATTAAATTATTAATAAACATTTATGAAAATAAAATAAAATAAATTGTTTTGAGACATTATTCGGAATTTTCACTCCCACAAAATTGGGGGCTCAACCGGGATAAATAAATAAATTTTCTTACAGACAATTGCGAAAAATTACCTAACCTGAAAAATAAAATCGTGGTGGTAAAAAGTGTATTTTTCAAAATATAAAATAATTAATCTTTTTTGAAATAATCGAGAAAAATTACTTTACCTAAAAAAATAAAAACCTACTGGCGAAGGGGGTAATTTTTATGACAATTTTTTTTTTTATAAAAATTAACGAGAAATTAATAATAGCGTGCTGGTAAAACCAAAACTTTTCCTTTTGATTAATTAAATTAATTTTTTTTATATACTGAAAAAATACTTAACGTGGTGAAAAAAAAAAATTATGAGACATTTTTTTTGTTTTTGTATTTTTATTTGCTGGTAAACGGGTCCAGCTTGTTTCTCAATTCGAGCGAACGTCGTGTTTGGAAGTCGTCGGTGGTAAGAGTCATTCGGACTTCGGACTGTATAGCTGACAGGTAGTCCAAAATGTGTCGATAGGTGAGTTCAAGGCGTTCAACACGAAGGCAATGGAGGAGATTAGCGACCTAAGGAGTAAGGTATCGCAAAGCGAAGATTGGGACATCCAAGAACTAGCTGACAAGGTGGAAAAGCTAGCGCTTGGTAGAACGAGATCCAACAGTACTTTTTCTGCAAAAAGCTATTACTCACGCCGGCCAAGGAGGCAGTAGAGCTTGTCAACGTAAACAACTACAGAGATTTGAAAATGTTTTTGAGACAAGGGTTTGGTCGGAGATGTTCGACGTTAGAAATTCACAAATGCTTAATGAATGAACGAAAGAAGCCGACTGAAACATTCTATGAATGCAGCACATTGCTGACGGTGGGAATGCGGAAGTACGGTCCCTGATAGACTGTATTGTAGAGGGTATTACGGACGACTGTGGAAGGAAGTCCTTCCTGTATGAAGCGACGACGCTGAAGCAGCTGAAGGAAAAGTTGGAAATATACGAGGAAAAAATTGTGAAAGTTCAGCCTCGGTTCCAGCGTAGTGAAAATCATCCACGTCCAGCATCAACAGCAAAAATCGAACCAAGAGACCAGCTGAAAAATCGTATGGCAAGGCACATAGCCAGAAACTGTACGAAAAAGACAGCAACAACATCAAGTTCAGCAGCTACGCCATCTCACGTGGAAGTAACATGAAGCACCAAACAGTGTGGATGTCAAAATTCGAGATACGAGTTTCAGAGCGCTGGTGGACACTGGCAGTGTGGACAGTTTCATAAGAGAAGACGTTTTAGCAAAAATAAAGCCATCAGTAGTGGTGGAAAAAACTTCCCGAGTTTTTGTTGGGTTCGGGGAAGTTCGTGAGATGCCGATGTTCCAGACAGGCTGCGCAGTTGAAGAGCTTGAGGAAATTTGCGCTGATGTACCGAAACAGTTTCGAAGTGAAATCGAGCAGTTAATAAAAAGCTACAAACCTGAAAACCAAATAGAAGCGCGGATTCAGATAAAAATTATCAGATGATGAGCCGGTGGTGTCGAAGCCACGGAGACTGGCGCCACTGGAGATGAACGTGGTAAACAAACAAGTGGACGAGTGGCTAGAAGAACAAGTAATCAAGCCCAGCGATTCAGAGTATGCAAGTCCAGTAGTGGTGGTCAAAAAAAAATCTGGAGACTACCGCGTTTGTATCGATTATCGAAGAATAAATAAGAAACTGATAAAAGATCGGTTTCCATTGCCGCTCATATCACACCAGCTGAACGACCTACCTGGGTGCAAGGTTTTCGTGGAAAAAACGGATTTTTCCACGTGCCAGTCCATCCGGAAAGTAGAAAATATACCGGATTCGTCACGCACAACGGCCAATACGAGTTGCTTTCAATAGCACCGAATAACTGTTGCAGGTTTGTCCAAGATGTATTTCGAGAATAACTCCGGAAGGGTGTAATAAGGGCCTATATGGACGACATATTGGTACCGTCCAGAGACGAAGAGTAAAACATCGAAAAATTACATGGTGTTCAAAATTGCCCAGAAAAATGCAGTGGAGTTTTTGTGGAAAAAATGTAAGTTTTTACAAATAAAGTTAAAATATCTTCATTTTAGCCGAATCAGAGGTGACTCCATCTATATATATATATATATAATTATATTTTTCACAACAATTTTTCAAAGAATAATTCTATATAAAATAAAAAGGTTTTATAATAAAAACGAAAATAGTTGCAGTAATTTTAGAATACAAATAAGAAATAAATGAAATATTTATAAATCTTTACTTAATCAATTGATTATAGTATAGTACATATACTTTATTCATATAAATTATTCGTTGACCGTTTATGGTATTTAAGTTACATATTTTTTTTACATTATATATTGTTTACATTTTTTTAAATTAGTGCAATTAAAATTATTGATCAATCGACAGGGTCTCTTTAAAGATTTATTTTCAGAAAACATACAGTTGAAACGAACATTAATTTATTTTAAAATTCTAAAAATTGCACAATAATGTATTTCTAGAAATGGGGTTAAGCATTGAGTCATTACAAACAATTACTCAAAGGGGTTTAGATAAAATATTCTACCCAAGCGAACTTGGTTACCAAATAAAGTTTCGAGACTATTTAAAAATATGGAGAGTTGAAAATGTTAGTTTCCTATTGTATATATGTATATATATATATTAAAAAAAATCATACATTTGGTTGAAAAAAAATTATGAGTGCGTGTCATCGCAATCTACTCTTTCAGTGTTATCGCCAGCTCAGTCTTTTTCAAATTGTAATTTGATCGCTACACTTTTTCATCTATCTTTTATTCCAGGGGTTCTTAAACTTTTCTGTATTGCGACCCCAAATTTTAAATGCCGTATTTTGGCGACCCACAACCTATATTTTTTTTGACAAATAATCGTTATTAAAAAAAAAAAACTTTTAAACAACAAATAATATTTTATTTTCAGCTAATAAAAAAATAAAAATTAATAACATTTTCTAGTTATAGAAAGTATTAAAATAAATAAAACATTAAAATATTTTTTAATGTGATGGGTGCGTTTGCTTTTTAGAGTAAAGTAACGTTAATTGTGGCTCGATTTCCGAAAGCGCTGGTCTCCTCTCAATACATTTTCAATATTGCGCAATTGAGAGCGATATTTTGATTTTATATACAGGGTGTTCGCCGGGAAGGTATACTACTTTGTTTGTTTATAATTTTTGATTAAATGAAAGAGAATGGATCTTATATTGATAAATGTTTTATTTAATGTCGGCAATTATGTATGGAATACAATATCAGATAAATGTCCGCCTCTGTTAGCCTCACAAATGCGAGCCCTTTTGAGCACATTTTTCATTACATTCTCACACATTTCACGGGGTATTTCATTAATTTCATCACGAATATTTTGTTTGAGTTGCTCAAGCGTTTCTGGTTTGTTTGCATAAGCCTTGCTTTTTAGATATCCCCACAAAAAGAAGTCGGGAGCAGTTAAATCAGGCGACCGTGGAGGCCAATCAACATCACCATTTTTTGAAATAACTTGTTGTGGAAAGAGGTCTCGCAGTAATTCCATTGTAATCCTGGCTGTATGCGATGTGGCACCGTCTTGTTTATACCACATGTTAATCAAGCCCAAAGCATGCAGTTGTGGCGTTAAAAAGTTTTCAAGCATATCACGATATCGCTCCCCATTCACAGTTACCGTTACGCCGTTTTGATTTTCAAAGAAGTAAGGTCCAATGATTCCTCCTGAACAAATTGCACACCAGACTGTCACTTTTAATGGATGTAAAGTAAAGGTGACTGATGAATAATTTGAGGGTTTTCCATTGACCAGAACCGACTATTCTGTTTGTTCACATATCCATTTAAATGAAAATGTGCCTCGTCACTCATGATTTTTTCATGAAAATCGGGGTTGTCATGGGCAAGCTGTAACATCCTATTGGCACGTTGGTTTATCGAATATTTTTCCATAATAAACGTGTGTACTTCACGACTGCTAAATATGAACTGTCAAGACTAACATTTACCACAATGGCGGCAAAACAAAGTAGTATACTTTCCCGGCAGACAACCTGTATAATAAGTGCTTTCAAACTACTATCGCAGAAAATTTTTGTTGGAAACAGTTTCATTTTAGTCGTATCGTTAAAGTTTATTTTACCACTTAAAATTGTTTGATATATATTTTAGTACCGTATTATATATTATTAAAAAACATTAAATTTAATACTAAATATTCGATTAATTCCGCAGATTGGGCAGAAGAAATTCAACCAATATTTTTTTTTGTCGCTTTTACTATCAACTCAAAATGGAAGTGGAGCTAAAAATCGTTGCAACTTATAACTCGTTTCAATAATTTAATTAAATTTGTTGGTGTAAATGATGTCATACATCCATGCCAAGATAACCAATTAACAATAATAGCTCAATGATCTGTTGTTTGCTGGTCTTGTTGCTGAGTATTTTACTAGTCCCAGGCATTTCCTTACTTCCGCTACAAAAAAAAAACACGCGGCTCTTTTGCACTTAGGTTGCGGTATGATTTACCTCGCAAAGCTAGCAACAGCACGGGGTTGTATGTACAAAAGATGATGCACAAGTAAGGGCATAACAACAATAAACATTCATACCGCGAAATAATACGACAAGTGAACTGGGAGACGAGATACTATACTCATTTACTTAGGACGTCGTAACAAAACAAAAAAAAATAATAAAATAATACTGAAACAAAATTAACGTTATAGCAATCCGCGTGAAAGGTGTTTGATCGGGATGGTCAGATTCCCGCCCTACCTTGCCTTTAAACATTGACCAACAAACTAAAGCTTTTAAAGGCCCTAAAACAAAACGAGTAAACAATGCACACGTAGCACTACATATCTCAAACACAATACCAAGGAAGCTACACTATACTTCCCCTTTTTGTATCCTCGAAAACTACGAGCATACCCTTCTTCACCACCAACAAAATAAAATGAAACTTTCAATAAAATAAAAAAGGAATAACAAAGACTTAAATTTCTTATTTCAAATTATTAACTATAATTCATTTTATTAATCAGCAAAGAAAATATCAAATTAAGAATAATATTAAAATAACATATAATTTAATATAACCAAAATAACGTATGTATGTAAATTCAAATATGTACTAATAATGTTAAAATTTAAAAATAATAAACAAAATAAAAGTAAGTTGATATATAAAACAAAACACAAAAAAAAAATATAATTACAAAACTAATATTTAATTCAAATTAATCTACTTAAAAAAAAGAAAATATATATACATATATATAAAAAACTACCCCAGTTACCCTATCAAAATATAGAAATTCAATATAAGGTATACTATATAATATCCAAATTTCGTATATAATAAAAAATATATAACTTAACCTATATATAACTTTTATATAACTTAACCTATTTAATTTAATTTCTCCAAAAAAATATTAATGAAAGTAGATAAACGGAATTCGCCGTTCTCTTTAATAAAACTGATTTATGTACCACTACATGATAAAAATAAAAATTGAGTGCGAGGCTTAAACTCCGACGATATAATAAAAAAAATTAAATTAAAAATTACCCTGGATATATAAAAATTGTCAAATTTTTTTTTCTTCTTTAATAGAAATTTCTTTTAAATTCACAGGGTGAACTTTAAAAAAAAAAAATAAATAAAAAAAAATTGGCAAAATAAAATATCAAAAATGCTTATATATAGATAATACATCAATTTCTCCAATAATAAATATATATAAATAAAAAAAAATAAAAATTAAAAATAAAATAATATTTACATTAAATTCAGTTAATCCTTCAGGAAAAGTGAGCTCAAATTTCTTAGGACCTGAAAATCAATGTTTTTTTTTTTTTTTTAATTTTCTTTAAAATTTACACAAAACTAATACTTTTATCTTATTTTTCTTATTAATTTTCATATACGGTATATATATATTTATATACATATGTATACCTTTCTCAGTTTCTTTGAAAATTTTATTTTTCCAAGTAGTTCTGAAATTTGCTTTATTCTACTTTGAAAATTTGTGTCAAATATTTCCTTAAAATTATTAATTTTATCTGGATATAAAATTTCAAAATCGTCATGAGAGAAAATATTAGTCGAAAATTTCACATTTTTTTAATAACTCAGTACCATGGGGTATGTATCCACTAAACGAGGATATTCCAAAAGAATAAATGTAGAGCTGATTTTTGATAAAATAAATTACCTGCAAAGAGGAAATGTTTGTTTCATTAACATATATTTGATCACGTTGTGTTTTTGGGTCCAGTGTTTCTTGGAGTTCTTTCAAATAATTTTCGTCATCCTCATTTAATCTTTCTACATAGTAGTATTATTAATTGGGGGTACAATATGATTTTCTTCAAATATTTTTCTCTTCTTAACCTCAGATTTGTGAAGAGTTTTTAATCTGTTTCCCATCCAATCACCTTTATTTACCGGGTCATACATACAGTTTCCTATAAAAATATTTTGTTTGTTTCATTCTTTGAAATTTGTACACAATACGTGCATAATCTTTTTGTCCAGCGCCCTTAGCTCTAATTGAAGGAAATAATTGCACTGCACACTTTGCCCATATGATTTTATTCTGTTTCCGTGGATGAGATCTTAAAGATAGCAAATGGTTTGTATTTATTAATATACTTAGAAGACATAAAATGTTTATGAAACGGCATATTTAACGCTAAGATCGAAAATTTTAACGTCAACGATTTTGTTAACGTTATTTATTTATTTCACAATTAAAAATTTATGAAATTAAAATTAAAAATTTTTAAGCTGTACCTTTAAAAAAATGTAAGTTTTAATTATGTTTATAGTATATTAATGTGTTTATACATAAATATATACAAAATATATTTATACGTATATATGAAAAAATATAAACTGAAATTAATACAATAATAGGTCTAAAACTAGGACTAATAAACAATATGAAATTTTAATTTAATATATGGAGGAGCTTAAAGATTTGGCCAGCGGATTTCTAACAACAAAGAGTGCTCGAGGTAGAGGAAAAGTATTATGGCGAATATTGAGTGACCAACTAAATGCCAATTGGCCATACCTATACGTGAACCTACCGAGTGGAAAAAGGTTAGATAGATATCTAATATCATTATATTTTTTTTTTAGTTGTACTAATACTAATTTTTAATATTTATAGATTTGGGTAGATTATAAATATAATTCAAGCAATTAAGCTATGCGTCACAAGAAGTGTCTGTAATAGCATTATTAGAACTAAATGAATTGGTAGAAGGATTGCCAGGAGCTAAAAAATTTGGACAAGCCGAAGCCATTAATGAAAATCGAAGAGGAAGAATTTTTATTAGAAGAAATCGAATTGGTAGAATAAGAAATCGAACCACAAAACATAAGACTTCCACTTCGTAAAGAAAAATCAAAAAATACTAAAGAAAATTTAAAAAATGTTAGAGAAAATTTATTAAAAGAACAAACATGTACACAAAATGACAAATTTTCGGAAACTTCAAAGAAACCGCAAACGTCGCAATTAAATAATTTATCCATATAATATGAACTACCAAAACTATCATCCAGCTCTAGAAATTATTTGTAATACTGTAGACAGTTCAAGTTATGCTCAAAATAATAACTATATATTTAATTTAAAAAAAACTAATTTTAATAACTTGAGTATTGATCTAGCACTTATAAATTGGTCTGATATTTTTAATAATTTAAATTTAAATGAATGTATTGCAAAATTTTATTGTATTATTTTTAATTTATTTCTAAAACATATTTCCTTACAATTTGTATAGCTGAACGCGCACCGCTGTGATATGATAAGGAGCTTAGATCTCTTCGTAATCTAAGGAACAAGAAATGGGAAAAATATTGCCGGTGGAATATTTTAAGCGACTATTATGTTTATGAGATGAATTTAATATGAAATCAGAAAGAGCATTTTTGAATCATCCCAAAGACTTTTGGCAGTCAGTTAATGACAAACGCAAGACGACTGGATATCCAAACTTACTAAGCTTTAATAATATCTCAAGTAGTGATCCAATTATCATTGATAATTTGTTTGTGGATTTTTTTAAAAACTCGTTCAGTGACCCATTCTCCAGTAACTCTGAAAATATTGCTGATAACATTACACATTTACCGAATTTAAATGAAATTAATTTCGACATTTCTATGGATTGTGTTTTAGAATCCATCAATGTACTCGAGGAATCCACTGCATGTGGTCCCGACGGAGTACCCGAAATAGTCGTAAAAAAATGTGGCCCTTGTTTTAGTAAACCGTTACCTTATTTATTTAATCGTTCTCTCAATACTCAATGTTTTGTCATAAACTCACTTTTACGACATTGTTTTTGGTGTTTTTTTACAATTCCTTTTGCATAATAAGGAGCTAGACAAATTTCCAACTGCATACTAAATTTTCCAGAGCGTTCACCTGACGGATCATTATTTGTAAAATAAGTTTTTAAGTTGTTAGCTAAGTCTAATCCTGTCCTTAAAGTTTATATGGTAAAACCTTTCACTAAATAGTTACAAAATACTATTTGCCCAAAATAACATTCTTACACAAAGTTCTTGAACGATATTAAAATTTGAACAAAATAATTTTTTGTTCTTTGAACAATATTTATTCCTGAACGATATATTTTTTGTTCTTTACTTATCGTTCTTTTCAAGAACTTTATTATTTCGTTTATATCGTTTAACACCCCTGCTTTTAACGCTACGAATCAACTCCTCGATTTTAATTAATTAAAATCCAAACCAGCCAAATAAAACCTGGCCTTCATTTTCGTTATTCTAACAAAAATCAAGGTATTTAACAAAAGTGTTAATTAAGCAAGTTTCTTTTCGCTGCAATTAATATTAAATTTATTAATTAATTAATATACTTCAAAATAATATAATTGCGCGTGTCAGTTAATTGAATCTGAGGCCGATTAGAATTTTATATAACAACATGGACAATAGAAAACCCAGAGCATATCTAATTTTAAAAGAAAATGTTAGTAAAATTTATTTTATTCTATAGTACTGAAATTAATATAAACAATTTTTTATTTATAGTATCCGAAATGCAAAATTTGTAAAAAATCACAATCAGAAAAGCTTGCAAGCAAACAAGAATCATACTTAATTTGATACCCAGAACTTGCTCTCGACTCGCTTTCTGTCGACTACAGTAGCCAATTATTTTCAATAAATAATTGTTTCTAAAGTGAGATTTTATAGTTTTTTATGGAAATATTTGGTGTTAAATATTAAATTTTAAAATATGTAAGTGTTAATTATATAAAAATAGAAAAAAAAAATATTATATAATATGTACTCATCACTTAAAAAAAATATTTTTAAAAGGTTCAAATTAAATATGATTTTATATTTTTTTTTTTTCTTATATGTCAAAATATTATAAAAAACAAAATTGAAGAAAATTACATTTAACTTATTTTACTTAAGGCAAAAAACTAATCAACAAGCAATTTCAATGCATGGTAACATTTATGGAAAAACATGTTAAATTTTTGAAAGGAAAATTATTATCCAAAAGTGAATCAAAAAATATTTGGACGCAAGTAACAACAAAATTAAATTCAGTAGGACCACTTTCACTTGAAGCTGACGGTTGGTCTAAAGTTAGTACATTTAATTACTAACTTAGTACATTTAATTACTAGCTTTTGGTTTACCGACAACAGTAACTTCATCAGCAGTAATACCCATGTCTGCAGCAACTCCATCAACATCATCATCATCCAAACCAGCACGACTAATAGCGGATTCATTATTGAATAATTGATTTTACTGAATTTTAATTTATAATTAATTTAGTAAAAAGTAAATAACATATTTCTTCGTAATAGAAAAGAAAATATGTACCAAAATACAATCCTGTCTGGGAAGAAATGGAACAATTTAAGTCGTGGCTGAAGCCATCAAGCAAAGACGGCTTTCTGGCATTCTGTTCTATTTGTTCAATATTTTTAAAAGGATCAGCCGGAAAAAACGATATTTCAAAACATTCAAAAAGTTATACTCATATGCAAAATATTAAGGTATGTAAACACAAAATTTGGATTTTATTTCTATGCACAATTATTTCTATTTCAATATACACAATTTGGATTTTATTTAGGCAATACATCCTAATATTAGAAGTAAAATGAATTCATTGACCAAGATAGACAAAAAAGTAATTCTGGCTGAATGCCAAATTGCAGCTTTAGTAGCAGAACACAACTTGCCATTCCTATTGGGTGACCATTTGAGTAAATTGGTGAAAAATGCGTTTGCTGATTCGGAAACAGTTAGTAAAATTACCTGTGGTCGTACTAAATTAAGAGCTGTAACAGTAAATGTTCTTGGATCGAATCAGCAGAAATATTTAAGTGAAATTTTAAAGATAACCAAATTTTCAATTTGTGTAGACGAATCTACGGATTTGTCTACCACAAAAATTTTAAATATAGTTGTTAGATTTTCGCATAATGCGAACATAATTGATTGTTTATTTGCTCTATGTAAAGTTATAAATTTAACTTTGTATTCCAGTTTTTTTTTAAAAAAAGTAATGTTTTTATCTTTATATTCAGAATGATTCATTTCGAAGTGACGACGTAATTTGGCAGGTGCTAAGGAACTATTGGCTAATATTTTGCTACAAAGTAGACACAGGGCGTCTGGATAAACTTCATTTCCAGTTACTGTGAAACCCAATGACAAATAACTGATATCATATCTGCGTTTCTTAGTATTAGAAGAAGATTCACTAGTACTTGGAATAAATCGATTTTTTTTCGATATGTACATTCAGATCGAGGGAGTAATAGATTTTCAGAAGATGTTTCTTCTTGATTCACAACAGAAAGCTCTTTGTCCGGTTCCTTAGATGTCGAAGAAATTGTTTTTTTATTTAAATTTCCACCTTTTAGCCAATTTTCCAAACTCATGGTAAATTTAAATGTTAATAATTAATATGAATAATTAGCTTTGAACTTGTATTATGTGCAATATTCGCAAAAGGTTGTTTAGCTCATTTTAATTAATTGAATAATTATTTATTGAAATATAATAAGCAGAAGTATATACTTACAAAATTTCTTATTAGAATATAACTAAACTATTTTCACAGTCAAGTATAATTACGGTGACCATTTTGGGGAAATTAAAATACAGGACAAATGCAAAATTATGTTAAAAATAAAAATAAAAAAAAAATAGAAAAATAATCATATAATATATTTATATTATTATTATAAAATTAAGTAAAAACAATAACAAGTCTTCTTGACTAGAATACAAAGTTAAATAAAAAGTTTTTATAATATTATAATTTAAAATAATAAATTTGGTTTTATAAATAGTCTTCTTGACTAAGGCTAACAAAAAAAAAAAAAAAAAAATAGAAAAAACTACATAAATGTTAAATTTAGTTATGAAGTTTGATATTTTTCCACAGAATGGATTTTTTTTAAAACATCTGGATTGTTAATTAAAAATCCTTTAAATTCTGAACAATTCATTTTAAAATTGCATTTTGTAATTAATAATGATCTTAAAGTATTTACTTTTAATTGCGATTTTTCGGTGGTCCAAATATTATTCATTATTGAAAACACTCTCTCGGTAGCAGCATTCGAAGCCGGTAGACATAGGCAAAATTCAACAAGTATCACAATATTATTATATGCAATCATATTTGTCTTAAAGTGATTGAAAATTTCAATCCATCTTTCATCTACTGATATATTTTTTACCCTCCAGTCTTCTATTTTTTCATTATTTGCAAAATTTTTCACGCAGCTCACTTCATCAAATAAATCTTCATTATTTATTTTTAAATCATTTCTAAATTCAATTAGATAGGATAAAGTTTTTTCAATCTTGTCCCAAGATAACATATTTCGTAACAATATCCAGTCGAAAATTTCTACATCTCTAAAAGCTTTATCCCACTGATTTAGATAATCAACGCATGTCTGGTAAAAATTTGTTACATGTTCTTTAGTTATTGTTTCATCAAAATCATTACTTTTCTGCAATTGAAGTATAATATTTTTGACGGTAAGGGGTAAAAAGAGTTCCTTTTTCCGTTCGACCAATTTAAATTTTAAATCTTTTAAAATAGTTGAAGCCTCAGGCATTGAAATATTTTGTGATTCTACATTAAGAATAGCTTTATGAAATGTCGAAGCTTGGCTATATGCAAAAGATAACCATAATTCAGCACAAGGATTCATAAAAAAACTACGTAATATTGTCGGACATTTTGGTTGAGACATAAAATATAATTTTAAAGCTTGAAATAGTTTTATGATTCTTTCCAAAGCAGGCATTAAAGTTAACCATCGAGTTTTGCTATGTCCTAATAACTTTTTATATTCTATTTCAACATCCTCACATATTTCTTTGAAATTTTCAATTCTAACTGTATAAATATAAAAAAAAGAATAAATTTTGACAATAATAACTTCAATATCAATAGGTAGGCATTCTGCTGCAGTTTGTATGCAGTTGTTCAAAATATGTGCAGCGCAATTTACACCTATCAGTTTTTGGCCAATGAAGTTTTGCATTTTGTGAAAGATATTATTCTGACCTTTTCTGGCTGCACCACCAAAATTACAATTTGTGCTGTCTCCACAAAACGCTATCATTTTACTAATTATTTCATTTTTTTCAAGCGTCTCTTGCACATATTTTGAAATAATATCTGAAGTTTCCCCAATTAGGTCTTTGACATCCAAAATCTTAATCTGAATTCCTTTATTCGGCAGAAAGTATCGAATTAATATTGGACAAATTTTAACATTTTTGTGATTCGAACAATCTAAATATATTGTAATACATTGAACGTGTAATAAATCTGCTTTGATTGTATTTAATGACATTGGTGTAAAAATATTGTTAACAATGGATTCACATTTTGTTCTAGCACAAGAATATTTTTCATTGAAACACGATTTAATCAGTTTTGATGTGCAATCGTTAGACCTAAATGAAAAATTGTGCTGAACACTGTGAAATGTCCAAGTACCTTCAACAATAGCCAGGTCCTTTTCTTTATCATTGAATGTATTACTTCTTAAAAAATTCGTTAAAACTTTACTTGATGATTTTGCTAAATCTGCTCTTTTATGCTTTTGTGTTTGCAAATGCTGTTTAATATCAGTACGTCCACTATTTGCTATAGAAAAATGTGCCAAACATTTTTCACATCTCACCTCATTGGAGCTACTTGTTGTTTTAATAAATGGAAACTCGCTTTTTAAGTCATCATTGAAATTACATTTTCTTTTTGTTGGAGCCATATCTCTTTAATAAAATTAATGCTATTTTAAGTGGGAATTTAAATAAATAAATTACTAACCAAAAATCATTCACATTTTTAATTTAACAAGTTGACATTGACAATTCAATTTCAAGTTGACAATTCACAATGTTGCCACATTGTAGGAAATTTCCCATATCCCAGTAAATAAATTTTTCACTTTTGGAAATGTAGGGAAAGTATGCAGTTGGATTTTTATGATAATTTTATATTTATGTTCGTGCAATGTATATCGTATATGCTAAAAAGAGGACATTTGCATATCAAATTAGGAAATAAGGGACATTGTACTGTCCTGTATTTACAAAAAAATCTCAAGGGACAGCATATTAAAAAACAGGACTGTCCTGTAAAATACAGGACGGATGGTCACCGTAAGTATAATAACGTATAATTTGCAGAACAAAACTTGCTTAAAAGACATTTAGATTAATTTAATTGTTAATAAAAACTTAGATATCACACATCTATATGTACTTACAATTTTTACAATTTTATTTTAAAAAAATAAGCATAGTTGCACACATTCAGCGTTGCCAATAATTATTTTGTATGGGAGCTAAATCAATCTCAAAAAAGAGCTAGAAAAGAGCTAGAATTTTTTATATGCATTTATATAAATTTAATTGAATAAAAGTAGAATTTTGTGTTTTCAAATCAATTTTATATTTCTTTATTAAACAAAAATTGAAAATAAGAATATAAAAACTAAGTAATATGTAAAAAATAACAAAAAAATAAAATTCAAATAATATCAGGAGATCAACCAAAATAACTAAATTATAAAAAATAATAACAAAAAAATAAAATTAATTTCAAAATAAGTACAAAAAACTTAAAATACAAGTCAAATTATTATTGCAAAATATATCAAGCATTTGTTGTAAAATATTATATATAATTTTACAATTATCTGTCAGAGTCAACGGAAGCTGTAGGCCAAAAAACTTAAGCTTAGTATCCAGTACGCTATGAACTAAAATTCTTATACAACTTTAATATTGTAAAATTTGAAGTGACAAATTTCACCTCTGATTTGAGTCTTTAGTGGTATCGAGTTCATTGTGAAAAAGTTGTAAAATTCGTATATAGTTTCGGTTTATTTAAAAAAGTTTTAATCAAAAGTGGATAGATATTATAATTTATTGTTTTATAAATTAATTAAAACTGAAATTTTAATCTGAAATGAAGTTTATATTCAAATAATATTAAAATAATTTAAAAATAAATAATGTCAAATTTCCATAATAAAATAATGTTCAACACATTCTCAAATAAACTCGATACCACTAGAGTGAAATTAGAAGCTGAATTTTTCATTTCTAATTTTACAATTTTAAATTTTTTATGAAAATTTCATTTTATAGCGTACTCGATTCTAAACTTAAGTTTTTTGGCCTGCGGCTTCCAAAAAAAATTATTAAAATGTACGTTTCATACCAAAAAAGCTGTTTCAAAAATAGTATTATGTTACTGTATAGTATTTAACAAAAAATCCTCCATATCTTGGGATCCCGCTTCATCCTCGTCGTCATCTTTAGAGTAACTGCTCATTGTTCCTATTTTATGTAATATCTCTGGAGGTAAAATATATTCAGAACAACATTTGTTGCATATTTTCAGGCCAAAACGAATTAATAAAATTGAGTTCAGTGTACATAACTGCATCTTGTTGCGATATTTATTTTTTACCAAATTCATTTGGCTGAAGGCTCGTTCAATGTCCGCATTAGAATGAGGTAGACTTAGTAATTTTATTGCAAATTCGGCTAAATCACCAAAGGGATTTAATCCTGCGGAATCTCTATATTTGATCACTTCAATCCATAAATCTGTTGTGGTTTTGCTGTGCCAAATTTTAGTGTCCATATTTAAAAATTGAAACTCAATTTCCGTGATAAGCATTGGGTCAATTATGAACATTTTCAAAATAGGAACAATAGATTCTTTATTTCTGTTGAGTACGTTTTCTATGCTAATTACATTTATTTTTTGTAATACTTGTATATTATCGGGAAGTCTGTTTTTAATTTCATTAATTAAATTTTTAATAAATGTAATACATCTTTCTCTTATTTGTAATTGTTCTTCAATGCATAGCTTTTGTATTTCTGTTTCAAAATAAAATCCTAGTTTTGACGACCAATCGATAAAGTTTTCGATTTGCATTGTCAAAACATTATAAGTATGATTGTACACAATTTTTTTGGTAAGAGATTGCAATAAATTTACAATATCTTTTAATAATTTCGACGGATCGGAAGTCTTTGACTGAAACGCTAAATTTACGTTACATACCTCTTTAATTATTGGTTGGAGAAAAATTAAATATAATTTATACATTGGATTCGCAAACATTTTACTCAAAATCTCAGCGGACTTGCAGGTAGTTCTTTCTATATCGAAACATGTTTTTAGCTCTAACCACTGGTTTAATATAACAGAAACTGATTTTTCCATCGATAACCATCTGGTATCACAAATTCTTGGGATGTTAATTGGATCAATATTATCATTTATTAGTCTATACAAATTTTTATATTTATATAATCTGAGACTAGAATGAGAAAACCAATTATGAGTTTCCCTTAATAAAAATTCTAGTTCAGTAGGAAGAGTTTTTGTAGCATGATGAAGAGCAAGCACAAGAGAATGGCAAGTGCATCTTATTAAAATCAATCCAGGTATTTCTTTCTTCAAAATTGCAAACACTCCGTTGTTAACGCCAACCATTACAGCAGCATTATCGGTACCAATACCTGCCATGTTATTTAATTTTATTTTGAAACTATACAAAAGATTTTTTAAAGCATCGACTATTGATTGAGCATCACAGGCAGTTAATTCACATAATCCCAAATATGTTGAAACAATTTTCGAATAATTTTTGGAATAATATATAATTGCAACTCCCAACATTTTGGTAACAGATATATCATTACTTTCATCAATTAATATACTGTACCACGAATTTTTAATATCATTTTTTAATTCGTTTTTAAAATGCACTGCTAAAACATTTTGTAAAATATTTGTACATTTTGAACGTTTCATTTTAATTTCACTAGCCAAACCACATTTTGAATTTAAAATGGTACTTAAATGTCCGATTGGTAAAATAGACTGATGGCATGCAACATACATGCATAAAGCTGCTTCCAACTGATTGTTCGCTATTTTTTTTATTTTCAATTCAATTTTAGTTTGTCGATTGTCACTAAAAGGCTTCTCCGCTGCTATGTGAGTTTTTGAAATAGCGTGTCTAATTAAATCAAACTTTTTGGCCAACAGAACTTTTTTGCAAAACTTACATGAAAGTTTTGTACTATTTTTTTCTATCCTGACCAACCAATGTTTTAGTCTATCATCCTTAAACCACTCGTCTCTTATTTTTTGGGAATATATTTTTGTTTTTGTGTTTTTAGATTTTACAGCTTTATCACTGATTCTAGAAAAAGATACAATTACAATATAACAACAAATAATATTTTAATTAAATGTAGGTACTCATTGTTTTCTGAACTTTCATGAATCTCTACTTCTGAATCCTCACTTTCTTGATCGTTTGGCTTTGGATGACTAAATTGTTTTTTATTGGCTACTTTCAAATATCTGGCTCTACAAAATATTTTGAGTAAAAATTAAGTTCACAATTATAGTTACGGTATATATACTCATTGCTGTCTGATATTTCAGAATCATCACTATCCGTATCCATTATTATATTAAATATTAAATTATCTTCGTTTATTAAATATAATTATACTTATATTTAAAACTTAAAATGATTGCTCGAACTCGTCGTTATATTTAAATATGATTGACTGACATTGACATTGATTTGATTAGACATAAATCATATTGATGTCTTTCCCTATAAACAATATTGATATGAAATAAATCATCCCACCGAAAAATATTTTGTTGGAAAGTATATCCCAGTAAAAAATAACTACAGGCTGGGTTAGTATAATAGTATAAGCAATAAATTTGTTTATTTTTGGGTATTTTAATTAAATCATAATAAGTGCCAGATTGCGAGCTAAATTATTCAAGAAAGTGCCAGATTGCTCCTAAGAGCAAATCGAGTTTTTTGATAGCTAGAAATTTTAAAATAGTGCTAAAACTAGCTCGGAAAGAGCTAAATTGGCAACGCTGCACACATTCCATCGAGAACACTAACTAACTTATGATTCGAAATTTATTAAAATAATAATAAAATAAATAACCAACTATTACAAACTTTTTGAGGATACTGGTAGCTATAGTACCAAAAATAATCAACGCCTACTACAATTAAATATAGCTTTTAAATATTTTTGAAATACAAAATTCATCGTTAATAAGAAATATTTCAAAATTTAAATTTTTAACAGAAAAAAATTATGCAATTGTTATTATAATATTGATATTAATTTATATTCTCATATTTTTAAATTATCTGGCGGAACCCTTATTTTTGCTGCACGGAACCCTAGGGTTCCGTGGAACCCAATTTGGGAAACGCTGACCTAAATCAACGTTTTTGCAGATCGCTTGTTAATGCAACTAACACTTTTGACAATGATGTCATGTAACATTTTTAGGAAACAATATTTCATCTAATAACAGTTCTTCAAAACAGTTTTATATTCAGGGCATTTCTAGTCAAGAGGTGTTTGATGCAATATCACATATTACATCGAAGGCGGTAAGTCCTGATGAAATTCATTTGAGATTTATTCACATGCTTCTACCTATTGTATTACCGCATCTAGTTTATATATTTAACAATATTTTATGTACATCAATTTGTACTAAGTGGTGGAAAGTGGTCGAAATAATTCCGGTAACAAAAAAACAAATCAACAAATAACTGATTATCGTCAAAATAGTCTGTCGTCAAGTCTTTCTAAAGAATTCGAATTTATCATGCACATAAGTACTAAAACTGCTCTCTTAAATATAACGGATGATGATATATCTTGATTTTTCCAAGGCATTTGATAGCATGTATCAAATTAAAAAATAAATATTCTACTGCGACTGATTTATTACAGGCCCCATACAGTATCGCAAATTTTGTCAACCGTCACACAACATGTAGTCAATTACCTACTTTACATAAAATGCTAATTTGTCAAACATCAGTTTATTATTAAACTTCGAAGCGAAACTTCGAAGCGAAATGTCGGACGGTTTTGCGTGTGCTTTAATAATTTACACATTTCTGGAAAATGAAAGCGAAGGAAACGGATAAATATAAATTTTGTTTTAAATATTTACTGATATTTTTTTTTTCTAAGTTGCCAAAAAATAATCATTAGACGGAGAAATAAATAAACCTCCTGGGTCTGGATCATATTATGTTAACTACACGAAGACATACAGTATTGTTTTAATCACTGCCGTTAACGCCAAATATGAATTTATCATCGACAAAAGAAACAATGTAATTTGTATTTGTTGGTGATTATGCATTTCCACTTATGAAAAATTTAATGAAACCTTATAGCCAAAGAAACTTATCAGACGATCACGATATTTTTAATTAAAGATTGTCACGATCAAGAAAGATTGTCGAAAATATTTTCGGTATTTTAGCAAGTAGATTTAGTGTTCACGGCGTAAGTTTAATTTATAACTTAGCTGAAAATTTATCAAATAAAAACACTAAAACTTTTATTTTATTTTTTATGAAATTGTATTTTTATTTTAATATACTTTTTTTCAAATTGATAAGACACTTTTATAATATACTGGCCAAAAACTAATTTTTTACTGTGTTAAAATTTAGAATTTTTTCTGTTTATATAACAGCTGATTGAATTTCTATGTACAACAAAATATAAAGATGGTCATTGACCTGCATTAATTTTATTATATAAAATTTGTACATAGAATGATAAAATCTATTATTTAATTAATTAATATTATATAATATAAATGTATTTGTGAAAAATGAGAGTTTATACAATATTGCCAGTATTAAATAATGAAAAAATATAATGCAAATTAATTATAATTTATTGGAAAGCATCATGTTTTTCTCGCTAAGCCGCTAGCCGCTGATGTGATGACATTTTGACTGACATTAGTATACAAATAAAAGATACACATGGTCGGGAACGAACATTCTCCGGCCCTTGGATTATCTTAATTTAATCCAATGTGTAAAGTGTCTTCTAAGTAAAAATTATAATAAGTGTAAATAATATATATTAATAGTGAAAAGTGATGTAATTAATATATGTATATATAGTGTATAATTTTAATAATAATATAGTTTTTAAAAATTGAAAATATTAGCTTTGTTGACATCGGTATAAGTGATATATATTTTCATTTTGCATTTGTTGATAAATGAATTGTTGATATTCCATCTTCAGGTATGTGGAATATATGTTTATAATATATTTTCTTGCATAATTATACTCCAGCAAACCATCGTTGAATCACATGAAATTGATAAAAAATGTTATGTAAATAGTGTAATGTTTATGTTAATTATATTTGTTTTGATAAATTTGATATAAATTTGTAATTCTGTGTATGCATGTGTATGTGTGTATGATGTGTTTGGGAATGTATAGTTAGTGCAAATGTGATTGATGAATGTTTTGTTTATTAAATTTTATTAAATTTTATAACACCATAATTATAATATAAATGTCGTTTTAATTAATTAATTTGTTTATTCATTAAAGTTCATTTGTATGTATTAAATTTATAATTATGTTTGAAAAGTTCATAAATTAATTATTTTTTAAAATGTTCGAATTTAAATTATCTTTTATCGGTAAAAGACATAGTTTTTTAATTGGTCGTTTAAAAATACCATTCGCAGTTTTTACGGTCACAACGCGTACCAATTTATCATCACCGGGATGAGTCGCGGTAACACGCGCAATTTGCCAATGTGTCGGTGGCATTCGTTCATCTTTAAGTAGTGCAATATCTCCGATTTTGATATCATCATGTGTGGAATTCCATTTTGATCGTTTTTGCAATTGAGATAAGTATTCATTACTCCATTTATCCCAGAATGTTTGGTATAAATGTTGAATATATTTCCATCTATCTAAATTGTTTATTTTAATATCTTTTAAATCCTTTTCAGGCGGAGTATTTAATGAATCCATAATTAAGAAGTGACCAGGAGTTAGTACTGATAAATCATCTGGATCAGGCGTTTTCGGACATAAAGGACGAGAGTTTAAGCAAGCTTCAACTTGTGATAATAACGTTGCGTATTCTTCGAACGTTAATTTTGCATTTCCAATAATGCGTTTAAGATGAAATTTAATTGATTTCACTCCCGATTCCCATATGCCACCCATATGCGGAGCCGATGGTGGATTAAAATGCCAATGCGTACCTAATGAACTTAATTTATCAGCTATTTCGTGCGACCATTGTTTTTGGGTAAGTTTTCGTTCTTTACTTAACATGTTATCCGCTCCAACAAAGTTTGTTCCACAATCACTATAAATGTTTTTACATATTCCTCTTCTAGATGTAAAACGATGATACGCTGCTATAAACGTTGCACTGCTAAGATCGCTTACCAACTCAATATGTATTGCTTTTGTACATAAGCAAATAAAAACAGCAATATAACCTTTATAAAATTTATTGCATCGTCCTTTCCATGCTTTTATTTCTATTGGACCAGCATAATCAACACCAGTATTATAAAATGGACGAGCAATTTGAACACGAACAGCCGGTAAGTTTCCCATTAATTAGATTCTTTTGCTGCAAAACGAAGGCAAATAATACATTTTTTAATTACTCTTTTAATATTATTTTTTGCATTAATTATCCAAAATTTATTTTGTAGATATTCTGTGGTCAATGTTTGTCCACCGTGAGACGTAGAAATATGCGCATTAAGAATTAACAAATCTGTAAAATGAGATTTTTTCGGAATAATTATTGGATGACGTCTATCATATTTCAACGTAGAATTCTGAAGTCGACCACCAACCCGAAGCAATTTATGTTCATCGATAAAAGGATTCAATGTTAAAATGCTACTTTGTTTTGATATTTGAATTTTTGATGATAATTTAGATATTTCATCGCTATATGCAGCGTGTTGCATATATGTTATTATATAATTTAATGCTTTATCGATTTCTGATGGTGTGAGTGGTCCAAGTTCTCGATGCTTATGATTTCGGAAATTATAAATCGCTCGAAAACAGTACGCAGTTACACGAAGTAAAGTTGTAAGTGATGAATGCTTTTCAATTATTGTTTGAATAAAGTTTAAGTTATCATTTGACAATTGTATAAATAAAGATTTTATTTTTCTTATTTCTAGATTTGTTACATTACAAACATTTTGGGGAAGATTTTTTGATAAAAAATCTTTAAGAAATGTTGGACCCTGCCACCAAATCGATGAAATAATCATTTCAGAAGGAAGTAACCCACGAGAACCGACGTCTGCTGGATTATCCTTTGAGCCAATATGATACCAATTGGCAGCTGCAACACGAGACTGAATTTCGGTAACTCTGTTGGCTACGAAAGATTTCCATTTAGATGGATGTGCTTGTATCCATGCTAATGTAATCGTTGAATCAGTCCATGCATAAACTGGAACATTATGCAAGTCCATCGAATTTTTAACAAAAATAATCAGTTTTGATAATAACACAGCACCACATAGTTCGAGGCGTGGCAATGTTATACGTTTCAGAGGAGCAACTTTTGTTTTTGATGTTAATAGTTGGATTTTAAATTCTTCGTTTTCGTCCACAAATCGTAAGTATATTACTGCTGAATATGCTTTTTCTGAAGCGTCACTAAAACCATGAATTTCTATATTTTTAGTTTGTTTTGGTATATGAATCCAACGCGGTATTTCTATGTTTTCAAGTATGGCTAGTTCTTCACGATATAATAGCCATTTGGATTTTAGTGCGTCTGTGACTTGTTCATCCCATCCACATTGCTGAAGCCATAAATCTTGCATAATGATTTTTGCATAAACCAAGTGGATCGAATAATCTTGCTACGTCTGATAATATGCTACGTTTGGAAATTTTAGAAATTATAGGTAATTTAATTTTAAATTTAAAAATATCTTTGGCTGGATGCCATTGAATACCAAGTGCTTTAATTGATTCTTCTTTATCAAATGTTAATGGAAAATTTATTTCTCTTTGATTTTCAGGAACCTGCCGTAAAATTTCATTATTATTACTGGCCCATTTACGTAATGGAAAACCAGCTGAATTGGTGATATTAATTAATTGCTGCTGAGATTGGACAGCATCTTCAACAGTATCAGCTCCATACATAACATCATCAACATAAAAATTATGTTTTAAAATGTTTGATGCTATTGGAAAATTATGTTCTTCATCATCAGCTAGTTGATGTAATGTTCGAATGGCTAAATATGGCGCTGATGCAGTACCGAATGTGACTGTGTTAAGAGAATATGTTTTTATATTTGTGTCGCAACTATCTCTCCAACAAATTAGTTGATACATGGCGTCATCTGGATTAATCCAAATTTGACGATACATTTTCGTTATATCAGCCGTATATGCGATTTTAAACATTCGCCATTTCATCATGACACTAGTTATTTCATTTTGAAGTTTTGGACCGATCATAAGACAATCGTTTAATGATTTACCATTTGCAGTTTTGCATGATGCATCAAATACAACTCGAAGTTTAGTAGTAGTTGATTCTTTGAATACTGCATGGTGAGGTAAATAATAAATTGCACCATTTTCAACAGTTTTTACTTCGGTCATATGTTGCAATAATAAATAATCGGTAATATTTTCAGAATACATTGTTTTTAATTTTAAATTATTTTGAAAACGTTTTTCTAATTGTAGAAACCTGGTGATTGCAGATTGACGTGAATTATTAAACAATGGTCTTACATTGTCTTTAAATGGAAGCGAAACTTGATATCTTCCGTCAGAATTACGCTTATGTGTTAACGCAAAATGGCGTTGACAACTTTCTTCTTCTGTAGTCAGCTTTCTGTTCTCTGCAATTTCTTCAATTTCCCAGAAACGTTTTAATTGTTGCTCTAACTCGACCATATGATGATGAGCAATAATTGTTTTTTCTGTAGCGTCGAAAACGTTTCCAGAAACTATCCAGCCGAATTCAGACATTTGTGCTATTGGTGCACCGGGAGGACCTTTTATCAAGCCTGACATAATTATTGCTGCATATACATTAGCACCTAGTAATATATCTATTTTACCAGGCGTATCAAAATGAGGGTCAGCTAATTTTAAACCTTTTAAATGATCCCAATTATTAATTTCTATTTTTTTAGATGGCAATATACGCGTAATATTTGTAAAAACGAAAGCTTCTACATCAAGTCTAAAATTGGAATTGTATAATGATGATAATGTAAGTGTTACTTTATGTTTAGCTACACCAGAATTAGATTGACCTAAACCAGTTATATTAACTAAGGTTTTTTCTTTTTTTAGTCGTAATTTTTGGACAACTGCTTCTGTTACAAATGTTGCTTCAGAACCCGGATCAATTAAAGCACGGAACGTGTGAAAATCGCCATTGGATGAACCGGTATTAATAAGTGCGCTAGCTAATAATACTTTTGAATTTTGAATTTTTTGTGTAAAATATGTTTGTATATCATTTGTTTGTTGTGATGGACACGCAATAGGTGTGTGTTGAATTTGTAAATTCGATTGATTTGAATTTTGTGCATTATTTTGCCAATTTATTGCGCCGGTTTGATTCTGAATTGAATCAAATATTTGTAAATTTGGATCACTTGAATTTATTAAATTGTGTTGTACTGTACGAGAATTGTAATTTGGTGAATTGTTATTATGTTGTGTTGTGTTAAAATGTAGTAAAGAATTGTGCCTTTTATTGCAATGCAAACAATTCTTGTTGCTTGGGCACTGGGTTTTTAAATGATTGTATGCCAAGCAATTTATACATGCTGATATCTTTTTAATAATATCAAATCTATTTTTTACATCCATTTTTAGAAATTTATCACATTTGCGTATAGTGTGATTACCTCCACATATACGGCAAGACAAATTTTGTCCAGAAGTGTGACCTGAGTTATTGCCATTAGTTTGTCCAACATGAAATGATCTGCTCAATCTATAATTATTTGAATTTGATGCAGATGGAGGCACAAATTTTCTAAAAACTGTTTTGGATTGTTCAACTGATTCAAGCGTGCGGAAACGAGTCTCCAAAAAATTCTTAAAAACATTCCATTCTGCGCAATGTTTTGTACCGCCTAAATGCTCTTCCCATAACTCTTGGGTGTTTGAAGGTAATTTTAAACAAATTATATAAATTAAAATTATATCCCAATTATCTACAGGTATATCTAAATTTCTTAGTGAATGAATACATTCATTTGTTGTATCTAGGAGTTCTTTTAATCCAGAAGCAGTTTCTAATGTAAGATTTTTTTGGTTAAATAACATTCGTAATTGCATATTAACTAAAACTCTTTTATTTTCATATCGTTCTGTCAGTATGGACCAAGCCGAATCATAATTTTTTTCTTCGAGTGATACATGCTGTAACAATCGTGCCGCTTCACCATGAATTGATGATTTCAAATAATGCAGCTTTTGAATATTTGGAATCGACTTATTTGCATGTACTAGCGATACGAATAAATCATAAAATGGTTTCCAGCTTTCATAACCGCCTGAAAACACTGGTAATTGTATTGGTTTTAATTTTATGTCGCATGGATTTTCCGCCGCGACCATTGATTTTGTTAAATTAACATTTTCAACCATGAGAGCTTCGTTCATTTCCCCCGAATAATCAAAATATATGGATTTTATTTTGTTAAAAATCTCTGATGCTAAATACTCAGATTTTAGCGATCCTTCCTCTTTCGCCGTAACAATTTTGAAATGCCACTCTTGGGCTCCTACAAATAACGCATCTAAATTTTTTGAACGCGTTTTAATATAAGATTCACGCCGTCTTAAATTATCAACTTCTTTAAAACTTTTCGCGTCGTTCAACATTTGTTGATAAACATTTTCTAGGTATTTAATTGCTACCTCTAATGTAGGCGCCATTTTATTAATATATGTATACTTTTAACTATTTCTAAAATAAATCAAATACTACTTTAATTTTATTTATTTATTTTAGGTGTGAAACAACGCAATATATAAAATGGATAATTCACAACCTATTATAGTATATTAATAGATATTTTTTTAATAAATAAAATACTAATTTTTTTTATTTTAGGTATGATTCACCAATTTTATTATTAATAATATATTTTTATGTAATGATATATTTATTTAGTTTTAATTATTTAATTTATTAATTAATATATAATTTATGTAATATAATTTATTTAATTTTATCATAATACAATTAATATAATATAATTGAATGTAATATATGTAATATAATTGAATGTAATATAGTTTATATAGTTTATATAGTTAAATAATATATTTAATATATTGTATTTAATATAGTTTATATAGTTTTTAAATAATATAATTTATGTATTTTTTATGTAATATTAACATAAGTTATTTATTATTTGAACGTATGTAATAAAAAAAATTTTAATAACGAATATATATTATTTTAAATTTAATTCACTTATTCACCAAATGTATAAAATTATTAAAAAAAAATTAATATATGGTTATATACCAAATTAAATATATGGTTATATTATATTAAGTATCCGTAAAAAAAAAACTTTTTTTTTTTATATAAAACTACGGCAATCGCCCAAATAAAATTCAATGATGATGCTTCAGAAACATTTCCAACGGCGATCACTCAAAAAAAAATCTACGGTATTCGCCCAAAACTAAAATTTACGGTATTCGCCCACAACTTTTCTAACTATTTATATCATAGATATAGATATATAGAAAAAAAAAACTGTTTAAAATTTTGCAAACCGTACAAACTGTTTTATTAAAAGTTAATTTTTCATATAAAAAATTAAATTTTCTGGTTGACAACCGCTTTTTATTATTTATTATATATTATATTATTTTTTTTTATTAATTGGCAGTTTATAAATTTACCAATTTTCTTTTACTAAAAATGATTTTAACATTAAATAATTTTTTATAGATACAGGAACCCGCACTTTAAATATGATTATTGTTTAAATGTTCACTTTTGTATTATAATATTTTCTATCATCAATTTGCACTAACCTTTGTGTCTTGATTTTCCTCCTTTCCTGATCTTCCTTTGACGTAGTTTCACATACACACTACACTTTAATGTCTTATACACTGTTCTAAATGTTTTAACTTTATGTTTTTCATAAATTTTCTTTATAATATTTAATGTAATACACTGTAATGTTAACTTTTTAAATATTTTTTTTTTTATACACCGAATTAATTATAAAATATATTTTTTTTATGCACTATAATGTTTTAACGTTAACGTTTTAATGTTTTTTTTACATTAAAATTTTTTTTTAAACTTATTTTAATGAAACCGAATTATTTAAATGTTTTGTTTTAATTTTAATAAACCGAATAATTTTTTCGTTCGAAGGACCAAATGTTCACGGCGTAAGTTTAATTTATAACTTAGCTGAAAATTTATCAAATAAAAACACTAAAACTTTTATTTTATTTTTTATGAAATTGTATTTTTATTTTAATATACTTTTTTTCAAATTGATACGACACTTTTATAATATACTGGCCAAAAACTAATTTTTTACTGTGTTAAAATTTAGAATTTTTTCTGTTTATATAACAGCTGATTGAATTTCTATGTACAACAAAATATAAAGATGGTCATTGACCTGCATTAATTTTATTATATAAAATTTGTACATAGAATGATAAAATCTATTATTTAATTAATTAATATTATATAATATAAATGTATTTGTGAAAAATGAGAGTTTATACAATATTGCCAGTATTAAATAATGAAAAAATATAATGCAAATTAATTATAATTTATTGGAAAGCATCATGTTTTTCTCGCTAAGCCGCTAGCCGCTGATGTGATGACATTTTGACTGACATTAGTATACAAATAAAAGATACACATGGTCGGGAACGAACATTTAGAATATTGCTTCACAGAATAAAATTATGCCCAAAGAAGGTTTCAATTATTGTTTTAGCATGCTGCTATTTATGTTTTAAATTGTTATATTCATCCTGTCAGTCCCATTGAATGTTACCAACTTTTCTTAAATGCTGTCGATTTCTTGTATTGTACTATGGATGATTGCGATGATCTGTTGATTGTTGCATTGTTGGTGATTTTAATTTTCCTAGGCAGGTTTGGGTTGAAACGGATGATGAATCATATTACGTTGCATCTAATGCCAGCTTCTTTAGTTGAAACATCATTTATTGATAATTTATCTGATTGTAGCCTTATCCAGGTTAGTAATGTTAAAAACAGTTTAAATCGGCAACTCGATATTCAAAACTGTATTGGTATAGAAAGTACTCAATGTCTGTCTGTTATGGAAGCCTACCATCTTCCACTGTCTTTAACTTTTTCTTATGAGAATGGTAATTATAATAGTAATGATAATAACAATAATAATGGTAATCCTTATTGTTTCAATTTTCGTAACACTGATTTCGATAAATTAAATTTTTTACTTAGTAATGTCAACTTTGATATAATTTTTAATTCTAATTCTAATGATAATATTGATTTAATGATTTCTAATTTTTATGCTCTAATCTTTGAGTGTAAAGAACTATCAGTTCCAATTTACATCCAAAAAAACTTTGTTTCTTCGCCTCCATGTTACAATAATCAAATTCGCTCATTACGAAATAATAGTAATAAATTATGGCGCAAGTTTTTAACAAGTAAGTCGGACTGTGTTTTTTCGGAAAAGGTCTATATGATAATTATATAAGTCAAATGTACTTTGACATTATGTCAGATCCGAAAAAATTCTGGAAATTGTTAATATTAAAACAATGCCCTTCCACATTAAAATATGATAATCATTCATCAAATGATCCCGCAGTTGGTTCTAATCACTTCGCTAATTTTTTCTTAATCAAGCTTTTAATGACAATGATTTTGTACTAGACGTTAATTACTTTTCCTATTTAAATAATAATGCTCAAAAACGGTGGTTGATAAAATTTGCAATTTAAAAGATGATTACTCATCTGGTCCTGACGGTCTGCCAGCAATTGTTTTAAAGAAATGCAGCGATAGCCTTGCACAGCCTCTCACAGACCTTTTCAAAAAATCTATGTCAGTGGGGATATTTCCAAGTTTTTTGAAAAATTCTTTTATTATCCCCGTACATAAAAAAGGGCTGTAAAGCTGAAATTAGTAACTATAGACCCATAGCCAAGTTATCCTGCGTAACCTAAACTATTTGAGAATATTGTGTATGATACCCTCTTCTTTCACTGTAAATCCCTAATTTCACCTAAACAACACGGATTTTTAAAGGGGAGATCGACGAAAATTAATTTAACGGAATTCGTGTCTAACAGTCTTAATGCAATGGAAGTTGGTCATGACGTCGATGCTATCACTACTGACTTTAGTAAAGTTTTTGACAAATTTCGCATGAGGTTATTCTGTTCAAATTTCAAGCACTTGTGTTTCCATCTTTTTGTTTTGCATTGGTTAGAATCGTATTAAATCGTCAAGATAAAGTACTTTTAAGGTCAGTTACTTCGATTTCATTTACGACTAAGTCTGGAGTGCGTCAAGGCAGCGACCTTGGTCCACTAATTTTTATTTTATCCATTAACGATGTGACTTTAATTATAAAAAGGTCGGAATCCAATATTTATGCGGATGATATGAAAATTTCTAAAATGATTTCATCTCCCTCATATAGTATTGTCCTTCAGGAGGAATTAAATAAATTTTCAATTTGGTGTCAAAAAAACCATCTGGAGCTTAATGTTAACAAATGCCAAGCTATTACGTTTTTCTGTAAACGCATTTTCCACCCACCTCATAATTATTATCTTAATAGCGCGCTTGTTTCAAGAGTCACGGCTATTCGTGACTTAGGAATTCTCTGTGACCGTGACTTAAACTTCCACTCCCATTTCGATAATATAGTAAGTAGGGCTAACTCTATGCTTTGCTTTGTTAAACGGTGGTCTAAGGAATATTCTGACCCTTACGTTAATAGGGCTTTTTATATGACTTATGTTAGGCCGATACTGGAATACGCTAGTTAAGTTTGGTCACCATATCAACAGATACACATACAAAGAGTTGAGGCGGTCCAACCTAGATTTGTAAGGTTTGTTCTTCGTAGGCTTCCTTGGGTGGACACTTTCAACTTAGCTCGTTATGTAGACCGTCTCAAACTTATAGATTTACATACCATGTAATTGCTATTGATTCCCCATTTCTCTTAGAAAGGACGAACCTTAATATTAATTTTCGCTCGCTTAGATCTGTGTCGCTAAAATACAATTTCATTTCACAGACTATGGGGAAAATGAGCCAATATCGAGAATGTTACGCGAAGCTAATAATAGTGCCGATAATTTTGACTTTAATTACAGCAAATATCAACTAAAACGTAGTCTTAGAAGCTAATTAATATATGTATTTGTTCTGTGTTATTATGTTTAGTTAATTAAGTATGTTTTATAATATAACAAACTGCTATTTTTATTTGGGAAGCTTTTTAATTTATTTCTTATTTATTTTATTTATTATATTTTTTTTTTACATTTTTATATTTTTTACATAAATTTTTAAATGATCATGAATTGACAGGTGAGAATTCTGTTGCTCAAATTGTAATGGCTTAAATCAACAGGCGGCTACGTATGTAGGGGTATGAGTTCTTTTCAGAACTGTGAACCCTAGTGTTCGTGGTTGGCTGTTGGTTCAAGCTTTAATTGTTTTTCTAATTTTATATTTTTATTTGTATTTTACTGCTTGCATTAAGCAGTAGTGTCTAATTAACATTTGTTTGTGTTCGGTGATGGTAACACCAGATCTTAATCCATTTCGGATAGTAAAAAATTTCTCAGCATGTGAGAGAGTGCAACAAATTAAGTTTAGAGATATATGTTCCTTTTTAATTATATGTTCCTTTCTAACATAGCCTTACTAATAATATATCTCCTTATACTTGATTTCGCTGATCCAAACAAATTATCTGCCTCTATCCCAGGTACTAATTTTCTTGGTAACGGGAAGATGGGGCTAGATTGATGAGGACTAGATACTCGATTACTAATTTTACATAATTTAAAAAAACAAATAGAAGGAGCCCCTTGGATCTTGGAGGTCGCAAACCAGACAGTTGATCAGTTAACAATCAGCAAATTATAGAAATTCCTTAACATCAGCTAAGCAAATTCGAAATAAATATGGTTTTTATTTTAAAAGTGTTGGTGCAGTTCCTTGGCGAAGAAATCATCGACAGTAAAACTAACATTTGAATTACAAAATTTTTTTAACGTAATTTGCATGTAAAATTTAATTAAAAGTAAATTTAACCTCAAAATTATTAAAAATTGCGCATTTTTTTATACAATATAAAAATTATTAAAATTCAATATACTAAAATGTTTAGTATTATAAAGAAGAAATGTGTTGAATTTAATTAAAAGCACCAATTATAAAGATATATTTTTACTCTTCATATCCAAATCTATTATTGATATTGGATTGATGTTTCTTTGTCTTTCAGGAAACTTAATTCCTCGAAATACCACAATGTTATTATAAATATCAGTACCGGAATCCGAATTTTCGAATTCGCGCCTATATGAACTATGTATATACGTATGCTATTAATTTGTCTTTTCACCTTTTCTAAACTTCCATTTGGCTCGATTTCGATAAATTTATCTAACATTTTTTCATATCCAATATTTTTTCAAACTCTATTTTTATATTACATCGCATTAATATTTCCACAATTCGGGATGTTCGCGATATAAATTTAAAAAATCTCGCCAAACTTCAATATTTAAAACTGCCGCCATGTTTATCTTACAAAATTTAGGTACAAGGAGAAGTAGGTACAAGCACTTATTCAATTATAACTTCTAGCGTATTGAACCTAGAATATCCAAACTAGGCGCGTTTGATAGACAATTAATTTACCTTTGTTTCGATGTTACCGTTATTTTCACTGGTTGGCAGGTCTGCGTTTAATTGCGTTAAAGTTATGATTTTTTCAAAAAATTATTAATCAGATTTTGGAAAAATGCCACTTTTCTCAAAATTTTGCTGGGTTAAATAAATTAAATAAATTTTTCAGACATTCCATTTTATATTAATTTTTCATTATTATTTCACTGTTTTTCTTTCTATTATATTTAAAAACTCATATATAATGTGTACATGTGTAATGTAATCAATATACTTTTGAAGTGTTAAGACGTGTTTTCGGTGTGCAGAGAGTTTTGTTTATATTTATTACTTTCATCTTAAATACCAACTTATATAAATATTTAATGGTTTTTCTTAATTTAATATGTGAATTATGTAGTAATTAAATGAATTAACTTTATTTCAAATTGGTTTTCTTTTAAACATTATATTGTTGAAAAACTAGTTTTATATTGTTACAGTGTTATTACTTCTATCAGTGATTTTTATAATATTTGCAAAACAATTAATCCATATTTGAATAATTCATGCAAATGAAGTGTAAACATTGATTTTTATCCATATTAATCTTTTTTCTTTTTTTTAACATTGTGTTGTCTGAAAAACTAAATTTTTTTTGAAAATATCTGTGCTAATCTATTGGACAGCTGATTGTTTTTTGGACTTTGAACTTTATAAAGCTGTTGAACTGTTACCGGTATTTTTATATTTATATTTTTATATTCTTAAATTTTAATTACTTTATTATGTATAAGTGTGGTAATGATAAATGCTCTATTAATGATAACACACCGACTCCTACATTAATTGCATGCAATGGTATATGTTCCAAATATTATCATTCTGAATGTATCGGTTTATCTCGCGGTGCAAATAAATATTTGGGAGAATTTAAGAAGAGCTTCACGTTTTACTGTATAGAATGTAGAACAATAAATTTCTCACATATTCTTATGGCAATTAAAAGTAATAATGACGTATTGAAATCACTCTCAAATTCTGTAGAGTCTATTAGTAATATTGCTTGTAAGAATGAAAAAAAAGCTTTAAAAGTTGATGAAAAAATAAATTCAATTCTGCAACATGTTGACGAATTAGTCTGCGTTGTTGATAAGATAGATAAGAAATTTAATGCTCAAATAGAAAGCTCTATACAAGTTTCAAATAAAATTAATGAATTATTTACTAATTTGAATTCTTCTAATGAAAATAATATTACAAATGACGAAATTTTAACTAATAAAATGAAGTTTCATTTTGATTCTATTCATTCATCAATAAAAAAAACTAAAATTATATCTGAAAATAATTCGTCAATGTTTCAGCAGTCATTTGAAAAAAATATTTCTGAAAATCTGAAACACTATAATATGATATATAGCGAATTGAACGATTTGAAAAATGACGTTAGTATAGTTGATCTAAAAAATCGCTTATATATGTATGGTGATGAGCTTGCTGCGACTAGAATTACACTTAATGATATTATTGATGATTTAAAGAGCAAGGACAATCTAAGGAAAAGTGAAGTTTTTGCTGCAGCCGCAGATAATAGAAACTGCATTTCCATTTCTGAGGAGATTTATAATTCTAATCAAAATAATAATAATAATAATATTGATAATAATAACGATAATAATAATTATATTTATAATAATAATAATAATGATTATGATATTAATAATAATATTAATAATAATAATAACACAAATAAAAATAATAATGAAACAAAATCCAATAATAATGTCAGTAATAATAATGATATAACTCGAAATAAAAATAAAAGTAATGCTAATAATAACTATAAAATGACTTCCAGTTATGTATCTTTTAATTTTATACAGGATGAAAAATCCATCAATAAAAATACTTCAAAGAGGAGAAAACATAGCTCTAAAAATTATAATAAAAATAAAACTACAGAAATATTAAATGACAAGACTATGCATAAGTGCAATAAATCAATATTAAATGATAAGGCTATGGAAAAGTGCAATGAAACAGTACCTGATTTATATAATGTGATGTCCAACTTTACAAATGTTGATTTATTAAATGTTCCAGTCTTACCGATTGGCGATAATGTACCTGATTTATATAATGTGCCGTCCACTTCTACAAATAGTAATGTATCAATGTCTAATTTAAATGTCTCGCAAACGTCTAAAAAACTTAAATGTATATTTCTATCAAAATTGGATCCAGCTTTCTCGCCAGATGCATTAAAATTATATATTAAACATAAATTAAATATAGATTCGTTTAAAATTGAAAAAATGTATAATTGCAAAAACAATAATAAATATGCATCTTTCAAATTATTCGTAACTGAAGATTACTTCTCAGCTTTAAACGATAATAAGTTCTGGTTACAAGGTATGGTTGTACATGAATTTAATGACCACATACAACGAAATTCTTTTCAAAAAATAAGGACAACTCTACTGAGACGCAATCATTAAAAATTGGTATTAACATAATATACCAAAATGTACATGGGTTAAGGACAAAGACCGATAAGGTTTACTTCAATACATTTAATTCAAAATACGATGTTATAGCTCTTACTGAAACATCGTTAAATTCAAAATTTTTGGACTCAGAGTTATTTCACTCTTCGTTTCAAGTATTCAGAAGAGATCGTCATTGTAATAGCGATATTGATACAGTTGGTGGAGGAATTTTGATAGCTGTTCGTTCTAATTTTAATTGTACGTTAATTATCTTTCCAGAATATCAAAATCTAGAAATTATGTGTGTACAATTGTCTATGTGTAGATCGTCGCTATTCTTAGTTAACGTATATATTCCACCTAATAGTTCAGCTGAAGTATATAACAATTACTTCAAATGTTTGGAATATTTATCATCAATATCAAAAGAATATGATGAAATTGTTTGTGTTGGTGACTTCAATCTACCAAAAATTAATTGGATTAAATCTCAAGTTGATAATATGTTAATTCCTATATGTAATGCTACTGTCGATGCTGGTATTATAGACCAATTTTCTGCATTAAATCTAGAGCAGCATAATGATATCTTAAATGATAATGGTCGTTTACTGGACTTAGTATTTTCGTCAAATAATTATGATTTGTCAGTTATCCGATCTGATAACCCGATTGTTCCGGAAGAATCACATCATCCTGCTCTCGAAATATCATTAAATATTGACAAACCAGCGAGTTTTGTATATTCTAATAATTTTAAATTTAATTTCAAAAAAACTAATTTTATTAAATTGAATTCTGATTTAGAAAATACAAATTGGTCTGATATATATAATTGTGATAACTTAGATAAATGTTTGTTTAAATTTTATAATATTTTATTTAATCTATTTTTAAAACATGTTCCTATTACTTGCTTTTCCGACTCTGAACAATCACCACCATGGTATGATAATGAGTTAAAAAAATTGCGTAATTTACGTAATAATAAATGGAAAAAATTTTGTGGTTCAAATGTAGCTAATGACTACGATTCTTATATTGCTTGCCGAGACAAATTTGATCACGAAGTTAATAGAAAATATATGAATTATCTATCTGATATACAGAATAAATTAAAATTAAATCCTAAGGATTTTTGGCAATTTATTAATCAAAAGCGCAAATCTATGGGTTATCCGTCTTCTCTCTGTTATAACGATATATCATCTACTGATCCTATTGTGATTAGTAATTTGTTTGTTGATTTTTTTAAGAATTCTTTCTGTGATGCTAATGATATTTCTCTTTCAAATTGTGCTGATTCTGATAGTCTTGTCGAAAATATTCAATCATTTTCACATCTATCTAATTTAAATTTTAATTTATCTGAGGATTCTATTATGAAAGAGATAGGTGGTTTATCTGAAACTTATACCTGTGGTCCTGATGGGGTACCATCTGTTATTTTAAAAAGATGTGGACGTAATCTATGTAAGCCACTTGAGTATTTGTTTAAATGTTCTATGTCAAATAATTATTTTCCATCTATTTGGAAATCATCTTTTATTATTCCACTTCATAAAAAAGGACCTAAAAGTAATATTTCCAATTATCGTCCTGTTGCTAGACTGTCCTCTATTCCTAAGTTATTTGAGGCTATGGTAACAAACTGTCTTTCTTTTCATGTTAAATCTGTGATTACAATGGAGCAACATGGCTTTATGAAAGGGAGGTCCACCACTACAAATTTAATGGAATTTGTTAATTTTGGAGTTGAAAGTTTTGAGAAACGCCTTAATGTCGATTGTATATTTACTGATTTCAGTAAGGCTTTCGACAAACTTTCTCATGAAATACTTTTAATGAAGTTAAAAAAAATAGGCTTCAATGAAAATTTTATAATGTGGTTACAATCATACCTCACTGGTAGATCATATAAAATTATTTTTAATAATATCATCTCAGAAAGTTTTAATGTTTATAGTGGTGTTCCTCAAGGTAGCCACCTTGGCCCACTGTTATTTATACTTTTTGTAAATGATCTATCAAGTGTGATTAAAAAATCAAATATTTTAATCTATGCGGATGATGTAAAGATTTTCAAAGCTATCAAATCGATTTCGGATTGTATTGATTTACAATCAGATTTAGATAACTTATATCACTGGTGTAAAATTAATCACCTAATTTTAAACATTGATAAATGCTTTGTAATGACTTTTACACGTAAGTTACAGTTTGAAAAATTTACTTATAAACTAAATGATACAATTTTAAAAAGGACAAGTTCTTCAAATGACTTAGGCGTATGTCTTGATACAAAACTAACTTTTGTAGAACATATTAATATTATATTGAAAAAAGCTAATTCTTTGTTGGGATTTGTAAAACGTCAGTCTCGTGAATTGTATGATCCATATGTAATTAAACTTCTTTTTATATCTTTTGTCCGTCCAATATTAGAATATGCATGTCAAGTCTGGAGTCCATATTATGAAGTTCATAAAAATCGCATAGAAGGTGTGCAAAAGAGATTCCTTCGATTTGCTCTTAGAAATCTAAACTGGAGCGATCATTTCAATCTTCCACCTTATATTGAGAGACTACGCCTCATAGATTTGCCATCATTAGAGAAAAGACGCGACTATTTGTCTTTTAGTTTTGGGCATAAATTGCTAGTCGGCGAGATAGATTCATGTATCTTACTGTCCAAGGTTAAATTCAGAATTCCGTCACGTTCTGTACGTGTTTTTCAACCACTAATGATTAAAAATCATTTTTCAAATTATGGTGCTTTTTGTTCTTTGTCGCGTATGTTTAAAATTTATAATGATAAATACTTAATTTTAAATTCTTATAGTTTCAAATCTAAAATGTTTAAAGATAGTTTTTACTACTCAATTTGATATATGATGTATTATATAAATATATATATATTTTTTTTTTTTTTATAACTAGAATTTAGTTGATCCAATAAATAAATAAATAAATAAATAATTGGACATTATACATATATATATATGAAATATATGTATACATGTGCAATTGGACATATTTTTTTAAAAAAAAATATTCTTAGACATTTCTAGTCTATAAAAATAAAATTTTTATGGAATATACATACAAATAATGTGCATCATCTTATCTGATCAAATCAGGTAGTTTTTAAAATTCACATATTTTCCTAATACGCTATATGAATAGTGATTGTGCTTTTTTCATTCTCGCGATTCGGGAATTCCCGAATTAACCATTATTTTTTTTCTCGAGATTCGGAAATCCCGTTTTGAAAATCTCGAGATTTGGGATTAAAAAAAAATAATAATAGAAGCAGAAAAAATTTAAGAAAATAAAAACGAAAAACATTGTTTTTTTATATATTCCTAATTATATATTTCTTATTCTATAACATTTTTATTAAAAAAAAACTTTTTAACATACACAAATTGTTAATGGACTTATCAGCTAAACGTGTGCTATGCTTTGAAACGAAAATTCTTGAAATAGAGAAATTTCTTTCATTTTGTGTTGATGTGGGTCTGATACAAAATAGTGCATTTTTCAGCATTTGTAAATTAGCCGTTATTTTACCTGTTGCTGGAAAAATATTTATTTCCTTCGATAAGGAACTAATGTCATCCTCAATCACTTTTGAAGTAGTAGCTACCAAGCTTTCTCTAATCGATTCCTCTAAATGTTGAGCCAAACTTGATTCATTTTGAATTTCAATATCATCATCAATCTGAGAAGCTAGCGGTGAAATATTTGGAATTGTAGTATTCAAATTATTATTAAATAACCTATTCATTACGGTTTTGGTCGTATTTGAAATGTCATATTTTGAAGTACTCTTGAAAAAAGCATTTTCTTCAATTTTCGTTAAACTTTTAGGATCTTGATCTTGAAGAAAATTAAGTAAAAATAATAGTGATCATCTCGACGTTTGGTTATCTGCATTTTTAAAGCTTCAAATAAATTATTGCTAATAGTTGAACTATTTTTTGGAAGCGTCTTGAATAAAAACTTTAACACGCCCTCTGTGTCAATAAATTAGCGTCAAGCCGACTTAATGCTTCTATTGCAATTCTACATGCATTTAAACATTCCAATATATTTAAAGCATTACTTTGATCATTTTCTAGCCACTGAATATTCACGTTCAGATCATTTAATGCTTTTAATATCGGACTCTTAGATTCGCAGAAACCTTTCTATCATAGCTACAATGGTGTTCCATCGTGTTCTGCAAAACAACAGAAGCTGCAATTCTTTTTTCTCAACTATTTTAACATAGTTTTGCAAAATATTGTTTCAGACAGGCGATCTTTTGAATAACAGGACAATTTTTCGTATTTTTCGAATCGTTTTATAGATATTTTGCTTCATTATTACATTTTCAGGAATTATTACATTATCATCATCATCAGTTTCAAGTTCTTCATTTGATTCATCACTGGTATTTGATTCTGAATAATTCAACAAATCCGCTTTTTTGATGTAAAATACTTCTATTACTGCCAAATGGATAGCATGATTATAACACATCTGGAGATGTACAGGAGACAATTCACCAAATTTTCTCCATCACATACTCGCACCATCAGTTGTAGTTAAAACAATATCATTGTTAAAATCGAGTCCGAACTCTTTAAGTTTCATATGCACTAGTTGTAACAGTTTATCAGCTGGACAAGATCCTTCAATTCGCTGGAATCCTAAATTATCGGATTCATTATTATTATAGTAGATATGAATATTCATATAGCGGCGATTACGAAAACTTGTCCACTCATCTAAAGAAATAGCAAACTTGTTGTTCTCGGATTTCATTCTTTCAATTTTAGATATAATTTCATTTTTAATTAAGTTGTAATGGTTTTCCACTAAAGTCATAGTTGTTGTGGCAAGCTGAATCCTTGTAATTTTAGACTACAGCGAATAAAATCACTTTTACATATTGTAAGTAGAGATGTTATGATATATACTGAACAGTTCTTTTGAACCTGTTCTTTAAAAAGAATTGGAACGCATGTTCTTAATTTTAAAAAAGAACAGGTTATCTTCTTATTCTGTTCTTTTTTTGCAAAAAAAAAAAAAAAATCTTTTTAGGAACGGAATGGAATGATAAAAATATTCTTGCTGTTCTATTCCTCTTTCTTTGGTATTTTCATATTGTACAATACAATAACACAAATGCTATACTCATACTCACCAAAACATATCACAACATGTATCATGCATGATGCATGACTGTTGCTCTGTTTTTCTCCTCTAATTATTATATCTGTTTTTGTATTTTGCGTTTGAATATATAAAGAACCGCTTTATATATTATAAAAAAAATTTTGTTTGGTTTTGGTGATTAGTTTTACAGAACAAGAATAGAAAAGAATAGAACAATTCATTATTTTATTCATACTCAATTTCAATTTCATTTGGTATGATGGCAGCGTTGGCATGAGTGGTACTTTAGTACCAAATTTGATACTTTTTTACTCTTGAACGTACCATGATACGGTTTTCATTAAAATCGTATTTTATGGTACTATTTTTTTATACTTTTGATAAACAAATTTTTTTTGTTAAATTTAAATGAAGAATCAATTTTAATCTAAACTATGAGTATTTTTATCAGATTAATTCGAATGTGGAGCATCTTGCTTACTGGGATTAAATTTGACTTTTTGTGTGACAGTGACAATTTTGTTCTTTTTTTTATTATTTGGCATTTTGCGCCAGTTAGTTTTTAAATTTTGTTTTTGCCAATATGACTTTCAATTTGACTAAGTAAGTAAACTAAATAAAAATATAAAAAATTGTAACTTCTTAATTATTAAAATACAATTTTAGCTGGTTAATAAAGTCAACTAACAAAAATATTATAAATAAACAACAACAAGTACAAGAGCCAACTAATATTCCAACAACAGATCCAGATCCAGATGTTGAATTGGTTCCTCTGTTAAAAAAAATTGAATATACAAATTATAGAAATTTCCGAGACAGCTGGAAGGAAAAATATCCATGGTTAATAATAGATCAAAAAAATGAAAAAATAAAGAATTGTTGTGTTTGCTCGACAAAAATTGTCGGTGGTGCTTCTCACATACAACGCCATCAATTAACATCGCGGCATATTAAATTGATGAAGGTATAAAAACATAGTATAAAAGTTAATAATTTTTCAAATATATTTGTTTTTAGGTATCAAAATTTACACCAAAAATTACGCAATTTGTGAATGATTTAGCTCCAGAAATACTTAAAAGTAACCAGTTAGAATTAACACTTTCGCTGTTTATAGCCGAACACAATATATCTTTTTCGGCAATAGATCATCTAGCAAAATGTTTAAAATCTACAATAAATGATTCGAAGACAGTTAATAATTTAGTGTTACATAGAAGAAAAGGTAAGGATATTTTATCCAATATTATTGCACCAGAAAACAAGAAACAAATTGTTAAACTTACAAAAAATAATTATTACTCGTTAATTATTGACGAAACTACAGATATAAGTTCTGTAAAAAATCTGGCAATAATTATACGAGTTTATGATACCGACGATGTTAAAGATAGATTTTTAAGTCTAATTGCACTTAAAGATACAACTGCAAATGGAATTTTTAATGCTTTGTTTGATTTCTTAAAATACAATAATATCGAAATTTCAAATATGATTTCATTTACTGCGGACAATTGTGCTGTTATGATGGGTGCTAAAAATGGTGTCCAAGCAAAAATAAAAGAATTAATTCCAAATATTTTCATTCACGGGTGTGTTTGTCATAATCTAAGTTTATTATCAAATGCAGCTTATTCGAAGTTACCAAAAATAATTGATGAAGTTATTTATGGTATTAATCATCATTTCTGTCATAGCCCGAACAGAAAGGAAAAATTTTGTGAATTTCAAGAATATTTTGGAGCTCCATTACATTCAATACTAAGATTAAGTGCAACAAGATGGCTTTCACGAAAACAAGTTTTAGATCGCCTCTTAGAGCAATGGATTCCGCTTCAATATTATTTTAATTTGCAAAATTTCGAGCAAAATTCTAATAGCAGCACAATAAAAAAAATTGCAGATGCTTTATCAGATCCAAATGTTAAAATTTATTTTATATTTTTGGCTTACATATTAAATATAATTAACCAAGTTAATATAGAAATGCAATCTGAGCACGTTAAAGTGCACTTATATATTTCAAAGATGCGATTTTTATTTAATCAAATTTCAAGAAATTTTATGGAAAAACAATACACAGACAATACAAATATAAAAAATATGAATTTTCATGACAATAATTTGCCATTGAATGAGATTTACTGCGGTGTTAAATGTGAAGAATATATGTTAGCAGAAAATTTTCCAGCAATTAATCGAGAGATTTTTTTACTCGCCATAAAATCATTTTACATTGAATTTTGTGAAACTTTTAAGAAAAAAATTGATTTAGATAACATGATTCTTAATTTTATACCGAAATTTTCACCAGAAGAAATTGTTTCAGGAAATACAAATTCCATTCTACCAATTTTGAAAAATTTATTTCCGAAAAAGGAATTCGACTTAGCTGAGGAAATAAATCAAGAATTCAGAAATCTTTCTGAATGCGATGATGTCAAAAAAATGAAAAATTTATCCATAGTTGACTTTTGGAACAAAGTCGGAAACATTAAAAATACATTAAATGAATATTTGTTTCCAAATATAACTAGAATTGCAAAAGGTGTTATTTCCATTTCACACTCTTCTGCCAATGTTGAAAGAATATTTTCTTCACTTTCGTTAAATAAAACAGCCAATCGAAATAGATTAAAAATAGAATCGCTATCATCAATTTTGGAAGCTAAAAATTTATTAAAAAATAATAATTCAAAATGCTATAATTTTAAAATTTCGAATACGATTCATTCAATATCATCAAATCAAAATTTAAATAATGATACCGACAGTGATTCAGATTAATAGAGCTATTTATATGAAGAAAAGTATTAATTTCAAATAAAAATTAATTTAATATAGTTTTAATTAATTAATTTAAAGTTTTTTAAATAACATGATAAATTTTGTGGTTTTTTATGCCTTACAATAGTTAATGTTATAATATGAACGTTATATTATTTTGATAATATCAATCAATATTTAAATAATAATACTGATAGATAATAATAATAGTTATTGAGATAAATTTTTAATATGAACTATATTATTAAAAAATTGTTATTTTTTTAAATTAACTAACACGACTGAATTAATGGTGTTAATTTTTTGTGATTCTTTTTATAGTTTTGTTCCTATAATAAAATAAATTATTTAATATAATATTATAGTAGTAAATTAAACGTTAATAAATTAATTAGTTTTATAAGATAACTTTGTAAATTTTATATAACTAAATAAAAGAAAAACTGAAGGTTCGTTGTTTGTCAGAAAATATCTATTCGTCGGATTAATCACAAATAAAATTAATAGTACTATTAAGAGCTATGATATATTACAAACGAATTGTTAATTTAAGGTTTATTTTATAATTTATTAACTAACACGATGAACTTAATGGTGTTATTTTTTTTTTTTATGGTTTTGTTGCAATACATTGAATAAATAAACTTTTACTACTGTTAATTTTGGTATTATTTTATTTTGGTTCTATTTTCGGTATTTTGGTACTAAATTTTTTATTTTCTGATACGTTTTGAAAAATGCTCATGCCAACGCTGTATGATGGTATGGTTGTTAGAGTTAAAATTAAAACGTTAAAAAAAAGTTAGAGAAAAAATAAAATAAAATTGAAATTGTGTGTTGTAGTTTAACTTGTGTAAAGTAAAAATATAATTAAAAATTTGTGTAAAGTAAAAATATATATAAATTAATATTTAGCGCATAGTATATAATATTAATATTCTTATAATAAATTATTAATATTATTATAATAAAGTAAGTGACAATTAGCAATATTCAAATTGCGTGTATTTAGTTTTTGTATTTTTATAGGATGTCCGAAAACTAAAAAAAAAAACCAGCGCCATTTGGGAAAATTTTACTGTGATTGATAGCGATAGCTTGACTGCTAAATGTAATATTTGCAAGCATAAGTTATCCTTTAAATCGTCATTCACAAATTTAAAGACACATAAAAAGTAAACATCCGACAGTTGAAATACCACCATCTGGAAGTGCTTCAAAATCAAAATCCTCCGTAACGGTAAGTTAAAATCTCACATAATAAATTAATTTTTCATACATTATTTTATTCCTAACCAATCCAATCCATAAATCCTTAAATAATTATCATAAATTTTCATATTTTATTGAAAATTTTACATTTTATTCAATTTCAATTAAATTTTATTTATATGTATATAATTAAAAATAATATGAATATAGATATATAAAATTAATTTGTATATAATAATTGTAAAATTTTAAATAAAAGATAACTTTAACTACCATATCATAATCATAATATATATATATATATATATATATATATATATATATATATATATATATATATATATATATATATTACATATTCCTGAATATTAAAAAAAAATCTACTCTTTTTCTTAACTCTTAACTGTCATTGTCATCCATTATTCAAAATTTTGAATAAAAATGATTTTAATTACTAGAGTATTAATTATTTTCAGATTTTCGTTATCGATCGGATAATTTGTTTGCCATTTTCGCATAAAATACTGATATGGTATTGGTAAATTAAAACATTTTTAAATTTACACATAAAAAGTAATATTATATCTTATACATAATATGATACTTTTTTATGTATAATAAAAAAAATATATTATGTACATATATCAAATTTTAATTAATAACGAAGAAATAATTTAATAAAAATATTTCATTTTACTAAAATTCAGGGTAATAGTAATAATACTTATGAAACTATTATTAGTGGAATTTTGGATGAAACAATTTTAGACACACCACCAATTTTAGAAATAAATTCATCAAATGTGAAAAAACCCAAAATTGTACGATGAAGCAGGGTAAACTTAATTTTGCATCTAAAAAATTATCGATTGCACAAAAACTTAAAATAGATGGTGAACTAATGAAAATGTTCAAAAAAGGATTTTCAGCCATTTAGTATGGTTCAAGATGCTGGTTTTACAGCGTTTGTTAAAGCGTTGAATCCATCGTACGAATTACCTAATAGGCAAAAGGTACCTAAACAAATGTTACCAGTATTATATGAAAAAATATTTATTGAAACTAAAGAAAAATCTAAATTGATTCGTAAATGCTGCATAACAACTGATTGTTCGACATCCTGTAATAATGAAAGCTTTTTGGGAATTACTTTCCATTTTATTAACGATGAATTTATATTGGAGTTGTTACTTTTGTGCTGTGTCAGCTACAATGAAAGCCATACCTGCATTAATTTAGGTGATTAAATAAAGGAAATAACTGATGACTCGAACCTTATACTAAATTTTTAAACCAGCAGCAAAATAATGATAATAATTGTAAAGAGTCTAAATAATTTTAGACGTAGCTACACGCTGGAACTCCACATTTTATATGCTTGAGTGCGTAACCAAAATAGCTAGCGGTGGCAAATATGTATCTGCTTCTTTAGTTATTATATTAATAAACGGATTAAAAAATATAATGGACAAAATGCGACTCCAAATTAATGAACCTTATCCGGTAATTGAAAAACTGGTTTCTTCACTACGGGAAGGTATAAATAAAAGATTTGAATTTCTAGAGAAAACATAGGTTTCAAAACATAGTTTTAAAAACATAGGTTTCAAATTATGCCATTGCAGATCACATTAAAAAATATGCAATTAATGCAGTTGGATCAAAACTCAGTGTTGTCTCAGACTCAGCCATAGATATTGAAGTGCAGGAAATATCTGAAAAAACAATTATAGATGATACTTCTATTTGGAGCCTTTATGATGAAACCGCTGCTAAAAATAAACCTAAAGGTACTGTAAATTCAAGAGCGATTATTGAAGTTCAAAGATATTTGGAAGAAGCTCCTCTGGAAAGAACACAAGACCCTCTTCTTTGGTGGCAGAAAAATCAGCACAATTATCCAACTTTATGCCAGTTTGCGAAAGAAACATTGTGTCATATGGCAACATCGGTGCCTTGTGAACGCTTATTCTCTAAAGCTGGAACTGGGAATATTTTAAAATAATCGCAGAACACGTTTAAAATAAAAAAAAATAGAACAGATTTTATTTGTAAATCAAAATCAAAAAAATAGTGAAATAACTTTATCCTGTTTTATCGTTGTAATATAAATACATATACAATACATATTTTGATTAGGTTCCACTCATCATGGTCGGTTGGGGTTCCAGGTTCCAGTCATCAACACTTCAACAAATTTAATGTATTTTGAAAATAAGCTAAATTAAAATAATTGTTAACATGTATATATTTTTATTCCAGAAAGGATAAATAATTACTGTTGCTTTACAAGGTTTATCTAATTGTGCTCAAATATATCAACAACTTCTCAAATTACTGTCATACACTCGTAAATTTTATTTTTGAGCATCTCTACAAAATTTAAATAAATATTTTTATTGAATATCATTAAAAAAAAGAAATGCATTATTATTATCGAGTAATGCTGAAACACAATGCATTATTTTTTAAAAAGTAATTCTGTACTTAAATTATTCAATTATTCATTACAGTACTGGTAATAGAGTAATGCATTATCTTAATAGTAATGAAATTTTTGAATTACTTTACTGCATTACAAATACTTCATATTTTTATGCTGAAGTATTTTGAAGTAATTTTGAAGCATTTATTTTATTTAAATTTTTTTCAGTGAACATACGAATTCTGCATTTGTGCTACTATTTTGCACACCACTGTAAATATTAAATATAAATACCATAATATTATTAATTTTATTTTACTTCAAAATAATTCTCAGTACTTCAAAGTAATGCACGGTACTTCATTGAAGTATTAAATACTTCGAAGTATTTTGAAGTAATTCCTTGAAGTAAAAGTACTTCAAAATACTTCAAAGTACTTCAGCATAAAAATGTGAAGTATTTGTAATGCAGTAAAGTAATTTAAAAATTTCATTACTTTTGAGATAATGCATTTCTCCATTACCAGTACTGTAATGAGTAATGAAAATATTTAAGTACGCCATTACAAGTAATGCAGTAAATTAATTCAATTTGAATTATTTGGAAATGCGGTAATGCTTCGCTAATGCAGTACGAACTAAACTACTCTGAATATCACTGACTTACTTAGTTTTGTACGTAATGTATGTAGTTCCAATATTTTTTGTTTGAATAATTTTAATTATCTTTTTAATTTGAAGACAATTTTGAGATATGTATTTTGAGTTTTGATTTATTGTCTGAAAAATAATATACAATTATATAAATTTTGGAAAACAAATAACAATTATTATATGTAGAAGATAAATCAGATGATTCTTCAATTCGATTTATGGTCCCAAATCGCGGCTCAAGAAATCTTTTACGTATTTATTCTGATTCATCATCTGATTGTAACAGTGGAAACATTACAACAAATAATATGATTGGACGTGTAATCCCTCCGAATGGAACCAAAATATCCAAAAGCGTGGGGAATAAAAGGACTAAAATACAAAAATAGGATAGGAAATTTGATACCTGCAAAAACATTTCTTGATATATTGTAACGATGTCGTCTAAACCTCTAAACTCTAATGTAAAAATTTCTTCTGGTGAAAAGAAAGAAGCAATGAATGGATTTTATAATTTAGAAAGTCAAATAGAACAAAACATTTTTATAAGAAGTTCTATTAAAGTCAATAAAACAAAAAGACGGCGTCCTAATGATAACAGTAAACCTCCAAGATCACGTTCATTCACATATTATTTTCGAAAAAATAGACAACATGATATTCCGGTCTGCAAAAAATATTTTAGGAATACTTATCAGGTAAGCGACGGACGAATGTATGACAGTTGTTGCAAAAAACAAGTTACATCACTTATTGACCATCGCGGTCGCCATGTTCCAGGCAATAAAATTGATGACATCATATAAAATCATTTCCCGCTTACAGTAGTCACTATACTAGAGCTCACAATCCAAGACGAAAATATTTAAATCCAGACCTAAATACATATTAAGAAAATGTATGAACTGTATATCAAGCAATATGCAACAACACACAGTACCTGTGAAAGAAAAATATTATTATAAGGTGTTCTCCACTAAATTTAATTTACATTTTAAGCAGCCAGCCAAAGACACATGCCAAAATTGCAATTCTTTGTAAATAAAAATTCAGTCTTCGAATGGTGATGGGATTCTATTGGCACAACATGAAAAGCACGCTCATTTACAAAAAGCTGAAGAAGCTCGTAGTAATATGACTGCAGATGGAATGGCAGCATCGGCAGAATTTTTTGTATTTTCTTTAGACTTGCAAAAAGCTTTACCCTTTCCTAAACTTACAACATCAGTAGCTTATTACAAGCGAAATTTAAATGTTTATAATTTCGGTTGTCAGGATTTCAATAAACATATAAGCAACATGTTCGTTTGGCCAGAAACTGAAGGATCCAGTGGATCTCAGGAAATTTCATCTTGCCTAATTAAATATATAAAAACTTAGAAATCGTAGAAAAATTATAACCTATTCGGATTCATGCACCAGACAAAACAGAAATATTAAAACTGTGTTAAGTTTTTTGAAATTGGTGCAAAGTTCAGATATAAGAGCTGAATTGAAATGAAATATTTTGGTAAGTGGACATCACTTTGCCCTTATCGAGTCCCATGCGAAAAAAAATCCAAAACATTTTTTCTCCAGATGAATGGTACAATATAATTAAAACCAGTAAAAAAAAGACCTATTTCAGGTAATTAAAATGACTCATTTGGATTTTTTGTCAACCAAAACATTAGAAAATTCAATCAGTTGCAGGATCACCACTAAATTGGCTTAAAATGCATTGGATAAAGCTAGAAAGATCAAAACCATATGTCATACAATTTAAATATAACTTGAATGAAGATGCAAAATTCTCTTCCATTAATATTAGAAAGCCCTTAGCTGGTAGACCTGTACTTTTAAAAAATGTAGACCAGCTTTTATTATATCCTACAGGCAGAACTGTAACAAAAGAAAAGAAGAAAGATATGATGGAGCTGTTGAAGTTCATTAGTCCTATTAAACATAGTTATTTTCAAAACTTAAGAACAAATGGACCCGACGTACACTTGACGGAGAAGATATTATTTATGTTGATAGTAATTTAATTGTGAGAACAATTAAATTTGATTTTTTCTTAACTTTTTTATAATAAATAATTTATTAAAATAATTTATTCCTGAAATAAAACAATTATTTTGAAATTTAAATTCAATGGTTTATTTTATTTTTATTTTCACTCGCCAAATCGATTAACTCCCTCATTTATGCAAAAATTATAGTAAAAGTAATGATTTTTCCAAAGTTGGTCTATATGATGCATTTGCATATTAAATGTTGTTATATAAAAGCTTTAAATGTAGTAATACATTATATGTATAATGTTTGTTTGGGTCTATATTTGAATAGGAATTTTAAAAATCAATGTATATTACTTAATCCATTTTCTCTACTTTTTGTTTTATTGAGTTAATCGATTTGACAAGTGAGCAGCTCATCTAATAACCATTATTAATTTATTATATTATAATGAATCTCTCATTTTTATGATAATTATAATCTTTATTGCTTTATATTATTATTTTAAAAGTACAATATTTTTATTTTATTATTTTTATTAATAATGACATTCATTAAATTCATTAAAAAAGATTTATGTTTATTTGAAGATTTAGTAATAAACATTACTAAAAAACATAGCAGGATTCGTTTTCATTAATTTATATATGTATTTAAAATCTGTAAATAATTATTATTACGAAAATAAATATACTTTATTTTTAATTTTCATTACAATTAACATAAAATTTAATATGCATCTATATAGTCTTGACATCACATAATGCCATATAGATAAATTTCAGATTTTGGATAATTAAAATTTTTGTACCATTATGTTTAATGTTATATGGTAAGAGATCCTGTACTGAACACCCTTCAGGAAAGACTATGAAATATTTAACGAATACAGTTTGTATCATAGTATTCTTTAAATATTTGTATTTCATATCTGAATTTATTATTTTCTTTATTAAAATGTAATGAATTTAAAAAAATATATAAATTACTATGAAAAACATAATTTTCCTAATAATGAGCTCTTATTTTTCCAAATATGGACCACCTTTCAACTCAGTTAAGAATTTACATTATATCCAAATAAATTTTTTTTTTTTTTTTTTTTGTAATTTTTATTTTTAAAATTTTTGTCTTTAATTTCATTTTCGACCTCTGCTAATTGTAAAAAGAGGTAACGAATACAAATCTCATTTTTACGCACCAAACCTATGACAAATTTTATTTTTTTGTACTAGCTGAAAAATAGACTAATGTAATTTTAGATAATAAACTTTTTTATTTGTTTTTTGTTTTAGTTTTTCATTTTGATGTTCTTCTTTTAATCGCTCAAATAGCAGTTTGATTCTGTTTCCAATCTTAAGTATTGTTGCCTTTGGATAAAAAGTGAATGAAATTATTAAAAATCGACGCACTATATTTTCAGTTCGTTTTCTCGCAAGAGTTGCAACTACTTTGAGTTACATTCCTATAATTATCAAAAACAAATATGCAAAATTATTAATATTGTTAACTGCAAATAAAATAATATATTAAATTAACTAATTTTGTTTACATAAAAAATACTGACTTAACTGTAATTTTGAAATATTTTGGTTAATCATAAATTCCGAGAAAGAAACACTAAATGAACACTTGTCTTATACAAACTGCTAAATGAAATTTACAATTTAAGATAAATGCAAAAACGTAAGAAGATAAAATGTGTGGAACTAGTTTTCTAAATGACGTATATTTAAAAATGTCATATTTATACTTAAATTCTTTGTTATTTGACAGTATTCTGCTTCCAACTAATAACTGGTAGAGGAGCTAAGAACAAAAAACTGAGTAGTTTACCCTATTATAATTTTATATTTAAAAAACAAATTAAAAATATTAATTCATCTTTAAATGTAAATACAATAAGCCCTATTCTTTTCTTTTGTGGTTCTTACAGTGGCGAAACTACCGGTAGGCGAACGCAGCAAATGCTGCGGGCGCACGCAAATGAAGGGCGCAATCGTTAGCAAACATTTTACAAACAATTTGTTCTCATATCTGCATTTTAAATTTTTGTTCGAATAAATCCATTATTTAAAATTAAAACTAAAATAACACTAGGAATGCTGTTTTGAAAATGCGTATACAGGGATATCAATATCAACTTGATGACAGCTGACCCTTGATAATGACAATAATGACATTCGAGACAAATTATTACCTTGCACAAAACATTTGATAGTTTTAGCAGCGATAAAGTCATATTATTTTAAATTGTAAATTTCTTATTTGAAAATATAAATCAAAAAAATTACTTTCTATTAATGGGGTATATTAGAGAAAAAAAAGAAAGTTACAGTTGACGGCGACGCGTTGAATTCAATAAATAATGAATCTGTATTAAATCTAAATGCCGGTGTAGTGAATATTGTGCCAAGTCCATGCCCAATTATTGATAATCCATACTCAGTTAACGATGAACATGAAAACAGCAATAATAAACTGAACTGTTATTTTTTTTTAAATTATAATTTTTAAAAAACAAAAATTTATGGTTTCTTTTGTTAATTTGTGTGGTAGGGTGGGCGCAAATTGAATTTTCGCCTGGGGGCGCAATATCTGTAGTTTCGCCACTGGGTTCTTAGGATGTTTCTAAATTATTATAAAAAGGATTTATAAAAATTAATTATTTATGTTTTTGGTCCTACATTTTGCGAAAAAAGAATATTTTATTACTTTTGTTATTAAGTAATTTTAATACAGAGTGAAATAATGTAAATAAACATTCATTTACGAACTATAAAGTTGGTACAATAGAAAAAGGTCACAATTATTGGAGTATGGTTTAATGGAGGTTTTAGTTCTTTTAATCCAGGATTTAGAGCTTTAGCCATTTTTGAATATATCATAAATATTAACACAAACATAGACCCTTTTGCTCTAAAATGTTTTAATCAAAAAAATGATTTTCTACGACCAAACATGATACAGTTATATAATTTTTTATATAGCACGGAACGGCTCCTAGCCATATTATAATAAATATTATCGTCATTATAGGTAATTGCTATTCATTAATGTTATTTTTTTTATATCATAATGTTGAGACCACCATCAAAAATGGTGGCAGATGAGTTAGGGCATGAGTTAACAATAATTCGTATTGTTTACCGAAAAATACTATTCTATTTTTGGAAGTCGTATAAAATTTTATACTTAAGTTATGTGCGGTGTGACACAACTGTTTCTGTTGGTACATTCAGAAAAATATTGAGTTTGGCATACGGCTGCCAAAACCCAACTAAATTGAGGCTCTCGAATACAGAGCAATAACAACACGTTTTATATCTAGCTCTGTTAATTGAACTTGGGTTTTGTGTTGACTATTACAATTATTAAGAATGGGCAAAAATAATTTTATGCACCTTCAACGTCGATTTATTTTAACGTCAGAGCTCCATTACATACATTGTAACTCTATGGAAGGAATCGTAGCTATTTTAAAGTTGCCGGTACTCCAATGATTACAATATAGCTTCATTTTTTAACTATTGGAGTTCGGGGTTCATATACGTCCAATTACAGTTGACAATAAATACTAAAATAATTACCATTTCGAATACTATATCTTACCATCACTGCATGACTATTGCGGTTCATATTCCTTCATATTTCGGCAACGATACCTCCAATTACGGTTGAAATACACTAATTCTTCCGTTATAGCATTAGTTCGGGCTAATTTCTACAAAACGTAGAACGTTGGACAAAATAAATTGAGTATTTATATTATTTTTTTTGCTTAATTATACCATCTTCACAATTACATTCTATACCCTGGTTATGGGCTTCTATACCTTTGGTATAAAAAATGGTGTTCACACTGAAAATACTTAATATATTTTGACAGTTTGAAAATTAGCTGGTATTGAAAATATTAATTGTGTTGTGAAGTTGTGATAATAAATATGTAATATATTTCTAAATATTGATAATGAATTCAAATAAAATAAAATTATTGGCTTTATTTTTAAATAACAATAACAAAAATAATAATAATAACTTTTTAAATACAGTATTTGTTATTAATAATTCCATTAATATAAACATAACGGAAATAAAATCATTGCAAAAAAAGAAATTAAAATTAAAATTAATGATTCTGAAATACTTTGCCAAAATAAACTATTACAGTTTCAAAATGTTAAAAATCAAAAAAAGAGCAATATGGAATAAGGTATGTTTTTTTCCAATATTTATACGGTATAAATTGTTTATTATACCAATAATATACCAATCCTTTAATACATATACATATACCAATGTATACCAATCCTTTTTTTACGCGAGTTTTTTTTACGTGAGTTTTTTTTTACGCGGATTTTTCGGATAGCACGGTTTCATATTTTTACGCGAATTACTCACTTTTACGCGGATTTTAAATTTCAAAAATTTACCAAAAAAAAAATTATGAAGATCTATGAATTTTCAAATTTTATTTTCTAAGAAATCAAGTCGCCTTTGACTTTTTTAAATTTGGGTTATTTTTTAACATTACATATCACTACAGTCAGTTCAAGAGTTCAAGTAATTTTTCAAAGTGATAAGTTAGTAAAAACAATAGAAAATTAAACCTCAAAATGTCGAACAAATTAATGAAAGTCACCAAGCGTAAGGGAATTTCGTTGGAAACCAAATTAAATTTTTTAGATTGTTTGGAACAAGGTATGGGTGCTACAAAAGTTGGTGAGAAATTTGGTTTTAGAGAATCTACAGTGAGAACAATAAATAAAAATAAAACTGCAATTAAACAGTCAGTAATTTCTGGAAAAAAAGTAACGGCAACAACATCGTCATATTCTAGAGATGTTATCGTCGAAAAAATGGAAAGTTTATTGTCAATTTGGATTGAAGATCTCAACCAGAAAAGAATTCCAGTTGACACAGCCACGATAAAATAAAAGGCAATTCGTATTTATAATCAAATAAAGCTTAAAGAACCATCTACATCATCGTCTGCAAAACAGAGGAAAAATGAGTTTTCGCTAGTGGAGGATGGTTTTCCAAATTTCTTGGAAGACATGGTTTCAAAAATTTAAAATTGAAAGGTGAAGTTGCATCTTCTGATATGAAAGCAGCTCAAGAGTATCCGTCAAAACTGGTAAAAATTATTGAAGATGGTGGATACACACGTGACCAAATTTTCAACGCGGATGAAACCGGACTCTTCTGGAAAAGACTACCAACGCGAACATATGTGTCAAATGCCCAAAAATCTGTTAAGGGCTTTAAGGTTGCAAAGGATCGCGTGACATTTTTACTCTGCAGTAACTCTTCTGGCGATCGAATGATGAAACCTTTGCTCATTAATAAAAGTCTTGGGCCGCGAGCACTAAAAGGTAAGGATTTATTCAACTTACCTGTTCATTGGATGGCTAACAAGAAAGCTTGGGTGACTGCGTCAGTATTCAGGGATTGGTTTGGCAAATGTTTTGTACCAGAGTTTGAAAGTTATTTGAAGAAAAAAAAACAGCCATTCAAAGTTCTACTAATTATTGACAACGCACCTGGTCATCCGCCGCTAGAACATCCAAACGTAAAAGTAGTTTTCCTTCCACCAAACACAACATCAATTCTCCAACCATTGGACCAAGGTATTATATCCACTTTCAAAATGTACTACCTCAGGAAAACTTTTCAGAGCATTTTGAAAAAATTAGAAGAAAATGACACTCTGGAATTTACTGACGCTTGGAAAAGTTTTTCTATTAGTGATTGCATAAAATACGCTTCTTCAGCCATCTCGCAAATAAGACCATCTACGTTGAACGCATGCTGGAAAGCACTATGACCAGAATGTGTCGTTAGTGAAATACCCGCGACAGATAATGATACCAATTATTCAGACATTATCAATTTAGCACATCGCGTTGGTGGTGAAGGTTTTTCAGATATGACGCGCGGAGATGTTGACGAGATCTTAATCGACGAGGTGCTAGATGATGATAATTTATTTGAAATTGCACCTGAAATCATAGAATCGGAAAATAGCAGCGACGATGAGGTTGAAGAAGAAGTACCATTTACAGCACAAAGGATTAAAGATGGACTAAAAATTGCTACCGAATTGGAAAACTATTTTTTAACAAACGATCCAAACGAACGTGCTCGTAAATTTAAAAATCAATTGAAACTTTGCATGATGAGCTATACGGAACTTTATAAAGAAATTTTGGGACCAGAACAAGCCGGAGGAAATCAAACACATATTACTGACTTTATTGTGAAAACAAATAAATTGCCATCACTCCAAGAAAATGATTCTACAGAAAAAATAATTTGCTCGGTTCAAGGATCTGAGGAAAGTAACGTCTCATCAAACGAGCTGGATTCAAGTTCGAGCGAGATTGGTACGTGTCTTCTACAAAAACGCAATCGATTGATGTTCAACATCAGCAGTGACAGTGATTGCAGCGATTGACTTCATCTAAAAATAATAAATTTTCTAATTCTTTTGTATGTATTTTTTATTACATTTATATTTTTTTAAACAATATTTAATGAATTTGTTATTTTTTTTAATTTTCTTTTGTAGTTTTTAGTTTTCCTAAGAGTTTTTAATTTTTTATGTAAAATAAAGCATACATACACATAAAGAATCTTATTTGGGTTTTTTTTTAACACACAAACTTATTGGTCTTAATTTCATTTCAGTGTTTTTATAAATTCTTGATATATTTTTACGCGATTTTTTAACCATTTCAACAAAAAATCATAACAAAAAGGTATTTTTTGCACAATTTTTTATTTTTGGAACCAATCTACAAAATACACATAAGAGCAATGTATTTTTTTACGCGTTTATTTTTACGCGCAAAATACTGGAACCAATATATCGCGTAAAAAAAGGATTGGGTGTATATGTAATATGTGTTTTGGAATTATAGAAAAGAGTAGCATCCTTTTAAGATTGCGAATTGTTCAGCAACGGATATAAATTTTTCAAAGAAAATTTAAGATTAACTCGTGCATCATTTGATGAAATTTGTGGTTTTTTTCATGGCTTGAAAAAGGAAGATACCTGTTTTAGAAAGGCAATTCCATTAAAAAAAAAGATTGCCGTAGCTTTATATACTTTGGGATCTTCGGCAGAATAGCAAATATGTTTGGCATTGGAAAGTCAACAGTTTGTGAAATAGTATTAGATTTCTGTTTTGAAGTTTGGAAATAATTAAGAAAAGCTGCCAAGTTGGAAGAGTGCTTCATATATCTTGTGTTCAATCACCCTTTTGTGGCATATATTCGCATCCCTTTAAATTACACCACTGTAAAATAGCGGTTAGAGGGTTTATTTTTTCGGTAAAGTTGTAAGACTATATTATTAAGAAACTAATTTCTCAGTTTTTAAATCAACCCCTCCGCAGAGGGGGATTAAGTTATTTTATAAACACACCCCCTTATCCACCCAAAGGGGTGGGTGGTAACAAAATGAATTTATTTAGAAAGAATCTAATGTGATAGACCCTCAGATCAAAGAATTAAAGGATAAAGTCCGTACCTAATTTTACACTATAAAGTAGAAATTGAATTGAAGTAATTTCTTTTTATATTTGACTCTTTCACACCTTATATGCAAACTAAATAGTGTTGTCTCTGTTTCAACATAAATATTAAATAAATATTTATAGTGTGACCAGCGTATAAAAATAGGGTGCTAGTTTTCATACAATTTTCAATAAGTTTGGTATAATTTAAAAATAATCTAGATTTTTGTTCGCTGCGATGGTATCATTGCTAGTTATATTTCTGTTTGTGTGTGTGCTGTCTGTTTTATAAAGTTCGGAGTGAATATTTAAAAGTTAAAATTATTAAATAAAAACTATTGGTGAATTAATTAAAAACTATATTTATTAAAGAAAATTAATAATTAATTAATAAAAACTATAAAAAAAACATTTAATATAATGAAGTGTGTAGTTAAAGGTTGTGGAAATTGTAATAGAGTAAAAATTCATGGCGTCTGTTTTCACAGGTAAGCGACGTCTTAAAAATGTTTTATGAATCATTTAAAGGTTCCTTGTTTAATTTTGTTAGTTTTGGTTATCAAAATATAATAGTTTTAATTCAGAAAAGTTAAAATATCGCATAAAATAAGTTCAGTGAATGAGATGTCAATGCGTGTTTAGTAATGTGTGTGTTTCATTGTACCCCAAACAAATTTGGGGTACAATGAAGAAAAAATGGTTTTTTTTACATTTTCTTAGTATAAATCGTACAAAAATATAATAAAAAAACATTTATTTTGTATTTTTTAAGTAGTTTAACTATATTTAAAAACTACAATAATGCATTTTTCATTCATAAAATTAATTTTTTTGTTAACGCTTAGATAATTTTTGTTCACACAAACATTGACAATGGGGTACAATTTGAAATGAAGTTTAATTTAATACAGTGTCGCCGTGTGTTTTACTCTTGGGTCTTACTTTAAAGGGTGCTTTGACTGTTTTGATAATATTCTATTTCTTAGACAGCAAAATTATTATACAATTAAAGAATATTTTGTTTTAATTTTTTTTTAGAATACCAGTGATAAAAAAAAGAAGAGATATTTGGTTAAGTCAAATAGGTGTCTCAAACGAATCGATCAAAGCCCGCGACAGAATTTCTTCTAGGCATTTTAAGGAGGACGATTATGTAGACAATCATAAGAAACGAAAAATTTTGAAGAAAAGTTCAATCCCTTCACAAAACTTAGGAGAAACTACTATATATATTGTTGAAAAAGACAACGAAGTAAGCTCTCTTGAGGCAGATAAAATAGATCCTGATGTTGTTTCGGTAATTCTAAATTTTATTTAAATATATATATATATATATATATATATATATATATATATATATATATATATATTATTGATTTAATATTAATATTATTATTTTAATATTAATTTCAGAAAAGTGTTGACGATTTTATACCAATTCAAGCAATTATACCAACTGCTGGAATCTCTAATATATATATATTAAAAATGTGAGTGTAATATGATACAAAATTATTGATTGTAATAAATTTTCGTATATTTGTGAATTTTTAGGAAATTAATGAAGATTTTACACCAATTGCTGGTTTGAAAAAGTTTTTATTTATAAATATATTTAAAAATGAACACATCTCTTCGCAGTAAACTTACAAAATTAATATTATTCAAAGGAAACTAAAATTACTTTATAAATAATATAAATAAAAAAAATATTACAACTAATTTGTTTCTTTTTTTATTTATCTCTTATTATTTGTACTAATGATTAAAAGGCTAGAGCGTGTTGCCCAGCTCAAAAAAAATTCCTACTACACTGCACTACCTAATACATAGATAATTTGTTGTATGAGTGTGCGTTAAATACTTCAAATAATTTTGTGCACACTTTATCCTTTAATTCTTTGATCTGAGGATAGACCTAAGTTAAAAGTTAAACCATCCCATTTTTTATAGTTTAGTTTTTATGGACTTTTAAATCTTAAAAAAATCAAATTTAAATAGAAAATGTATGAATTTTCAAAATGTTTACCTTGTCACCCCTGTAAAATAGCGGGGGTTGAGGTCAGAGGGTTGATTTTTTCGGTAAAGTTGTAAGACTATATTATTAAGAAACTAATTTCTCAGTTTTTAAATCTACCCCTGCGCAGAGGGGGCGTAACTTATTTTATAAACACCACCCTTTGCAACCTGAAAGGGGTGAGGGGTTAATTTCCATATAATTTCGAAATACTTTTACCCTCTCTACCTTATGCGGAAAGTACAATATCCTAGTTTAAATATAGAGGATTTTATAGCTATTTTAAATTTTTAAAATTCAAATTTCAAAGCCCCATAAAAACATGGGGCTGCGTCCGATACCCCCATTTTTTAAAAATTGAATTAGATAGTGTGTATGTACGTACTGAGGAATCGGCATTAAAATCCCATAATATATAAGCAGTGTTTTTTCGTGTGCATAAAAAGGGGTGTGTTCGACCGCTTTTTTAAGGGGGTTGCAATTGACTTATTTGAAAATGCACCCCACCACGACATACTTCCAATATTTGTTTACATCTCTTTAAAATTTTGTCAAAATAGGAATTGGTTTACTACTATTTCTAAGCATTGCAAAAAGAGCATTTTTACCTTGCGTACGGCGGACATAGAAATTTTTATCACGGATTCGGATTCCTTGATATCGAAAATGGATACATCAATTAAAATCTCAATTGTTTTTTTTTTTTTTTTGTATCTCGACCGCAAAGCTTCATATATCTTTTTAGATATATGAAGCAAAACATGATGAAACCATATCCATTTAGAGTGGAAGGAGAATATACTCAAAAATTATTTAATTATAAATTATCAAAATGCAGAAGAGTGGTTGAAAATGTATTTGGTCACCTAAAAGCGCGATTTAGAAGACTTGGAAAGGGTTTAGATAATCATATTGAAAATACAACTATGATAATAAAAGCATGTTGTGTATTAAACAATTTTCTTAATGCAAAAAGACATGAAGTACATTTACATTGGATACAAGAACAGATGAATGACGAAAGCAGAAGAAATAGAGAACAACCTAATAATTTTGTTTTACATGTAAATGAAAGAAATGGTATTTTAATAAGAAATGCAATTACATTCAATTTCAGTAAGTAAAATTTTAATGTATATTTTTATTGTATTTATACTATACATACATTTAATTTTTTAATTTATTAATTCAAAGTTTTTTTAATAATAAATTATTAAATTTTAAAATTTCATCAAATTTTTTTTCTTCCAAACTTAATAATTTATTTGTATTTTGCACCATTTGTTTTGTATTCTCCACCATTGCTTGTGTAGACTCTACCAGTTTTTCATCTATTTCAGTAGATTTTTTAATTAATTTTTCAAATGTTGACATTGACATTGCTGATTTGAAATTTTGTTCAATAGAACTTTTGTTATGTTTTTTTTTTCTTGTAGTGGATGCTCTTGCTGATGGTACTGGTGATGATGATGGTGATCTTACTGGTGATGATGGTGATGCTACTGTTGATGATGATGGTACTGGTGATATAGATGCTGCATATACCATTGATGATGTAGATGCAGATGATAAATCTGATAATGTATAAAATAAAATTAAAAACTGAAATAAATGTTATTGTAAAGTTAAAATAAAACTTAGTTTGCTCTCAAATTATGCATTCTTGTGATCTAATTTCATCATTGGTTAGATGAATTCCATTTTGTTCTAAGCATTTTTTCATATCACAAATTATGTGAATATTTCTTCTATTGCTTTTCATTTCTTCTTTTTTTTCTTTCCATATATCAATAAATACTTTGGTTTCTTCATATGATAAAACTTTTTTTTTCTTTTTTAATGTGGTTTCATTTATAATTAGCTGATTAGCTCGAAATCACAATCACTAATTCAAAATAAAACAATAATATCATAGCTGCTTTTTGATTGACAATTGTTGTGTAGATGTGTTACAATAATTTATGAATCGATATTTTCTTATACCTTGTTCAGTCAATACCTCATTTCGTAGTGGGTATACGGATATTACAATATAGAATGACACATTTTTTGTATTGAAAAATAAATCAATATCATGTTTATATTATGATATAGCTCTATAACCAGGGTATAGGTGCAAGTGTGAACATGCTATTAACTAAGATTTTTAATGATTTGTATTTTGATTGTAATATTGTAAGTAAGTTTTTACTAATTATAAGGGCTTTCAGTGATTTAATTTTATTTTTAAGCAAAATTAATGTAGTGATGAGCAGTTAAATTAAAATATTTTCTTAAATGCGCAAATTTTTACGCAAAATATTTAGTAAACTATATTGCATTTGTCTTTAATTTTTAGAAAAATAGCTATTATTTGTTAATTGCATTTTTAAAGAACAAAAAATACTTAAAATTTGTTCTACAGACGGCAACGAAATAAGTTTTGTAAATTTTAATATAGCGAGGAAAAACGATCTAATGCTAATCCATTATTAATTGATAACCTAATTTCCTAATTTATTCTTTTAGCAATAAATGCATACAAAATTAATTGGATCCACTTTGATTTCGTTGATAATGATACGAATGTTATAATTCCAAATGAATATCTCGTCGATTAAGTTTGACATATAAACAGTACGGGACGGCAATTTTCGTAATGTAGATATAATTGATACAACGGTTCAAGGTTTATTTTTAAGCTCAATTTTTGGTCTTTTTAATTTAAATTTAAGTAACATTATCTTTATTTAACCAATATTTTTCAAAAAATTTAATGCCAAAATCACTGAGAAGCTTCTAAAATTTATTGAACAAAACTGCTTAAATTGGTTATATTTTTTTAAATTAAGATTTTTTTTTTTTTTTTCATCTACAATAATTGTTTTATTATATATATCATCTTTTTATGCAGATTATAATTTTTAAAACGATATATGATTTTACAGAAATATTTATCATTATACTATTTGATTTGTATAAATGAAATATTGACAACGTTAGAAAATTGAATAGAAATCTTATAGTATCAAAAAAAATGTTTGAATCAATATAATTTATTATGGTACATAAATTATTTATGTAATATATATAAGTATAAAAGTAATAGATCTCTGAGACAAATATATGAAATTTAAATTTATCAATTGATATATATACTTACTTTATTAGATAAAATTTCATGTGACAGCAAAAATATAACTACTACTTTTTGAAAAGAATGTGTGTTCTTGAAATGTATGTAAGTTAATATTTTCTGTTATTAATCTTTTAAATTTTTATTTAAAAAATGAAACACCAAATTTCCGTGCAATATAAAAGTTAAATTTTATTTTATTATTGTGCGATATGAAAAACTTAAACTAAGACTTATTAACTATAATTATAAAAACTTGTCTTTCCTATTTGAAGACTGAATTACTTATGATTTTGCATGAGCAAATTATTTTACTTATTCTAATTACATTAGTAAATTCTAAAGATTAAACGCATCGTCAGCAATAATTTTGTGTGGGAACAATATGATAACAAAATTATATTTAAAATTAATTTGTGGGAAAAGAATTTATGATTTACTAAAAAGTATCATATTAATTTATAATTAACTCTTCCCCTTTGAAGTTCAAATGACCTCATTTGTTTGTTAGTTCGAAGATTATTGCTGATGAATCGGCGGCTCTGTTTATTGGATTTGGTACTTTTGATTCGTGTTTGTCATTTACTACAGATGGATTTTCTTCATTTGAAGTTTTTCCTCTTGTTTTAAAAATGATTGTTTTATTTGATTTAATTTTACAAATCGAAATTACAATTATGATTAAAATTATTAGAGTAATTGAACTGTAACTAATAGATTGATAAATAACTTTCTCAGTATTAAATAAATCAATTTGTTCTGTGTTATTTATTTGAATTTCTTTTATAATTTCTAATGACAATAATTCACGATATTTCTTTTCTAACGATGTTGGTTGCATTATTGGCGGAAGTGGTTTCATAGATGAGATTTCTCTCGAAATAAATTTAGTACCATTAACTTCTATTGTCGTATTATGATATTTAACAACATAAGTTCCACTAAGATTGTAAGATGTGTCTTGAAATTTTAAAGATCCAATAAATTGATTTAATAAAAGAATTCCATCAGATATTTCGTCTATTGATGGAATATGATGACTATTAATTTTGTTACAGCTTGAAGAAAGACTTTTCAAAAGCTTGGGAATGCAAGTAGAATTACTAATGTTTACAATATTATTTTTGTTACAAATTGATAGATTATTAATTGTTTTACAATCCTTTGTTATTCCATAAATATTATTTTTGTTTGGCAATATGAATTTATAATTTACTTCATTTACATTATTATTATTTTTTACTGGTTTAATTAACAATTTATTAAAAGTTTCATTAGTTGTTAATGGAATATTTACAATATAAAACAAACATGTGTTATTTGTTATAATTTTGACATTGGCAAAATCTAAAGCTTCTTCAGGTGTTGCATAAGGCAAAGATTCCTTGTCAGCAAGATCAGTAATAAAATTCATTTCTGAACTGGATAAAATTAATGAGTTTACAATACCTGATTTAGACCAATGAATAGCATAGGCGATATTAGTTAATTCTTCTTTAATTAACTTTAATTTGTATTGAAAGTTAAATGCTAATCTATCATTAAAAGTAGCTTCTTTCTGAATTGAATTTATTATTTCATTAGTTATTTTAGTTAAATTGTTAATACGATCATTATGCAATTGATTTATAATAAATTGTTTATTATTATTTTTTAAAACATTATTAGTTTTATCTTGAATTAGTTTAAAGTCTTCATGGTCTGGATTACCTGCAATCCATTTCCATGCAGTTCCAATAAAATTAAAAGATCTTTTAGATCTATGGTTATGAATTTCTAAATTTTTTAATAAATTTTGTATTTGTTCATTTTCATGTTCAAGATAAGGAAAAAGAGGATTACTTTCAGTGATATCTTTAATAAGAATATTTTTAAAATTTTTAGTGAATTCTTGGTACTTATCTAATTCGATTACATGTATTAACTTGAAATTTCCGTCATGTATTTTTGCTTTTCCTATGTCGACAGCAATCAATTGAGAACTAGAATAATCCAAGATTTGTACCTCACTTATTGTCATGTAAAACAATGATCTGAAATATAAAAGGAACTAATTTTTTATAAGGCTTTTATGAATGGTTCGACCAGATTCTGTAATAACTAAAGTATTTTTGTTTTCTCTAACAATTTCTTTTTTAAATCTAAAAGTTAACTTTGAACCTAATCTTTTATTATGTTTTACATAAATAATTTGTCCTGGTTCGTAGTTTTTTATTGGCTTTCTTTTTTTATTATGAACTTTAAGGTCTTTTTGTTGTTTTATTTTTAATTTATCGATATTTTCCAATCTAGTTTTTTCAAAATCTTCTGGAGATATGTTAGAAATTCTGCCATAAAATAGTTCTACTGGTTTTTTCCCTGTAGTTGAATGAACAGAATGATTGTATTCGTTAACAGATCTTTCTAGTAATTCTTCAAAATTACGTGAAATACCATCTGTTTTTAGACATCTCATAATTTCAATCAAAGTTGAATGAAAACGTTCGATTTGTCCATTAACTTCACTCTTATATGGTGGTGATTTAAATACTTTAATTTTTAATTCGTCTTCTAATAAAGAAGTTATTGTGGCAGAATTGAGAGATGGTTCATTATCAATTACTATTGATTCAGGAATATTGAAGAGAAATAATAAGTCGCGAAGAGGTCTTTTAATATCTTCAATTGCTCTTGATTTAATACTTTTAATTTGAACAAATTTTGTGAATTTATCAATTGCTGTGAGAACTAATTGTTTTTCCGTAGAAAAAATATCAATATGAATTATGTGACCAGGATAAGTTGGAATTGGAGTTGCATTAATGATTTGATTATTTGGATGTCTGTCATATTTGTTTTCTTTGCAGACAGTACAAAGTTTTATAAAATGTTTAATTTTATTACACATTTTAGGAAAATAATATTTTTCGAATATTTGTAATCGATTTTCTTGTAAATTTCTATGAGCTCTTTTGTGAGTGTTCAATATTATTTCATCTTGGTTAGCTTCATTAATTACGTCTTCAACCTGTTTTTGGGCAAATCTGATTTTATAAGTATTTAAATGAATTGGATAAATTTCTTGAATTTTTCCTCTTATTCGGTCTTCAGTTTTTAATCCATTTATTGTGTGTGGATTAAGATATTTTTTTAAAATGGTAATTAGATCAATTTCAGAATAATCGTTTTTTGATATTATGTGTCTTTTATAAGATGGAAAAGGTTCCTCTAATTCATAATTTGAATTACCAATTTTTATAATTATTTGATTTCTAAAAGTATTAATAGGAATTTCTATTGTAGGAATTAAATTTTGTGGTGAGCTACTACTACTGTGTTGAGAACTACTCATTGAATTTATTGATACTGGTAATCTTGATAAACCATCAGCTACAACGTTTGTTTTGCCTGGTTTATATTTTAATTCGTAATTGTATTCTTCTAAAATCGCTTTCCAACGTTTCATTTTACTATTAGTATTTTTATTACTAAGCGCGTAGGTAAGAGGTTGGTGGTCAGTAAGAATTTTTACTTTCCTTGATCCATAAAGAAAATTTCTTAATGTGACCAAATAATAGCCAACATCTCTTTTTCATTAGTCGCGTAATGTTCTTCCGCTTTTGACAAAGTTCTTGAAATAAATGTTATGGGTTTACCAGATTGTGAAAGGACTGCACCAATAGCGTAATTGGATGCATCAGTTGTAAGCTCAAACTCTTTGTCAAAATTTGGATATGAAAGTAGTATTTCTTTAGAAGTTAATGAAATTTTAATTTTATTAAATGCATTAATAGCATTTTCATCTAAAATTATATCTTTATTTTTGGAAGCATTTTTCGACACGCGTCCATCTTCCCCTCTTAAAAGCAAAGTTAGAGGTTTTGCTAACTTAGCGTAATCTTTAATAAATCGTCTGTAATAACCAGACATTCCAAGAAAAGATCTGAGATCTTTTAAAGTTTTAGGAATTGGTAAATTAACAATTGCTTCCACCTTTTTGGGATTTACTTTGATTCCTTTACTTGAAATTACAAAACCAAGAAATTCGACTTGTGAACGCAAAAATTCGCATTTGTCTAACTGTATTTTAATATTAGCTGCTTCTAGAGTTTTAAAAACAGTCTCTAAATTTTTGAAATGTTCATTTTCGTCTTTACCGAAAATAATTATATCATCGATATAAACATAACATATTTTTCCTATAAGATTTTTTAAAATATCATCTAAAGTTCTTTGAAAAATAGAAGGTGCGTTTTTAAGGCCAAATGGTAAACGAGTGAATTCAAATTTACCATTATTTATTGAAAAAGCTGTTTTTTCAATATCGGATTGTTTTAATGGAATTTGATGAAACCCACTTTTCAGATCAATAACAGTAAAATATTTATTATTACCTAAATTAGCTAGAACTTCATTAATTTCCGGTATAGGGTACCTATCTGGAATTGTAACAGTATTTAATTTTCGATAGTCAATTACTAATCTATATTTTTTTTCACCAGAAGCATCCAGTTTTTTTGGAACTATCCACACTGGAGAATTATATGGAGATTTAGATGGTCTAATGATACCATCTTGAAGTAATTGATTGATTTGTTTTTGAACTTCGTCTTTTAGACACATTGGATAAGGATATGATTTTGAATAAATTGGATCATTTGTTGTAGTTCTAATTTCTCCTTTTACTTGAGACGTATAAGTTAATTTTTCATCTGGATCAGTGAATAAGTTAGGGTTAATTTTAACCAAATTAATTAATTTTTCTTTTTGTTCATTTGTCATATGTGACATGCGAATATCGATAGTATTAACGAATTGTGATTCATGTTGTTTTAATGGAATGATAGTATTAGAGTTTATTGTCATATAATTTTTATCGGTGTAAATTGTAGCACCTAATTCTTTTAAACTATCATTTCCTAAGATACCATCGAAAGAAGAAAGATGAGGTAAAATCAGCGCCGGCGGATGATATGTGCGGTCTGTGCATCTGCACAGGGCGCAAATTTTGAAAGGGCGCAAAAAGTAAAATGTAGTGAAAGAAAAGAAAATCATACTAAGTAAAATGTAGTGAATGAAAAAGTTTTTATTTAAATATTTTTTCACCTTTATAAAAATTGCATTTCATTATGTAAAAAATTAAAAATCTGACTTAAAATGTTAAATTAAAAATGTTTTTTTCCGTGCTTTTATATCCGCGAATTTTGTAATGACATCACCTACTTCAATATCCTTTAAAATCTCTTGCTCAATGGAGATTATAGCTAGGGAATTCAATCTTTCTTGATTCATCGTTGTTCTTAAGAAAGTTTTAATTAACTTAAGTTTTGAAAAACTCCTTTCTCCAGTTATTGTTTAATGTGATTTTTAAATGTGCATTTCTCATGGCATTCTACAATTTTCAACGGATATTTTTTTAATTTTTTTTTCAACGGATATTTTTTTATATTTTTTCAAAGTGCTATAATTTAACGATTCATTTGTGAAGTTTGTGTTAAATAGGGATAAAGTTTTAATTTTCCTGCTAAAAGTTGTGAATTTAAAAAAAAAATTATGAAAGTTTAGAAGCGCAAATTTATTTTGCACAGGGCGCCAACATATCTTCCGCCGGCGCTGGGTAAAATATAGAATTTAATTTTTGAAGTTTCCGATCCGAATAAATTAATTAAAGCATGGTGCGTAATTTCAATATTACCACCAACTGAATTTGCGTAAAAAACTTCTTCATTAGGAATAGGATTTCGAATAAATTTAGATTGAATGTAATTTTTGTTAGACCCAGTGTCTATTAAAAATTTGAATATTTGGCCACTCTTCACTTTATGTTCAAAATATGGTAGTGAAGAGCGCCTTACTCTAAAAAATGAACGTCATCTAAATAATGAAATTTTTCACATTCAGGTTGCTTTTCTTGTTTGATATAATCGATCAAGGATTCATTAAACTTTTCATCATAATTTTTTATTCCATTATTATATTCTTGAAAATCTACATTTTGTTTATTTTGTTCTGTATGAAAAACTCTTTGAGTTTTATTTTGATTTTGAATTTGTTGTGAAGGTGGTCTTTTATATTTTTGTTGATTTTGAGGTCTATTTCTATAGTTAACTTGACAAGAATTTATCGAACGATCAACTTCCATTGGTTCCGGTTTCGGAAAATGTCTTTGATTATTTGAGTTATTTTGAGGAAATTTAGATGTTGTTCGTTGTTGATAATTATTTTTTACGAAATTTGGTTTATTTGTCCATTGAGGATCATGTAACAACTGAGGGTTAAAATTATTTCTAGAAAATTGATTTTTTTTGGGTGGTAGAGGAGGCGGTTTTGAAATATTTTGTACCCCTCTAATATTACCATGACTATGTTGAATTCTGTAATCGATATTTTGTAATTTTAAACAGAGATGTAGTGCTTGTGGAAGATCTACAGGCTCTTTCATACTAAGTAATCGTGGTAAATCACCTTTAAGACCACGTACAAAAGTATCTAATGCTTTGTCGCGATATGATTTGGTCATTACGTTAAGGGATTCTTCTCCCAATTCCATAGAGGACAATTTATTTAAGATAAGTGAAAGATGTTGATAAACTGCTTGATAATATTCAGGAATAGTTTGGTTTCTTTGAACAAAAGTAGTCATTTGATACTCTAAAGTACCAAGATCTCTTTTATCAGCATAATGTGAAGAGAGACAACGAGAAATTTGTTCCCAATCTAAAGGCGTATTATAAGATTCTAAGACAATATCAGCATCATTAGTAATTTTATTTCGAATAACATTGAGAATACCATAATATTTAGGAGTGCCACGTAAATTCTCATAAGCCGATAGAATTCTATTTACGCTTTTTTTCCATGAACTAAATTGACTAGATTGACCAGAAAATTCTTTAATACTTTTAACAACATCAGGAATTTTATCCATTCCTTCTAAATTTACAGCAAGATTAACGTTTTGATCAACGTTATTGCTTTGGGAACTTTGATTTTCATTTTGGTTTAAATTAGATTGAATAATATCTTTTGTTTCACTTTGTATTAATTCTTTTATTAATATTTTTAAATCATTAAGATTAAACACTTGTACAGAATTTTGTTCTGGATTTTCGGTAGAACTTTGTTCAACGCTTCCGCTTGGGTTTTGAAAAGTACTTGGTCGTATTATATTATTTGGGAAACTCATTATAATTTATTTATAATATGACAATAAAAAAAATTCAAAAAGAAAGCAATTTCGATGAATGATTTGTAAAATTTGTAAATATATTTTTATCTTTCCGATTCAAAGAAGAAATAACTCTACCACTAATGTCACTAATTATTTGATAAGCTTATTGTTGCTTATAATATTTGTTTTATATTATTAATTTTTAACAAACAAAATTTTATTCTTTAACAGACAAAAAAATAAAAATTATTTTTATTCATTTATTATTTCAAAATATTTTAATAAAAAATTATTTGATTTATATTTATTTTATTGAAATTTCTTCAAAATAATTATAGAAATATTTCTTTCTTTTACAAACTTAAATTTTTATTTATTTTTATTTAAATTATTATTAATTTAGTTTTTGACTAATCTTTAATTTTACTTATTAGATTAAGTCAAGTATTTTCGATATAATTTTTCTTTAAAAATTTTGTTTAATTATTTTAAAATAGATTTAAGTTCAAGTTTAATTATATTTTTCAATTTTAAAATAAAATTGTATTACTTTGTTACTAATTTATTCACAAAAGTATATTATTTATTAATATTTATAGTTAATAAAATAAAGTTATTTTTGACTTACATAAACATTATTATTCTGATGGACATTTTAATGGACTAATCGTGAATGTTCTTCGATCTTCGGCAAGATAGGCTGCTGTTGATAAATATTTTTGCTTTGTCAGATTCTATTTATCAACTCCGTTTTACTGCTTGAAGTTACTTCGGGGCGTCTTTTCCCAACTGCTTCGATGATGATCAGATGTCGATTCTGATGATTGTATTGCTGATATGATGAAATTTTCGTTTATTTGATTTCAATTTTGAATTGAAATATTAGCACTGAATTTTGACTAATCTTTAATTTTACTTATTAGATTAAGTCAAATATTTTTGATGTAAAATTATGTCTTTAACTTTTTATCTTTAAGTTTAATTATAAGATAAAAAAAAAGTTACACAAAAATTTAGTTACTATTTAGTAACGTTTATTAATTTATTCAATGTTAATGTTTTCCACCACTTCACAATTTTTATTGCAAATTACACGATCAAGTCCCTGCTCGGGCGCCAGTTAATATTTTCTGTTATTAATCTTTTAAATTTTTATTTAAAAAATGAAACACCAAATTTCCGTGCAATATAAAAGTTAAATTTTATTTTATTATTGTGCGATATGAAAAACTTAAACTAAGACTTATTAACTATAATTATAAAAACTTGTCTTTCCTATTTGAAGACTGAATTACTTATGATTTTGCATGAGCAAATTATTTTACTTATTCTAATTACATTAGTAAATTCTAAAGATTAAACGCATCGTCAGCAATAATTTTGTGTGGGAACAATATGATAACAAAATTATATTTAAAATTAATTTGTGGGAAAAGAATTTATGATTTACTAAAAAGTATCATATTAATTTATAATTAACTTGTATATGTTTGTGTATTACATAAATATATTACTTTAAGGAAGGATTATATGTTAATAAATATAATAATATATTGGATACATAAAAAATTGGAGATTTTGAAGAAAGTTGAAAGCAATGAGAAAATATCTGATGTTGCCCACAGGAATATGGTGTATCTACTAGAACAATTTTTCGTATTAACCCTTTCGCTCGGGATTTAATTCGAGGGGAAAAAAATCCTTAAGTTAAATATTTAACCTATATATGATCTTACTTAATAAAAAAAATTTACTTTGACATTTTTTTAAAATTATTTTGCCTTTAAGGACATGTACAATATATTTGTACAAGCCTTATCAAGAGGTGTAAAATAAACATTGAATAAAATTTTTTTTTGTGTTTTTTTCGTTTATTTCAATTATTTATATTGTTTTTAAATGTATTATATAAAAAATAAAAAACAGTATAAATTAAGGATATTATTTAACATATGTGTCTAATTCATACGTTGACAAACTAATGTATGTATAGAAAATTAAAAAAATAATAATAAAATGAACATAAAAACATAACAATCTTATAAAATAATAAAGGAATATAGAAAGCCTCTTCTTGAGAAAGTCGTAAATTTTAATAAAAAATATTTGATTTTATTTGCGATGGAAATCACAGAAACAGTTTCTGGTCTTATTTATGCAAAGATGAATTTTACATTTATCAAAATAGAAAAAACTTCGTCCTTTACACCCCATATTTTTGCAACGTGTGTTGGTTCATTTTTATTGGCATGTTGTGGTAAATGATCAATTTGATCAAACTGTACGTCTTTTATTGGTCGTACTTCTCCCAAACTTTTACTTTGTTTTGGCGAAATCCTGCTCAAATCAACCTCGGATAATGGTCTACCTCTTTTTTCCTTGAACAGGTTTGCCACTTAAAATTAGAGCATTACTTAATTCCATTCTAAAATTTATGAGGTCTTTTTGTTGTGTTTTTGGCATTTTTAATTCATCGCAATCACGCCTATACTCCAACCAACTCGAACACACGCTAAAATCCAAAAAGTGAGAAAAAAGTCTTAGTACCCATTTTTTAGATTTAATAAAAATCCTGTAATAGCTTATGAGCTGGTCAAATTATCGTGTAATCATTCTGCGATTCCTGACTTTATAACAACATTCAAAAATAAAATTAGGTAATTTAATTTTCGGCCTGAGCAAGTATATAATGCGGATGAAACAGGCTATACAAACAGTATACAAAGATTTAAATAATAGAACTCTAGTTTCGTATGCAGAAAGATCAGCGGCAGGCCAAAAGAAATCAAAAGAAAGAATAACCATTATGCCTTGCGAGCGGAAACCATCAACTCCCATTAATGGTTATTGGAAAATCAAAAAAACCAAGATGCTTTAATAATGTTGGCCTACCAGATATTCACTATCGTTCGTCCAAAAATGCTTGGCAAACCAGAGATTTATTGAAAGAATGGTTTAAAGACATTTTTATTTCAAGAGTAACTGAAAATCTCAGGAGTAAAGGCGTGGTTAAGTATTCAAAATGATGTTTTACTGAGTGGTTGGAAAAATGTATATACAACAACTGAAAATTTACAATTCAATCTACCAGAAGATCATTTTGATGAAAAATGTGATATCCCTATTTCGAATTTATATCGCCGAATTCTCCCCGATACAACATTAAATGAAATAGAGATTACAGAGTGGGCACAGGGATCAAATGAAAATTCTAATTTTGAATTGATAACTAATGATGATATAATTGAAGGCGTTAATGAAAACAATGAAAATAACGTTACGGAGGTTATCGCAAACAATATCGACGATGTAATTAGCTGATTCAATACAACCATTGACTGGGCAGCAAATAGAAATGTATCTCTATCTGATATATTAATTCTACGTAAACTTTCAAATATTGCAGTATCAGAAAAATATTCAATATGATGTTCATATTATTTAATACTGTTGTTGTTATTACAATATTTTATTATTAAATTCGTGATTGTCATATTTATTCATCTGTTAACTTTTTAAACAAAAAAAAGCAATATTTTTAATTTAATTCTTTTTTTTGATAAGTGTCATATAATTCGTTTATTGTCACGTTTTCGTAGAAATTGATTCTATTGTGTGACACTTATCGATATTTTACTGTAATTTCAATCATTTAATATTGATTTATATTAGTAAAAAAAAATATGGTAAACCCCAATCTTTCTTTACACGGTTATCATTAAGGAATTTCGATCTAATTGTTCATTCGATCCTTTCTAATTTAATAAAAGAATGTTCTTAATCCATTTTACGTACATATTTATTTTTGCTAATCCATTTTATAATAGATTTGGAAAATATATTTCGATTTTGTATTTACCATTTTTGTTTTTTTACTTTATTTATTCCTTTGAAATTTGTATTTGTATTTGAACTTGAACATGTTATTCTTTTTTTGCAGTTTTAAGTAAATGAATAAAGAAAATAAAGTAGTTATTATAAAAATAAAACTTTTATTAAATAAAAAATACACAGTTTTTAAAATCTACTTTTTGAAGTTCAGTGAATCTTTTTGAAGTATTTTTAGTAAGTTTTACAAAAAATGTATTCCTTTATTTTTATTTACAAAATAAAATATTGATATTTTTTGTATATCTTTTTACAAAGTAGCAAAAATAAACTTTTAAAATAATATTGAACATTTCAATAAATTTTTTTAGTTTTTCGAACTTATAAAATTTTAAGGGTCCTACACTTTCAAGACATTTTATGTTATTTATGCAAACTTTTAAGCGTAAACTAGTATTATTATTTCAGGATCTTCCTTCACTATGTAATATATTAGATAGTTTTTCTGCAAAAAATATTTTGTAAGCACATTTTACAAAATATTTTGGCCAACTAAATCATAAAATGCAACTAGCTTTATTCTGATTATGTAGAGCTCTGCTAAGGGTGACTTTTCTTTCTCACGCTACTATGTTTTTTTAATGTAATTTCCGTAGTAAAAATTAAATTAAAAAACAAAACGTTTAAAGTAGTGAGAGGTGATTATTAAAAATTATAGAAAATTTTAGGTATATTTTAAAACACACACCTAACTAAATTCTATATGGAAATATAGAAACGTGATTGAATTTAGAAAAACAAAAATCGCGTTGTTTTAATTATAAAACTGAAAAATATTAATTAAAGGTAATTTGTATTGAAAATTTTTACTTAGCAAAAATGTTAAATAAATTAATTTTCTTCGAGGAGGAATACTTTTAATTGAGTCACGTAAGAAAAATTTATATATTTAAATAGGAAATCTAAATTCTTCTTAAGATTATTTAAAATTAAATAATTATATAAATTTTACGCTTTGAATATTAATTGAATATATTTATTGAGTCCTCTGGAAATGGTTTATTTTTTAGTTTTACACTTTGCTTACAACAAATAATAATAGTTAATATTTTAAGGATTTTTTGAAGTGAAGTAATTGCTATCAGTGTCACTTAGTTTGTTGCAAACTTTTAATTATGTTTTGACATATTTGGAATCCAAACATCTAGTATTGGTAAAATTTTAAATCACCAAAAATAATGTAAAGTCCTATAAAAGTTAGTATAATAAAATAGCAACAGTTTAAAGTTATAGAAATTTATTATCCAAATGGAGGTAGAGTGTCAAAATACTTCAAATATTAGTTGCATAGATTATTTATTCTTCGAGAAGATATTGAATATTATTGAATAAATAGCAGTTGTAATTTAATAAAAAAGACGACATTTTTCGTAATTTGTAAATTACATACATTTCAAGATAACTCTTTTTTATTATTTATTTATATACTTATTTTCTTATACTGGATTATGAAATACTTTCTGTAAAATTTTTCATGGCTTCAGAGAACAATCTTTGTTCTTCTTCATATACCAGTAGTGAGAACTTATGTACACTATTATTATACTATTTTTCTCGAACGAAGAAGTTTAATAATATAATAAGGTTCATACAGTCATTCCTAAAATACACGCCATTTATTATATTGTATAGTTACTGAAGCTTACAATTATCACATTACCAGTACTTTTAATTTAGCTATCTTATTTATTTATTATTGTAGTTACTATTTCACATTGTAGTAAGTAGATATGATATTTATATAGCGAAAGCCATGGAAACGGAAAAAACAAAGGAAGAATGTATGTGAAAAATATATTCATTTTTGAATAGGAAAGATGCCTCTAAATGCAACAATTACAAGAAAATATAGAAATGAAAGAGTTTCGACTAGTGGACTTTACATGCCCATCGAAACACTCGGAAAAAGTTGATTCCACACACTATGAGGCATCTAATAAAATACATGATACTCGTAAATGTTATTCATTTATAATATATTTTTATTGTCTATATAGTTTTTTAAAAATATATTTAAATTTTATTCTGGAAGGCGTCAATATATCTTGCTTGAACATATTTATTTTAAATAAATGTTTTTCTTAATTCATGTTTTTCATATTTTAAATCTATCTCGTAAAACTTCTGGGTGGATTTATTATAAAGTTTAACATGTAATTAAATAGTTTTTGTTATTAAGTGTGTGGACTAAGAATTATTATTTTATTGTGAACAAGTAATTATTAACATGATGATAGTAATTTTAAAATTAAGGATATAAACACAATCCAATTATAAGCCGAACTTTTTAAAAAAGAATAGTTTTTTTTTAAATTACAAAACTTGTCAATTATTGTGAAATTGTGATTTATGATTACTAAATATATATTTTTTTATATATGAACATATTTTAATAAAGTTTATGTAAAACACAATCAATTTTTCTTTTTGAGTTATTGACATATATTTATATAATAAAACTTTTCCATAAAATTAATACAGAAAAGACACAAAACAAAAAGTTTATTTATATATTTTAAATGATATTCTTGAACGATGACAATTTAATTTATAAAATACTAAATCGCATATAATAGAGTTAGAAATGAAATCGATAATTTTATTACCTTTAAAGCCTGATTTATAACTAATGTAATGTGAAGCAGGTAAGAAATATAAGAAGTTAAATTTATGAATTGGTGGTGGAACATTTATTTTGAAATACATATATGTAAGAATTGTAAAAGCTAGATTAAATTTTCTTTTACGAAAAAAATTGGTCATATACATTATATGAATTGTGACATATATTTCATTATAAAAATATTTGTTTGCAAAGAAAAATGATACATATATTAAATTTATTGAAAAAGTCCTGCACAACTCTATTTAATAATATATATACCGTATATTAATTATTAAGTATTTGAAAAACAATTACGGTATATAAATTCAATAACTTTTTCGAAAAAAAAATGTTCCTTTAAATTTTTATAAATAAAATTTTAATAACATTTCACATGTCAAAAAAATCAACTTGCTTGCCATCTTACCTTTTTAATTATTTTTTACATTTCCACTTTCTTATATTTCTACGTAAGTTATAATTAAGTCTTGAGATCTATAGTTTTATATTATTTTGTAAAAGGAGTCATAAAAACAAAAATCTTTAGTCATAGTAAGTTATTCCAATATTTATCCTATAAACAAAAAATAAATAAGTTTAGTTTTCCATTAATTTTTTTTGTCAGATTTTTTAAACATTTTTGAATGAATTTAATAATATTAAATTTAAATAATAAATAAATAAAAAAAAACATTTTTTAAAAATACTTTCCTTTATAAATAGTAATATGCGACTAAAAACTAATAAATAATACTAAAATTATATAATCTTTCATTCTTGTATCTAGAGTTTCAGTAATGGTCAATTGTAGTAGGGTTAACTGCAATCGTACTAGATTAGAGATTCAGTTAAGGTAAAGTATAGTAAAAGGGAAGTAGACCCCTTATAAATGGAAGTATAACTGATCAAAATTAATTATGAGAATTAATAGAATTTATCAGAATGAGATTTATAAGGGGTCTACTTCCCTTTTACTATACTTTACCTTAACTGAATCTCTAATCTAGTACGATTGCAGTTAACCCTACTACAATTGACCATTACTGAAACTCTAGATACAAGAATGAAAGATTATATAATTTTAGTATTATTTATTAGTTTTTAGTCGCATATTACTATTTATAAAGGAAAGTATTTTTAAAAAATGTTTTTTTTTTTATTTATTTATTATTTCATACTTTTTAGTCGGTCAAATATTTTAAGTTTTACACAATATATTTGACCGACAAAAAACTGTAGAATTTTTATATTGTTTATATATTTTTACTATAATATAACATATTATAGTAAAAAATATATATTTGAGCGGTTAATAATAAATAGCTGTAACTCATGCTTCGCGAAAAGTCACTTGCAAAATTAACGGCTCATATATATATATATATTTATATATATAATGTATATTTTTTTTTATTTTTGGCCCCATATGGCGCTCTTTACCTGAAACATTACCCAAGGAGATGTACTCATCGAGACCTTTAATTTCATACCCCCACATGATTGTTTTGGGTCCCATTTTCCAGGCCCCCACATGGCTCTTGTTGCCCCAAATACTACAATTACTTGCCCCAAAAATATCTGTTCTTCCAGACCTTTAATTTGATGCCCCATATGATTTTTTTGCCCCATTTTTTGGGGCCCCACATGGTACTCGTTACCCGAAACACTACCCAACGAGATGTACTCATCAATACCTTTAATTTGATACCCCACATGACTTTTTTGAATATAGGCCCAACCTTCCGCCCCATCGTTGGACCTTGAAAATTATGTGGCACCGAATGGCTCATAGCACGAGCTTAAGTTCTAAGTTTGAGTTAAATCGGTACAGCCGTTTAAGAGGTATGCCCAGGTGAAGAAAATATGAATTTTTGTGGCCCCCATATGACCCATTTTCAGGCCCCCACATGACCCACGTTGCCCCAAATACTACCATTACTTGCCCCAAAAATATCTACTCTTCCAGACCTTTAATTTGATACCCCACATGATTTTTTTCATTTTTTGCCCCATTTTTTGGGGGCCCTACGTGGTCCTAGTTACCCGAAACACTACCCAACGAGATGTACTCGTCAAGACCTTTAATTTGATACCCCACATGACTTTTTAGAAAATAGGCCCAACCCCCCGCCCCCTCGCCGGGCCATGAAAATTTCGTGGCACCGAATGGTTAATAACACGAGCTTAAGTTTCAAATTTGAGTGAAATCGGTAAAGCCGTTTAGGAGCTATGCCCAGGTGAGGAAAACATGAATTGTAAATTCAATAAAAGGAAAGTAAAAAAGAATATCATTTTTATGTTAAGAGAAAACCTCTTAAATATTTTATACAAAGCATTAAGCTGATGAAGGTTGAAAAATATTTAAATTATAGAAAATGTTGTTATTGTCAAAAATTTGCAGATTCGTAATTATAATTTGTATTTGTGACAAATACAAACCAGTTTCAATCATGTATTGATAATGTGAATAATACGATACTTTATGACTTAGATGTTTAGATTTATTAAAGATAATTTGTATTGAAAATTTTTACTTAGTAAAAATGTTAAATAAATAAATTTTCTTCGAGGAGGAATACTTTTAATTGAGTCACGTAAGAAAAATTTATATATTTAAATAGGAAATCTAAATTCTTCTTAAGATTATTTAAAATTAAATAATTATATAAATTTTACGCTTTGAATATTAATTGAATATATTTATTGAGTCCTCTGGAAATGGTTTATTTTTTAGTTTTACACTTTGCATACAACAAATAATAATAGTTAATATTTTAAGGATTTTTTGAAGTGAAGTAATTGCTATCAGTGTCACTCAGTTTACCAGATGTTTAGATTTATTAGTAAATATGATATATACATGATAACCAGTGATTTATGAAAATAATCTTCCTTTAATTTTCATGAAAAAACAATTTTTATATGCCGTAGTTGCAATAATAGACAACTCTTTTCAATTTATGCTGCATAATTTTCCTAATAGAAATTGTTACACGATTTATGTAATATTTCACACACGTGTTAATTTTATCATCTATTTAGAACTTTTGACTTTTGGTATGTAATTTTGTGTGTATATGGGCTTATTCAAGTTAAAGTTACTAAAATCAGTGGACTCATGCTAAAATGTTAACTTTATACTTTTGCAAAATTTTCTTTTTCGGTGCCCGAAAATAATCTACTATTCTAACTTGTATGGAATTTTCCATCTATTGTCGAATTCCATAGAATAAAAATATTAATACAATATAAGAGATCAAATTTATTGATATTGCAATAGTGTAGCTTGTTACTTGTTAGTTGAAATTATTGCAAATATAGTTAGCAGTGAGCACTTCCATTTTTCTTCACAAATAAAAAATAAAATAATTTACAATCAAATAAAATATTATTTTTATTTTAATAGTTTACATAAAACGTTTTTACTTACTTTCGATTTGATTTAATTTGAAAGTAAGTTAAATTCACTAAAAATTTAACAATAATCTAAAATAAGTTCAAGATTTTGGATGGATTGCAGTTTACTTAATTTTACAGTTTTGTTGTATATAATGTCATTAAATTAATATACCACGCCATTTTATTTATTGAAGACATATTTATAAACGTATCTCTAATGTATATGTAATGATTGTAAAGTTTTTACCAAATTACATCAATTACATCAATTACTTTCGTTTCACTTTTCTTCTTATAAACTTATTTGATGTACGTTGAAGAAATAAAGTAATATATAGTTGCAACAAAACTATAATATGATCAACAGGACAAATTTATTTAATTCAAACTACACGAATTCATTTTAGATTATGTTCACATTCACAATATGATATTTTAAAAAATGTTGAAAAATAACCACACGAAATAGGTAGGTGTAATAAAAATGGTTTTACGGTTTTCAAAATTGAGAAAATGTGAACAAATATAAAACTTTCCTGAAAAGATAAATTTTCTGAACTTGGTCACATAGATATATGTATCTATATAAATTTTGTAATTTGTACGCTGTACGGTGATTGGGTAAGCAGATTTTATCGTATTTCATTTTTATAACACTGAAGTATCAACAAGAGAAGACACAAAAGAATATTATTTGTTAACTGGATTTAACGTGGAGAGAAAATATTTTCGCTGATAATTTGATTTGATGTTGCAAACTTATATTTAACAACATGATTTTCTTTGAATTATTACTTTCCTTTACATGGTTTCATGTACCGACTATAATAAATCGCAGTTGAATTTTTACTAATCAAAAACTAATCCTTCAGAAGTGAAATTGTGGTTGTAAAAATGAAATAGATTTAACGTATGGACAAAAATAACTTTATAGTCAAATAAATGAAGTCTTACAACCATAAATCTATTACAAATAAAACTAAGTCCCAGCTTGACCATTATTTCAGTTCTTATGCGATAATAATGAGTTTTTCTATATAAAATTTTAATGTTAGTTAACTTTTATTAAGAGCAGGTTAAGGAATATTGTCTAGATCTAGATAATCATTAATTTAATAATTTTATCAAATCGGATAAATAAATACTATAGGAATATGCTCAGTAATATGAAAATACAAATTAAGGGAAGAATAATAAAGACAAATACAATTAACTGGTCGCAGCAAAGAATTATTTTCTAACTTTATTTATGTAACTTTAGTATTTTTGGCTAATTTTTTTTCACAAATTTCGTAGTTTCCAAACAATGTATAAATCACAAACCCTTTACATAATCTCTTCATTGACCCATTCCGAACCTATGAACCTAAATATGTATATATATGTGGGTATTTTAACCCTGTTAGAATTGAAATTTAATATATTGTTGAAAGTAAAATTTAGTGTATAAATTTAATATAATGCTAATTTTGCCGTGCCCAGCAAAAGCCTTTTTGCAAAAATCGTTTGTTGCAGATTTGTCCATTTTAATTCGTTCGCTGTATTTTCCACATCCACAATCCACGAATCAATATTATAATCAAATCATTTTTTCCGCTAAATTCTGGTAGCATGTTCAGAATATCATTGAATGTAAATTTTTCCTGCTTGACTTGTGTTGTAACTTCAGTATTATTATGTTGTACAGTTGTTGCTTGTAATTGTTCTATTTCCGATATTAATTTGTTCATTTGATCCACATTACTATTTGCTTCTATTATTTTTTCGTCGTTTTTCAGTTGGTTATTTAATTTTATATTTTCCGATTCCAGCTGTGCTATTTCCAATTTTTCTTTTAATTCTAATTCTTTTTGTTGTAGTGTTTCCTCTACTAATTTAATTTTATCATTTTTCTCTTTTAGTTCACTTTCGTTGTCTTTTTGTTGTTGTTTAAATTGTTCTCGTAATTTTTTGTTTTCCTCTTTTAATAAAGCTAGTACTTGTACTTGTAGATTTGTTCGTTCTTCAATGGATGTTGTTTCGCCTGTTGTTTGGCTTCGTGTTTTGTCATCTTCTGTGCTGTTCGGCATATTTTATTTTATTTGTTATACAACATTTAGAAGATTAATACGTTTATTTTAATTTGAATTAATTTTATTTCGATAATTTTTACAATAATTTGTTTTTGTTTTAATAATTGTTAATAATTACTTAAATGATTGTTAATAATTGTAGAGATATAATAATTGTTAATGATTGTTGAATTATTTTGTTTTTATTTACATAGTTCTTAACAATTGTTCAAATATATTTAATTTTATTTAAGTAGAATAACTGTTGAAATATATATTTAGTTTTTATTTAAATAATTGTTGAAATGCAATTAATTTCGTTTTAATAGTTCTGCTATTGCTATAACTTTTGTTTGTTAGAAAAATAATTGTTGCTAATATTTATTGCGTTAAATGTCGTACATATTTTTATTTTTTACTTTCACCATTTATTGTTTTGATAATTTTGAATGATTTATGTTGAATATAAAAATTTTCTAAAAAAAAAATTTATTGTTTTTTTTTTTTCGATAAATTGTAAAATATTTTTAATAACTTGTGAAATATTTCGTTTATAAATTCGTAGGTTATTTTGTTGATCAATTCGAAGTATATTTTGTTCACAAATTATTAATGTTTTTGTTGCCAACTTTATAAAGGGTCAATATTATGTTGATTGTTGTCAAACCTTTTTTTTTTTTGTTGAAATTTTTTTTTTGATAATTTATCAGAATGTTGTTTATTGTTGATACATTTGTAACATACCTAAAATATTTTTTTATTAACTTTTTATAGTTATTAGGTTAATTAGGTTTCTCAGCATTTAATAATAAATGTCACGATAATAGTTGGATTCGACGTTAGCGTTCAAAATTTGTAAAATAATTTTGTTTTTATATGTTGCTCGTGATTGTGATGATGAGAAAAAAAAATCATTGATGCAAAAATGTTGTGATGGTGTGTGTGAACGACTTTATTTTAAATATGTTTGTATATATGTAGTTTTTTCTAGAACAACCAAAAATAACTATGGCATGATTTTGTAACGGTAAAACGAAAGTTGCAGACAAAGCGATATATATTTTTTTTGTAATGATTAAAAAGAAAAAAAACTTATTTATATGAAGAAAAAAAACTTTTGTACCACGATATTTTAAGGTTATGCCGGGCTGTTACTATATAACAATTGCTTTATCGAAATTATTTTTTTGCACAATGTATTTTAGCACGACCAAAACGAAAACGATTTTCGCCAATTATACTAAGAATAATAATATTAATTCAAATAACTTACGATTTTTCCAGTTAATCTTTAAAATATATATACAATATACCATTGCAATTTCTGGATCTATATACTTCCTTTTTTCCCTTTTATAGGTTTAGTTGATTTTTCTTCTTTTGTTAATCTTGATGGCTTCTTTTTTAGGTTTTGCTGTATTTCCTCCTCGGTTGATGATATACCTTAATTTTCTTCTTTCTTGTTATTTTCAGGCAACAAAATGACTTCTCAATACGACCGTTTGGATGAGCTCCCAGTTTGTGGGTATTTTAATGAATAAAACGCCCTGTTAGAATTGAAATTTAATATATTGTTGAAAGTAAAATTTAGTGTAATTTAGTGAAAGTTAAATTTAATATAATGAGAAGTTGATTTTTGATGCTATGCTGACTGATTCTGCTACGTCTTATCTTCTTCAAGCGCGGTTACATTATGCCCGTCTGTCAGTCTCTGTGTGTTGAATATATGCGGGATGTTAATTAAGTGTGAGGTAGAATGCATGACGATGTGGGTGGTGAGTAGTTGTTATGTGTGTAATATTCCCACATATACATACATACTTTTTTAGTCATTATGGGTGTAGTATTTTTTATGCATAATCGTGAAATGATTGGGGGTTCAGGGAGCCCAGTACATACTAAAAAAATTCCGGCACATACTATTTTTTGCTCAGAATCAGAATGAACCAAAGAATATTATAATGTATCATGGATAAAGAATTTTAAACTCAACCTGTCTACATGTAAATATGGAAATATTTTTTTGTAATTTAGCATTTATAAATCCATGTTTCAAAGCACCTTTTTATAGTTTCCTATATATTTTTTTCATTTCTCGTTTTTAAAAATGTTATAACCAAAAAGTATATTTTAATTCTATGTATCAAAATATGTAGTAATATCACAAAAAATTTATTTGTGCAAATCTGCAAATAAAACAGGAAATATTTAAATATATAAGTAGGATCAAAATTGAATATCTGTATCGATTTCTGACTCTATCTCTAAACCTTTTATATAGAAAAAATATTCATTCAAAGATAATCGATTCTGATGAATAAGAAAAAGGATTATTTTGACAATAATACAAAAGAAAAATAAAGATTGATGATGGCAATCAGATATTATGATTATTATATTAAATTGAATTTTAATGTTCCTTTTCCTTTTATAATATACGATTGTGATTAATTTGATGTACATAATTCTAGTGTACTAAACCAAAAAGTATTATTAAAATATGGTCAAAGATTGTGTAATTGTTGAAATTGTAAATAGAAATATTATAGTAAAAGTATGAAGTTTCAGCAGAAGTTTAAATTAGTTGAATTTATTTATTCATAAAGAAATCGAAAGTTTCGGAACTTCCAGCAAGAACTTACATAGAACTAATTCCCTATCAAATTTGCGGAGTATCCAACAGATTTCTTGTTTGAAGATCACGAGCTTCCGCACTTTGCATAGAAAAACAATAAATAACAATATTTCTTTAAAATTTAATGACATGAAAAAAATCACATCGCAGTAGTTTTTATATTTTAAGTCCTGACCATCTTTTTATTGAAAGATATCAAAATAATATTTTTTCTTTTACATAATTTTGAAAATAATATATATAAATATAAATATGTTTTTGTTACATTGACCATTATATCGACACTGTAAAAACAAATGTACCAGATGCTTTCCAAAAATTATTTTACAGTTTGCATACCAAAATAATCCACAAAAATAGGGTTTCGTTTTAATAATCTTTATATTGACCCTTCCTTATGCGATTACATAAAATTTATTTTTATATCAATTTAAGACTTTAAAAATTTATATTGGCTAAGGCACAACAGTTCTTAATATTTCTATTTTAATAAAAAAAATATGGATTTGGTTATTTTTTGGGTTGTTTTTAGTTTAACATTTTTGATGGATATAGAAAAAGTTTTCTAGTATAATAAAAAAATATTTCAAAGTTTTAAAAAAAATTATTTTGTAAGAATTTACATCTTGGCACAAAGTCAAAAATGGAAAATTTTTAAAAAATTAATTTTTTTAAATAATAATTGAAACTAATTTCTTATTAGCAAGTATTAGTATTATAGCATCTAGCAGTAGCAGGTTAATATGCATATATATTTATTGTGTGTCTTATGTCCTTATCTGATACTCGAAATGTAGATACTTGAAAATAAACGCTATTAATCTAACTTAAAGTATTTAATATTTTTTTTTTCCAAACCGAAATTTTTATTATTTAATAATATTTTACGAGTATAGTTATAAAAAAAATATATGAAATCTGGTGATTTGATGGTCAAAAAATATATCTCGATGAAAACAATTTTCTAGGCGTTTTCAAAGTGTGCGGGGTAAGCGTACGCAAAATTTACATGTGTGCAGCCACCCCTCCTAGAACCACTCGTCAGATTTTAATGACATTTATGTGGACACCTACCTCTACGGATTTGGATGAAATTTCGTACATAGTTTGACGTGGTATCCTAATTTTGCACTACCCAGATACAGGTCTGCAGTTTTTATGTCAAAATTTTAAAAATCTATTTTGTAGTAAGTATATTGTGCAATATTATATGAGACCGTTTCCACATCATCTTTGAGGTAGACGTCTCGCTCGATGGCTTTTTTTATGGAGTTATCATCAGTAGATATAATGCTCTCATATAATAATGATATAAATTGATTAACATTCCTAAAAATAATATATACACGTCGATTACGTAGTTCGATTGGATTTTGTCGAAAGGCTTCGGTGATTTTTCGATTGGATTTAATTTTTCTTTTATGCAGTTCGATTAAATAGAATCAAAGGGTGACAGCTTGTTCTGTTAGTACTGCCAAATTAAATGAGGGATAAGGCAATTAAGGTTGTTTCAAAAGTATATTTTCTAATTTTTTATAAGTGTTAAATAAAGAAATTAAGTAGTAAATAAACAAAGTGGTTTTGTTAATAATAAATTATTGGTAATAATAAAATGGATTCAATTGATATATGGGCTGATTCAAGCGATAGTAAAGTAGAATGTTCATATCCAAAATTATTTTAGAAATAGGTACAGTAAAGATTCAGAAAAAGCAACTTTTTGGAACAAATGTTAATTTAAAATTTTCTTTATGTGAATTTTGTTGCGATTTGTGAAATTGGTGAAATGAATTTATAAAATGAATAAATTTGTTAATTGAAACTTTTTAAATAGTTAACCCGCATAGAAATTTATTAAAAAATTATGTAAAAAGTATAATATATATATTTATCAAAAAAACATTGAAGTAAAAACAAATTGCATAATAACGCATTTAACAAATAATGCACTTGATTATTAAACATTGTAACTACTATTCATTTGATTTTTTCTAATTACTTTTATTCTTATCTTACGCAGTACTAAAATTTCTTCGAGACAAATTATTTTCAGAATAGTCTATAACTACGTTTAAACATTTCAGCACTTCATCATAATTTGTTGAAGGTGTTATTAAATCCTTATCATTGTCATATGCACAATCAATAGCATTGTCCTCCTGATTTACATTAGAATTTAATAATTCTTCTACAATATCATTGTCTGTAATTAGGGATCTAGAATTTTCATTTATTCCGTTGTTGCATAATTTCCTTATCATTTAGATTGGTGTCAGGAATAACATGATGATATAAAGCTGCTAATAGTATTTCATCCTGTTCGTCGAAATGATTCGATGGTACATTAAATACAAAATTGTTCGAGTTGTTTGAAAAGTCAAAGAGATGTTTAAAGCCTTTTGAAATAACGGATTTAGACACTGCATCCCATGCTTCTGTAATCAAGAATGTAACTTCCTTTAAATTAATTTATCGGTTAACACTTCGCCAGGTTTAGCAATCAAATTAAAAAGAAGTTTTTTTCTATAAATTTGTTTCATTACATTTATTATATTCTGATCTAACGGCTGCAATATAGCAGTGGAAAAATGTACACTGTACACTGTAATGTTACCATCTTCTGTCGTTAGCTCTTCTACATTGCCATGTGAGCTTGCATTATCAAGGAAAAATACAGCTTTTGGCGCCAAGTTTTGTGCAATTAAATGTTGTTTGAGGTACAAATTGAGAGCGCTGTACCGGGTGCACTCGATTATATGGCCCTACATACCTTACCTCTAAAACGAAGAAATTTAAACTATAAGTACAAGATATTTAGAAAGTTTCTATTTGTGAATTTCACTGACACTATAGATATAGAATCAAAAAACGGTTGCTATTATCGCTAGTTGCTTTTTCTGATAAGTTGCAATTTTTGAAGTTGCTTTTTGTGAATTTTTAGTGTATAAAGAAGGCATTACGCAATACGAGAATGGAGATAACAATTGCCGTATTTAAATAATTTAATTAATTTAATTACTTTTATGTAAAGGTGATTCAGGTTATCCTTTAGCTCCATATTTGATAACACCATATCGCTCAGCTGATGAAGGTAGCCCGAATGCGAAATTTAACACTATCCACGTATCAATAAGAAATTGCATAGAAAAATCAATTGGCTTATAAAAAATCGTTTTCGTTGCCATCCATATTGTAGCTAGACAACTTCATTTTAACCCAAAAAAAACGACGCAAATCACGAATGCATGCGGTGCATCTGCATCACACAATATATGGATCGATTTTGGTGTGGAATTTGATGAAGAAGTAGAATTGATTGTAGAAGTTGAACTGGAAATCGCTGCCGAAAATAATGATGAAACAGAAAATAACAATGGTGGCTCGATACCAGTGGCGGAACTAGTGGACGCAGGACCCTGCGTTGCGGGGGGGCCCACCAGCTATAGGGGGCCTAAAATTATTATTAAAAAAACAATTACAATCATTTTTTTATATACATACACTGAAACTTTTTTACCGCAGTAATAGTGTTGTTCACAAATATAAAACTCATTGAATACTTACTGCTGCTGTGAATCGCTATTACACTTTAAACCAAATATTTAAGTAGAAATATTTTTAAATTAACATTTTTTGTCTTTTTAAAATTACATGTGCAATAGAAAAAGTGGTGTGGCATTTTTCAATTTAATTAGATTGTATTAGACAAAAGTTAAAATTTATTGCAATTTAAATTTCATAAATTAACTTTTAAGTGTAAGTTCTCCTTATTAATTTCATAAGCTAAAGTTTCAGTTCTATAAGAAATTTTTTTAATTTCTTATTTTTTCTGCATTACTATAGTATTGTAAGTCTTTAATATATTTATTCAACAAATATCTTGGTAATAAAATATCGAATCTCATTTATTTACGTGATACAAGTATTAATATATAGTTGAATATATATATTTAATTTTTAATTAAGAAAAGGTAATTATTTATTAATTTATAGTAATTTACAATTTAGACTATTAAAATGAAAAAAAAACTTAGTAGCACAAACGGTGTAGCAAAAAGAAAAAAATTAAAAGAATCAAAAGCCAGTTTAGCTAAATTACCGAAGCTAACGAAGGTTTTGAAACAAACCGAAACGCAAACGGTAACGACGGTGGAAAGTCAAGAATCTGAAAATGTGGTATTGGTATGTTTCAGTTAGTACAACAGTATTATATCGAAGAAACTACGGCAAGAATCTACCGAAATGAAGAAAACGAAGCTTCAAACGCAGATACGTATAACGATATTGACCAAATTAATTTAACAAAATCCAGCGGATTGTTTTACCATGAAAATTTGGAAAACAATCCGCCTGATTTTGTTAAATTAATTTGGTCAATATCGGTATACGTATTTGCGTTTGAAGCAAACAAAAGATATTAAGTAAATTATTGTATTATCTGAACGCTTGGTAAACACCATTTAAGCGATCTTGCAATGGAAAAAGGAAATAAAAAGAGCAACATTACTGATATTGCCAATATTAAGTTAAGGAGGAATATTTAAGGTCCTTAATGGACCTTAATCTTTTAGGTCCATTAAGTTTAAGTTTCGTTCTTATATTATTTTTATTTTGATTGTGATATGATATATATATAAAATAAATATTTAACATGATTTTCTTAAAAAAAATTTGGGAGAATATTTTATTTTTACGCGAGGGGGCCCAAATTTTGAAGTTCCGCCACTGCTCGATACGGCAATTTTAACATCAATGAATTTGTGAAAATATTCAATTTTCTGTTACATAATTAATTTGTATCTATATATATATATAAATAAAATGCAAGTATGTATAGTTACGAAATATTAGTATTAAAATGTTTTATTTATTATTTATAAACAAATATAACATTTTCTCCGAGTGATATTTATAAAAACAAAATTAAAAATTACAGGAACTAAAATAACAAATTGTATAATCCAATTTGATTTTATTTTGTTCAGATATTTCCTCTAATTTTAATAAAAAAAATTCAAATGATGTTTTCTGTACACTTATTTGAGTAAATTCTTTCTCTCCACATCAATATTTTGTCTTTTTGATATATTTTTTTTATATATATTTTTTGTCACCAAAAAAACTATTTTCATTTTCCGCATCATCGTTTGGTATTGTTAAATCAATTTCAACATTATCCTTAGTTTTTGGTAAATTTTCATCAGATTCAAATGTGAAAAATGATTCTTTGTTAGCCAGCTTACCCGATAAACTTAATTTTTGGGCACTTCCACCACAAACTTAAATACTAGTATTTAAAATTCTAATAACAGGTTTCTCTTAATCATTAAAAGATAATATATCTTTAGCCTTTCCACCACCAGTTGCTTTTAATGATATTTCCTGTTGCAGTAACTTTTGTTTGATATTAAATTAAAATCTGTGATATTAAATTTATAATCATACAAAGTAAATATAGAAATATGAAAGAAATGTTAATTATAAATCGTTGTTTTTTGATATGTATTATGTAATTACAAAATTAACTCAATTTGTGTGTATAACTTATTAGTCGATGTTATGTAATAGATTATAGAAGTATATATGGAGTCTATTCCATAGAGAATCCTTTTAACTTTAAACAATTCGTTGCATAATAAATATTTAAAAATATCCATTGTGCCAAAATAAATTTAAATTCTTAAAACAATATAAACGGATTTATACTTTTATTCCAATCAAACGGAAATTAAATGTCAGTGATAAAAGAGTTATAATGGTGAATGCAGAACATATAAGTTAAAGTTCTGAAAAAGACTGAGAGCTGTGCAATGAATGTATATTTTAATGGTTGTAAATCCGAAGGAAATTCTCTTATTTATTTTATGTGTAATGCAGAATAGATAGACTCAACAATTATTAATTGCTTATATTTGTAAATAATTTGAATAAAATAATAAAATTTAATATAATTTTGTTTTCTTAATTTGCAGAAAAACTCTTAAACAATATTAAACAATCAACACAGAATTACTACAGAACTTTAAAGTGGCACACAAAAGTGTGCTCACAACCTGGACCATCATTATTACCATATGATGGAAATAATAAATAATATTTTATATGCAGGACCTTTTGCATATAAAAATATTCTTAGCCCGGAAAAATACACAAATTTCTTGCTAATTCATTCACCTATTGTAATATTGAGCATATATAAGATTTGTATATGCTATATGCAGTATCTACAATTAGCAGCAGATTTATTAAAACATTTCGTTGAAGGAATTGGGAAAATATACGGCATAAATTTTATAATTTATAATGTACATACACTGTTTCACACATATTACTGATGATGTAAATTTATATGGAATACTTGATGAGTACAGTTCGTTTCAATTGGAAAGCTATATGTATCAGATAAAAAAATTGTTGCATAAAGATGGAAATACCTACAAAATAATTTACAAACACATTATTTTCGAACATTTTTCATTAAAAGATACCCTCTAGGCAATGTAAATTGAATCTGAATTCATAGTGAATTCATTTTCTGAAACTGACATTCAGTCTGAATTTCATTTCGGATTCATAACGGATTCAAATAATGGATTATGATCTGAAAAAATAAATAAATAATTATTGGTTTCTATTAAGTAACGTTTATTTTTTAAATTAAATGCTGATAGTTGAACATAAAATTATACTTACTTTTATTAATTGGGATTTGTTAAATCTCTGAGCATATATTCTTCGTCGCTTCTTTCTAAGTTTGACCTCATTTTCCTTTTAAATTGCTAACTTGTTAAAAATGAATCAAAGGAAGTGGTTTTCATCAGTTTTTAAATGAATTATTTTTTCTTCAATATTTGAAATATTAAAATAATTAATTTAATTATTTTCAATAATATTTTTACATGAATGTAGTTTGAATAATGTTGAATCAAGAGGGAAAGATTTTTATCTTTGAATATCGAGATAATTTTGTAAATATTTGAATTTATTAGGAAAGTATTATCCGGCGTAACACAAGAAATTCTGATTTTTTCTGTATTAAAATATTGAAATATGTTATTAGGTAACAATTTACTTGTAAATTGTTTATTTTTATCATCATCTGATTATAAATGAATACTTTTTTCGACTGCTCTATTGTATATTTTGAATAACTACATTTTTTCCAGTTTTTGTAGATAATTTTCAAATTTGAAAGAGCTAACATTTTCTAAACATCCATAATTTAGAACATCTAAAGATAAATGTAGTAGGCAGTGAAAATTATATGATACAAATTCTACACTATATTTTTTAGGAATTTCTTGTAGAAAACTTTCCAATAATTTATGTGCACATGCAGTATTGATTTTGCAGTCTGTTTCGTGAAGTAGAATTCTTACCGCAAGACTGAGCTTTAAAAAATTATAATATAATTTGGGTTTCAAAATATCTTTTAATATTTAATATCGTGGTCTTCTGCAAAATTCTTTATGCATTTCATTTAATTTTTTAGTTACACCCAAACATACTACATGCATGTAGTCTAACACGAACTGCTTATTGAAGTCCATTTGCAAAGCTTCTAAAGCTAAAGGACTTTGTTTTTTTTTTTTGTGGTGTTGTACTTGGGTTCTGTTTCTAAAGGATTGGTCTGTCCGTAATGTTTTTTCAGAAAATGGAAAGACAATGCGATTGTTTTCGGGTATTAAAGCGCAGCAAATACGCACATCGCATAGCAATTAATCAGGGATGTAATAACTTTTCGAAAAGTTATGTTATTCGATAACGTTATTTTATATGTTGATTCGTTACATAACGTTATAAATAACTTTACAATTTTTAAACGTTAGTTATATAACGTTAAATAACGTTTTTTTATAGCAGACCATAGATATAATTTTGGGAGCATTTGTATTTATATTTTGTACAGTATTGTGTAGTTGTATAGATTTGCATAAATAAATATAACAAAAAAACACAAATATTTATTAATTTATTTATTAATGAAATATTTATTTATAAAAATAACTAAAAATCACATCCAATATTAAAAAATTAAAATTAAAAAACAAAGTTAAAACAAAATAAAATGAGAAAATAAAAATAATATTCATATTATAAAATAAAAAACAAAACAGAAATATATACAAAAAACAGAAAAAAAATACAAAAGAAATTGTAAAAATAAAATCTGAGATTAGAATTTTTTATTTAATCTAAGTAGAAGTATATTTTCCAACATTTCTTCGCTTAGATTTTCCCTTAAATAGGACAAGATGAATTTTAGTGATGAAAATGCTCGCTCAACTGATACTTGTGTTGCGGGTACACCAAATACAAGGATTTACAAGTTTTTTCTTTTCCCAATACTCCAAGATGGACATTGTATGATTAATTCGAGGTATATCGTTAAAACTTTCCAACACTGCAGCTATATTGATTTCCTCGATATTCGTATTGGTATTGTTGGTTACTGTTTGCTTTGTATAAGAAATATTATTAATAAATGAATCAAATTCATCAGTCTCTTCGTTATCAGTATTATTACTCATTAATGTTATATTTAGTTCTGTTGCTTCCACTTCCATATTTTCAATATTGCAAATTTCTCTTTGATTCCTTCCAGTTTTATTAGTTTTTTTTTTTAATATCAATTATTAAATGCCATAACTTTTTTAAATGTAATTTAGCTTCAAATCAGACAATGTAGACTGAAATCGGGGATCCAGATAAATTGCAGACTTTACTATAATGTTTTCTAAAATATTTTTTTCTCTTTTTAATAAATTTTCATAAACATTCTTTCCAAAATTTGTGGGCAGTTTGTATGTAGCTAATTTGCATTTAAGCCATTCAGCATAAAAGTCAGTAATTGTTAGTTGCTGCAGTTGAAATTTTTTTGTGGCATTTGCTGCAGGTGCTAGAACCTCCATTATTTCTTCTGCCTTTTCCCACAGACGAGATTGTAAATAAAAGTCGCTATTACTGAAAGCTAAATCCTGATACTGGGTTTTGAATTTTAATAACTTTTCTACCATATTATAAGTAGACGACCATCTTGTTGGACAGTCTAAAGGTGGAATCAATATTATTTTATTTTTTAAAAAATTCATAGTCGTAGGTGTTCTTAGTTTTTTCACGTATTTTCGTATTTTATTCAAACAATTTTCTTGGCTTTTCAAACTGTCATATACAGCCAGTTGCAGTGTATGAGCTCCACATCTGACACATTGCATACACACATTAGTGGTTTCTGTTGTATTATCAATTTCCCGTAAATTTTCTATTTCCATAGCATGTAAATTTATATTTTCGATAATTTCGTCCACAACATGCACGTAGTTATAATCTTTTTCAGTTTCTTTTTCAAATTCGTATTCGTCATTTACATTTTCCGTATCATTTTCATCATCGGTATCATTTTGATTTTCATCAATATTATGCGAAATTACACAATCAACTTCTTCATTTGGTTCTTCCAAATCCACCAGTTCATTAAGTATACGTCCTGCTTTTAACATATTTGCACCATTATCACTGGTTATACTATAAATATTTTTGAGATTTATTTCAAATTTTTTTAAAATTTCTACAACCTTAGAGGTTAGATAATCACCAGTGTGTTTCTGATTTAATTCTATCATGGCTAATGTTCGAACAACAATTTTTGAATCCTGTACAAACTGAATGTTAACTCCCAATATAAAACGCTTCAATCTGGTTGCCGAATCAAGTTTTAATGACAGCATTCTATTTTTTATTTCTTGTCGAATTTGAATTTTCATTGCATTTGCATCTTCATTAATGTACTGTTTTAGATTAGGCCGGTTAATGGTTAACTTTGGGTCAGAAGTCACATCATTATTGAGTGCTTCAATCAAAGGGTCCAGAACTTTTCTAAAACCAGAATCTTCGATAGCAGCTAGAGGTCTTCCATTTACTGTTACCATTTCCAAGCAAGCATTTCTAATGATATTTTTTGAAATTTTTACTCTGACATATTCACATTTCTTATGTACAACATAAGAAGATAACAAATTTTTTTTTTCAACTGGATTAGAATTAGAACCAGAATCTGAAATTTTGTTTTTCAATTTATTCCACTCATCAATATGATGTACTTGCAAGTGTTTTAAAAGATTTCCTGCATGATTCCTTTTAATTTTACGATGACATTCTTCAATATTGGAGGTATTAAAGTCACTAATCTTGTTGTACGTAAAAAAATTTCTAATTGACCGATTCTGTTCTCGAGGCATCCTAAAATGTGAAGCAGAATATATTTATACATCCCGGTAACAAAACAAAATAAATAACATTAATAAAGTACTTTTTACTTACTTAATTTTATAATTCTGGTATTTATTAATTTAATAATAATAAATTCATGCTCAAATACTGTCTCCCAAAAAAAAAAAAAACAATAACAAAAAATTGTCATTTGTCTGTCATAGTCATAGTCATATGTTTTAATGGGCGAAACATAATTATCTGCGCTTCAGGGGTGAAACCTAATTATCTGCGCTTTAGTGGTGAAACATAATAGAACACCAAGGGGCATATTTCTGTTGCGTTGCGTTAGGTAACAATATATATAATAAAATACATATAATAAAATAAATAAGAGTAAATAAACTAAAATAACTTTATGGAATAACGTATACGAATCGTTATTCGTTACTGTTATGTTACAAAACGTTATAAAGATAAATGTTACGTTATTAGAAAAAAGGAGAAATTTAAACGTTATTTAAACGTTATCGGGTATTGTTACGTTACGTTTTACATCCGTGCAATTAATATTATCCATGCCATAATATTAAATATTCATCATATTTTTTTATGTCGAATTGTATCATTGTATGTATCATGTATTGCGTTTTAAAAGCTGAGTTTAATACAAAAAAAAAATCCTTTTTCTTATCATAATTATATGAGATTAGTAGACATTCAAATTAATAAAAAAATTTAAAAAAAATTATAGAAAAGATATAAACAAGCTTTTGATCGTTATTCCACATTCTCGTATGTCATGGTTTTGACTCAAGCCTTTACAACCTTAATTACGGAAACTAAAAAAAGTTTTAATATCCAAAGGGCAAAGGATTAAAGATTTTATATTTTTGTTAAAAATAATTTATATTTTAAAATGTCCTTTAATTTATGATATTTTTTTTTTTCAGGTCACTTATTTTATTTGGCTTTAGGTTATATTCCTGTGTAATGAAAATTATTCATAGTTATTGGAAATTTTTTAATAATTTAATTTTGAAGGTATATATTATAAATACAGTGTTCGCCCGATATAATCACATTTGATATAAGAAACTTTCGATATAAGCAACTCCTGATATAGTCATCATTTTTAATATTAGTATGTTCGTTATAAAATTTTTTTGGTAACCTTGGTTTGAATGGACAAAATTAAGAGGAAATTGTTGACAATACAACAGAAGTTGTAAATTTTAAAATATGTTGAAAATGGTGTAAAAATAAATAAGATGATTATTTACCTATAGCAACCCTTTTCAACTTAATATTACCTGACACTAGTGCAAGTTTAACTGATATCATGGTCTGGGGCTGGTGGAGTAATAGCGTTATGACAGTTGCTTTTTTTCAAGCTAGTTTTCAGACTTTATATGAAGTTAGAAAGAGAGAAAAAAAAACATAGAAAAATTACACTAGAGTGAGTGATGCACTATAGAGCTCTTTATCAAAGCTTTATCGTAAATAGAAGCTACAAATTTGTTGCCAACTATGGATTTACCGTAAATTGAACGCGACAAAAAAGAAAAATAATCCAATTATATTCTTTTTAGCCTGTAGAAACTTTTTTTTTGACATTTCAGAAAATTATTACAAATTTTTGAAGGAATTCAAAAAATATAATTTAAAATAAATAATTTTTGAAATGTTAAACCTAAGTTTTTCTTATTTTTTTTTTAATTCGTTCAAAAATTTATATTTATATTTTTCAAATATATAAAAAAAAATATATTTTTTTTATATCTATATTTTATTATTCAAAATTATACTATCTCTGTCTCGCAAAATCTATCTATCTCTTTTATTCCCGGCTAGGATTTATCGTAAAAAACTAGCCTGAAAAAAAGTAACTGTCATAACGCCATAAATGAAAACAATCATGTTTATGATTTGAATTCAGCTATGGATGTTGGTAATGAGAACGAAGAGGATGAAGAATTAAGTCAAGTTAATAATATCAAACCGTTATTGATTCCTTTAATCTTGCAATTGAGTGGTCAGAAAGTGTCAACATTCCTGTACAATATCTTCTTCTTCTTAGAACGATACGCAAAAAGGCTGTATTTGAATGAATTAAGTTAAATTCTCATAAACACTTTTAAGATTTTACCATTTATATTAAACTTTTTTTTTAAAAAAAATTATACATATTCTAATAAAAAAATTCAGCTAATTATTTGAAATTAATTTTTTTATAATACTTAATAGGATAAAAGCAACAATTTTACAAAAACAACTTTTTTACAAATTTCAAATCAGCTTAGGTGATTATATCGAATGAACACTGTATTATGTAAATTATATTAACATTTTTTTGATAATATATTTTGGGTAATATTATTTATAGTTTTTGAAATTATTTTAGTAGTTCTACCAACCATGATTGATTTTTGATTGTTGTATAAATTAATAAGAATTTTCTATATCTTTATAAACTTAAAGTTTTGAACTTTATTAAAATTTACATTAAAATCTGGTTCTGTGGATGTTGAATGTAAATTAGAGATTTTTTTTATAAGTTATAGTTATGTAGGTTTTTATTTTTAAAAAATATATTACATAAATTAACTCTTAATTAATAAAAGTTTATAATAAATTATTCTAATAACATTTTCATAATTATGTATAAAAAGAAAGAATCAATTTCATATAATTATTTTGTATATTTTTAAGCTAAATAACTTTTAAGAAGTACACTTAAAACTTAAAAAAAGTTAAAAAAAATAACATATTCAATATCAAAAACTCTATCTTCTAGCTCTATTTGAATGGGTCTGTTTCATGTCAATAAAACTGATTGAATATCTGTGATTTACAACATCAAAATAACAACATTAAATAATTAATCTAATTATGATCATTTATAAAACTATAGATAAATGTACATACACAGAAAAATCGAAATAGATATATTATATAAAATCGTGATCAATTGATTTAAATTTTGTATATGATTTTCAGCCAAATACTCAATGTATATGAAGCATCTACATTTCTTTATATGATTTACCCGCACATTATATATGAGTTTAAGTTGATGATTTTGCTATTATTTCTTTGACTCTCCTACTCTACAGTAAATGATTCAAATAACTTTTAGTTTTGATTCATCTACTACTTTCTCTAATTTACCCACAAATTTTAGCCAGTTCAGTACTATTACTGGTTGAATCAAATAAGAGGATTAGATACTTATTCTACTTTAAATTGATGATTTTGCTATATATTTTTTTTTGTCTTAAAGAAACTGAAAAATTATATAAATATAAAATATTTATTAAATCAATTATAAACCAATAATTTATAAACCAATAATTTTATTTCATTAACCTGTATTTTTGACATTCTGAAAAACAAATTAAATAACTATAAGAAGAATTTATTTTTTTATATTTTTATAGTTTTTTATTTAGAAATTATGTAATTATGACAATAGTTATAATATCAAGTTAACTATTATTGCATAGTTCTATTATAATTTTAAATAACAATACATATTACAATACAATATGATTTATCATTTAGTATAATAAATTACTAAAAATTACTTTTACATAGTATTATTATTTAAAGTATAATCTTGTATTATATTATTAAATATACAATATAAATTAAAAAAAAAAACACTTAAAGTCCATGAAAATGCTGGTTTTACTCTAATATCTTTAAATTGACCATATAGTACATCATTTAAAATATTTACTGGGAGATATTTTATATCAGTTACTGGTGAAAATCCTAAAAATATTCATTTATTAATAATTTAAAAAAAAAATATATAGCTTTTACCTCAACATGACAAGTCAAAGCATTTCGCCCATCTAAGATTGAAGGCTTCCATATTTTTCCAGTATTCCTAGTGCCATCATGAATTATTTGAGGAACTAATATAGTATTCAGCAAAATTATTGTTAAATATATCTTATAATCTGTAACATATATAATTTTTAAAGCTTTTGTTAATATGTATTTTAAAATTTTATTACTTTCTTTCTTGGTAAATCCAATCCTTCAGCAATACTTTATTTTTATAAGTATTGTTTATTTAAATATAAACAAATATTTTTAATTATAATTTTTACACTAAAAATTTTATTTTATTATAAAATAAAAGAAACTCCTACAAAAACTAACTATGAAAAAGTTAATGAGATCTAACCGCTATGAAAATTCCAATAACACTGACTAATAAATAGTTATTTTGCTTTTAACATATATTAGTTAAGTATGCGCTATGATCTCAGTAGCAAAATTATCTACTGAGTGGGTGATTAATTTAGTAATGTAGATATTTTATATAAAGACCAGGAAAATCATTTAAATATAAGTAGGTAAAATGTCTATTTTTGTTCTATAAGAAAAAATATATATGTATTGGAACATATATTAGTTAAGTATGCGCTCCCGTTTGTGTAGCAAAGTCGTTTACTTTGTGAGTGTTATTGAATAATTAGAATTCAATAATAGCAAATTCAAATAATTTAAGTAGCAAAATTTACAAAAAAATTAATCTCTTTCCCTGTGGATGAATCATTTAACAAGCTGTAATTGAATCATATAATCAATAGCAAATTCAAATACTTTATATATGCAAACCGACCAGAAAATATCATCTATTTCGTCTTAGAAGATTCATCTAATTCGCAATGGTTAAATCATTTATTCAATAGGAAATTCAAAACTTATTTTAGATAAATCATCTAATCAGAATTCATCTACTAGAAGTTAGATAATAAATCTAACTCTATTTTTTCAGTGTAATATAAAATAAATTTGGTTATTAGATATTGATAAAAAAGGACAACAAATAAAATATTTACGAAAATTATTTGTGGACATAGTAATCAACAGATAAATTATGATTTATGATTTCTTTTCAAAATTAAATATATAGACAAGAAAATTATGAATTTGTTGTAAGGACAATGACAAGGAAATTAAGTTTTTTTTATGATTATCTTTCGTCCTTTTTTTAATTACATTATTATTATTTTTCGTTACACAAAGCTTTACTCAACTAAATAAATATTATGTATAAAATGGTGTATTTTTTTTCTTGCTTGTGTAAATAGTAAATACCAAAAAGGGAAAACTCAAAAAATAGAAGATGATTTTGATTATATTTTCCAGCGAACGATTTTATTTATGATTATGATGATTTTTATTATGTGTTAATAATTAAATAATTAATCCTTGATTGTATCTTCAAATATTTTTTATGTATTTTATTTAGATACAATGAACAAATCTTTATTACAGTTTAAAGACTCATTTCGTCGTGATATTTAATTAATTTTTATTGTGCCGAATTAAGTTTTTCTATATGAATTCAATTGAGATGGGAAAAGTATATAATGGTCAGAGCAACATTTTAAGTACTACGAATTTTGATATTTGATCACGGAATATGTACTAATGAAATCATCTGCAAAATAATCGAAATAAATACATAAAACAGGAAATCTTTATGCCTTTGTCTTTTTTTGATAAATCGGCTTATGAATTGCAAGCGAGTTTAACATTATTATTTTTCATTTCCCATGTGTCGCAAAGTGGTGTTGGTTCTGCATATTTAGAGATTTCATGAATCTTGATATTTGATTGCAATTTCAGTCTTCTAATTTTATATAACCGGAATCTATTAGTTCTTTTCTTGTAGTGATGTGTATAATAACTATTATTATTTGTTAACTCCACTAGTGGGTCCAGGCTTAAATTTCCGATTCGTAATTCATGTGTTTTAGTGTGTAGAGTATATATTAGTAATTATTTTAATGAAATTGGGTGCAGAAGGTGGTTCATATTATTATTTAGGGTAGATTTAGTTCGTCCATAAGTTTATTACCTGTTGAGCATATAGTAGTTGTTTTCCGATTTTAATAAAATTTAGGACACTAGAGTTTCAGAGCATTTGTTTTGCAACATTTTATCTGAATCTTCATCTATAATATTGCTAAGAAATTGTTCCAACATGTTGCTAAGTAATTGGCGTATTAAAAGATAAGAAATATTTAACAAAAGCATCTGGAAAAGCAATGTTGATCCAGATTAAAAACCAGAAAGTTTTTATTATGTCAACAAATTTGATTGTAAAATTTATTACTATTTTTTCTATGGGTGCATGTGCATTCCCTTAACTAACCTTAAAATTTTCAAATATAAAGATTATGTACTTAATAGTTACTATTTATGCAATTATTTTTATCGTTAAACAATTTAATACTAATGACTTTGATCCTGATGCGCTTCTACGTATGACCTACTACTGAGTAAAATAATCAGCATACTGCATAATACTGCAGAGGAAGCTTATAATATACAATTATCAATGTTTTAATTTTAGTGGAACTAAACTTAGCAGGTGAATAGAATTTGAAAAAAACTCCAATAATAGAATGCCTAGAATTCGTTAAGGAAAATTTATGGATCAATAGACATACCTACTATGGGTAACCAAATAGTGGGCTATTGTTTGATGTTAGCTAATAGCCTATTTAAGAAAAAAAATACACATCTATCCATTCCGATAATTGAGAATATATACCCACTAATTAAATTTACCTCCATTATTTAAAATCTAAAATTTCTACATCTTAATTGTATCTTCATTCTATATCTTAATTGTCTTCACTATTCTTAAAATTAATTAAATTTTAGGATTATAACTTTTCAGGCATCTCAAATTTCCGGATAATTACTTTTCCCTTTTCCATATGGGGTAAAACTTAAATTAAAAACATATTATGCTGTTTTCAACTATCTTTCAAAATAAGTTGTTATATAAATTAAATTTATAAGGCACAAAACTTTACATACATTTAAGAATTAATAAAGGTATAAAAATTTATAAAAAAAAAGTTAAATATTTAACTATTAAATTGTTGTTGTTGAAATAAGAGAATAATTACAAAATGGTGTTAATATTCGATTCATCTTAATGCATTAAGGAAAGGTTTTTTGTATAATATTTTCCACATTATAGATTTACCAATAACATTAAATAGACATTAATAGAAGGTTGATACATTAAATTATATTGTAATTCCTTTTTATCGTTCAATAAGGACAGATTTTCATGAAACGATATGAATACATTATAAAATATTAACAATATTTTATGGTGAATTTTAATTTATTACAAAAACTAAAGCATTTAGAATATTTACCATGTACCTAGGATCCTAAAAATATATAAGTTTTAATCAGTAAATCTAAAATTTTATGAGTAAGCGACTCAAATCATAGAATAAAAAATAGTTTTCCTGATTAATATCTTTCATAAAAATGTTAACATAGAATTATAAAATTCTAGATACTTAAAACCTATGCTTTAAGTATTTGAGAAAAACAAAAAACTTTTTTTGTCATATACTTTTCCTAAAAATTTGTATTATTTTATATACGATATGCTGGGAAATTTTAGAAAAGATTGTGTGTTGTTGTCGCATTTAAAGTTATACGTTTCGACAATACAAAATTGAATGTACTTTTTTTGAATTTTTTTCGAATATTCCAATTTTCTATATTCATTCGGATGAATAGGTGTCGTGTATGCTTGCTTGTTCAAATCTTTGATTTATTTTATAAATTTAAAAAAAAATATATTCTTCAATTAAAATTTTAAATCGATCACAATAAGGATAGACACCACACATATGGGTTTATTTTTATGTTATAATCGTTGATAGAGAAGAAAAGTTTTATATATAGTATATAAAATGCAATTGGTCATGTTCGAAAATTTCTGGAATTGTCCAAAAGATAAAGAATCTAGCAACAACAATGATTATTCTTTAGCTCTAGATATTTGGTATAAACAATCACATACAGTGTAAAAAAATATTACCAAAAAGAATTATTAAGACTCAGGATAATATGATGTGTAAAATTACCTTATTACTTTTACTCCAGAGCACTAGGCTTTGGGCAAGCCTTTCCTATAAATTAATGGATGAGTTGAAGCAACAGAATCCTATATCATATGATACATACACCAATTTACATACGTATACCTAAGAAGTGTACTCTTATTAACCTAGATTTGCCAATAAGGAGTGCGAAATTGCCCACTTTTTATTATAACTTTATTTAAAAAAAATACTAAATTTTACAGGAATAAACTTGATGAAAACACATTAGAAATTCTAAGTACAAAGAAGAGATATTAGATTATAAATCCCTGCGTTAAATTAAATATGTACTATTTTTATATATATATAAATTTTTTTTTACAGTGTACATTTTACATATATTCTCCAATTGAGTGAATAATTATTTTTGTAAAGAAATTTCCAATTGAACTAACCGAATATGTAGATGTCTGCATACAATGGCCAAAAATTTAAATATGATTCAAATTAAAATATTGTCTATGTCCTTAAAAAAATCAAACCAAACAATGTCCATGTTTCTTTAGTACATACTATCGTAGAACTAAATATACATATATGGAGTCGACTTCAAATTCTATAGACATCATGACTATAATTAAAATAGATTTTTGTGATTTTTAACTGAAGTACCAAACAATTTAAAGATTTATTTTATGAATTATTTCATAAAATAAAGTATTTTTGATTTCATAAAATAAAGTTATATACAAACATTAAACATATCTTTTAATTATTATTAGCAAGTCATTATTATTAAAATTTATTTGTATAGTTGAATCTTCGTTCATTAATCCGCAATAAATATTTATTCCAATTTTACAAAGTTGCTTCATGAGAAAAGTTATTATTATCATATAAATGTTTAAATATAATATTTATAGTCTCCAGTATTTTGTAATACATCAAATACAAATAGAATATGTGAAATGAGAGCCTGTATGAAAATTCTTTCATAATTTTAGTCTAAATTGTTTTTTTTTTTTTGTACATCTTGAATGTAGCGTACAAAATCCTGTCATCAATTATCTGCTTACGCATGAAACCATATATATTTTATTATAATTGCAGCGGAAACGTACTTGCTTAATTAACACTTTTGTTAATTAAGTAAAGTACAAATATAACAGGTAATTGAACGCAAATAATGAGACCTTGATTTTTGTTAGATTAACAAAAATTAAGTTCGATGATTTTAATGCATTTTTAATTTTATTAATTTAATTCGGGAGTTGATTTGCAACATTTAAAGTAATCTGTTGATATTTTAAAATAAGTTATTAAAAAATTAAACTGGCGTGGTGATTTTTAAAATACGTATAAATTGATTCAATAATAAAATAATCTATAAAATATTTAGAAATGTGAATAGAATTAGAATAGAATTTATTGACGACTTTAGAAAATTTACAATATTTGTTTCTTAAGTCTAATCTTGTTACAATTGTATATATACAAGTTTATTTTTTTAATCTTGTGATTTTATGTTTGTTTTTTAAATTCAACATTTGAAATAATTATTATATAATGAATATTAGAAAAATCTATTTAATTTTTTTTTTTATTTAATTTGACTCTTGCGTCAGGAGTTCTTACTTTATCATTTTTAGCTTTATTAGCTATAACAACAAACTTAAAACTAGGTCCTTAAAACTAAAAAACACTTAAAGCTAAAACAATATTTTCTAAAGTTGATTATATGTGCTTACATAATTTTTAATAATATGTGTATTGAACAATGTTAAAGTATTATCCTCTTAAATTTAAATTTGTCATTGCATTATACAGATAGAAGTTAGATAGCATTTGCGTATTGTTAATTTCTAGAAAATGGTGGGCAGAATTCGGATTTATAACTGCTAATGGTGATAGATAAAATTTATCTACTAAATTTTCATTGATATTATTATCAATATATTGTTCAAAGATTGAATTTATTAAATTATTTGGATGGTTTACAATTTTATTACAATATTTAACTTGTTGTTTTGTCATATAAAGAATTAATGGTTCTATATTAGACTCTTTGTACACAAAGTTATTGGAGTATCTTTTATTTGTATTTTGAAATTTTTTATTTATACATAGTCTTAAAATTTTTCTTTCAACCATTTGTAACTTATTGGCATATGTTGGCGAAATAGTAAACCATATTGGGTAACCATAAGTTAGCGTTGGTCTAATTAATTGTTTATACAAAAGTAGTTTAGTGTTTTTCATTAAATCTTTATGACCTAACAAGTGTCTTAGCAATCTGAACGAATATGTACCTTTTTTTAGTATTGATTTAACATGATTATTGAATTTTAACATTTTATTGAAATTTACACCTAGGTATTTAATATTGTCTTTTAATGGGATTTCTAACGTTATTTACCTTTAGGTGCAAGTTTCTACTTTTTTTAACTACATTCCTTGGGGCTCTGCCAGATGAATTTCGAAAGCAAATTAGTTCCGATTTATTAGGATTTATTTCAATTCCCCATTTTTTGTAATAGGTAATAATAACATTTAGGTGGTCATTAATATATTTTAGCGCCAAATCTGGATTTCTCGAGTGGGCGTACACATTTGTATCATCAGCATATAAATTTGCTTGAGAACATATTTGATTTCGTCTATTTGAGTTAGTGTGTGGAAAATCATATAAGAATAAATTATACAGTTTAGGGCCTGTAATTGATCCCTGTGGAACACCACAAAGAACCGGAATTTTATCGGATTGTTTCCCTTCATAATTAATGTATAAATATCTATTTTCCAAAAAATTTGAAATCATGCAAATAATATGAGTTGGCAGACCGATTTTAATTAATTTATATACTAAGCCTTTCAACCAGACTGAATCAAATGCTGCGTTGATATCAATTATTCCAGTCGTGGTACAGTTTTTTTTTTCTAAATTTACAAAAATATCATTACGAAGTTTTAATAATGCATCGGTTGTGGAGTGCCTTGATTTGAATCCAAATTGATGGTCACTTAGGACACCACTTAGTTCACAAAAATCATCAATTTTGTTAGCTATTATACGCTCTAAAATTTTACCAATATTTGACAGTAATGAAATAGGTCTAAAATTATTTACTTCATAAGATTTTTTATTTTTTAATAAAGGTGTTAATGCGGCTATTTTCCAATCATTCGGAAAATAACTATTATTCAAACAATTATTAAAAATTATTGTTAAATATTTTAAGGCATTTTCAGGGAATTTTTTTATCAAAAAATTTGATATGCCATCTGGACCGTAAGACTTTTTGTTATTTAGAGATTTAATAATGGTCTTTATTGATTTCAGTTTAATCAAGTCTTCATCAGTAGGTTCTAAGGATGTATTATTTTCATTAAAAATAGCAAATTTAAAGAAATTCCCATTACTATCTTTATTACTATTTAAAAAATTATTTACTTCGTAGTTTACTTTTGTATTCGTATTAGTATCGTGGAGCGGATTTTTTTCGTTATAGATCGTTTTATAAAATTTTTTAAAAGCTGATATTTTTTCATCCGTACTCTGAATATCTATACCATTTAAGCATACTTTATTAGTAGAGTTGTACTTTCTACCAGTGATTTTATTTATTTCACGAAATGCTTGAGGAGATGGCTTTATTTGTTTAAGTCTATTACAAAATTCTACATTAAAATGGATTGCAATTTTTTCTTTTATAATAATTTTAAGACACCCTATTCTGGAACTTAGAGATTTGTACTCATTACTTATTTTATTTCCATATCTAATGTAAATTTTTTTTAGATCAGAACACCACCTACTTTTTAATTTTAAAAGATTTTTTATGTTATTCGGAAGCTTATTGAATTTTTCATTTTTAACTGTAACAGTTTCAGAATATTTTTTAATACACAGTTCAATGATATTTATAAAATTAAAGATATATTTATCGATTTCATCATTTGTCAAATTTTTAGTTAAAGGAGGTAAATTCTCAGAGGATAACATTGCGTCCAATTCCAACTTAAAAAACTTCCAATTTGTATTTTCAAAAGATCTATATGTTTTTGGAGCATTAAATTTAATAGAAAATTCATTTAGTGAAACTGATAATTTAATCAAAAAATGATCGGAAAATGAAGAATGTGTATTAACTATTTAGAAATGTGAGTTTTATTAAATAAGAATAATAATATGTTATAAAATTTTCCTTTTGTGGTTGGTTTCACCAAAATCTTAACTAGTTAGATCATTTAAGCACTGAAGATAACGATTTCTTAGGAGGTGGTTTGGCTGACCAATTAGCAACCTCTTTCAGATGAATTGACAACTTAAATTGATATTGCTATAGTAAAATTTCATTTCTGAAATAACATCCCATCTTTCAACATATTCTATTGTAACATAAATACATAAATAAAGTTTATGTTTAGCATAATTTGAAAATTTTATATGTAAAAAAATCCATGATTATGTATGTATCAGTAAGGATATATTTGTTAAATCCGAAAAACTTTTCTTAAAATAAACATAATACAAAGAGGTGGAAGAATACAAGGTTTTTTTCATTAATTTAAATATTTTAGAGTTTCCAACCAACTTGAAGCATTACGAAAAATTAATATTTATATTTTTTTTTTTTTTGCGTGTTAACTCATTACTTTTTTTCATTTGAATTTTATTATAAATACTTGTTAAATTTAGAAAGTGAAAGACAATTATGGAAAAGCTTGTATAATAAAAGTGTCAGGCAATAAAATATTAGTTCATGAATATATTTTATTTTCACTTATTAACGAAAATTGTATATATACAAAATTGTATATATCTACGAATATAAGTAGATTGTTATGTAAGATAGTGTAATATATTGGCGTAGAGATAATAATAATAAGAGTTCTTACGAAGAACAAAAAATTTAATCACTTTTTTACCAATGGTGGATGCGATAGAACCACCATCCACCAAAGAAACCTCGCATCCAATAAAGCTTTTATATTTAAAAAAAAATATATGTGTAAAGAGAGTTTAAAATATTTTCTTTGTGCTTTATTTTGCAGCTTTTCTGTAATTTTTATGCTAAAGTATTATTGTTTATAAATGAGAAATATTTTTATGCGTTTGCATAGAACAATTTTTGAGTAGACAAATAATAATCATTTTGATAGTTCATTATTCATTTTTGTTTTGGTTTTGTTGTAAGCAGACTCTGCGTAATTAAAGAAAAAAATTAATAAAAAAAAAAATATGGGGTTAGAGTTAGATGTGAAATTCCATCATGTAGAATTTCGAAAAGATCATCTGATAATTGTAATTTTTTTAAATTTCCATCTATTGGCACTGAAAAATATGCAATTTGGATGGAAGCTTGTGGTTTAAAAGAATCACCAAATCCTAAAAAATGCGTACATTTGTGGGTCCCATTTTGAAAAATTATATATGGATAAAAAATATTTAAGAAAAAATGCGGTCCCTTAACTAATTGTGCAGAAATTTGCTCTTAACAATTGTGCAGAAATTGATATTATTTCTGCAAATCAATCTTCCGATAATATTGATCATATTATTCCGGTTATATTTTCAGTACAAATATATCGACCATTGTATAATAACCAACCTTCCAGTAGCCACTGCGACTTAACATTTGAAGAATTTCAAAATTACGATCCCGGATACCCGGTTATTGAAACCAAAGATAATGAGACATATAAATCATGCTTCATATTTAACAAAAATATGATTTTTTATCGAAAAAAATATGAAAAAGTATTGAAAAAATTACAAAAATGTAAAGATTTTATTAAAAAAAACCGACGTTCCTTTCAAAATAATAAATCAGTTGCTAGATCACAGAGATTAAAGAATAAATTGTTAAAAAAATAAAATAAAAATACAACTGCCTCAAGTTATCAACGATTCGCCAGGTGTTAGCTCAAATGGAAATTTTTTAGCTACAATGATAATGCGGTGTATGTCTAAACAATGTGTATGGAATGATAATGAACGGATATTAGCACAAAATTTCCATTTTAAATCTCCCGCAGCATATAAATTTTTAAGAAACCATCTTCGTATCAATCTTCCTTCTCTAGCTTCAATTTATCGTTTGATACCGATCAAAAATGTTTGCCCAGGTTTTAACCAACAATTTTCTGAAAGTTTAAAGAATATCATAACTTCTTGGGATGATGCTACTAGGGAAGTTGTTCTCATTTTTGATGAAGTAGCCATCCGCCGAGAATTAAACTATGATAGTGTCAAAGATGAAATTATAGGTTTTGGTGATTTTGGTGATTCAAAAGATAATATTCTCGGAAAACAAGTTTGTGTTTTTATAATTAGAACATTGTTTGGTAGCTGGAAATTCGTAATTAGTTATTTTGTTTCGAATAGTTCATTTTCCGGCAGTAAATGAACTCAATACAAAGCAATGTACAATTTTGCTCCGATATTGGTTTCAACATTCGATGTATTGTTTGTGACCAGGTCTCCAATAATAGAAGTGCTTTTAAAACTCTGCGAAATGGCGAAAAACAAAACTTTTTTAGCATAGGTAGCAAAAAAGTACATTTTATTTATGACGTTCCACATTTAATAAACTCGGTCAGAAATACATTTCTAAAAAGAGATATAGAATGTATAGATGGAAAAGTAAGTTGGGATTGCGTAAAGGAGCTATATGCTATGGAAAAAAAATTCAACCAAAATGTGTCCAAAGCTGACTTTACACCATGTTTATCCAAATAATTGGCAGAAGATGAATTGCCATCTGGGCACAAGAAACACATTTTCTTAGATGCCAGAACTCGGTAGGGTGTACACACACCATACTTTTCTGGGGAACCCTTAATTCTCAGAAAACGAATAAAATCCTTTCCATAACCAAACCATCGATTAGACTCTTCACGGGCATTGCAACAGGACATATTCTGTTAAGCAAACATGCCTTCCGGTTAGGCCTATCAGCAGAATCCTGCTACAGAGGGTGTGGTGAAACTGTAGAGCACCTCCTATGCCGATGCCCTACAGTACATAATAAACGGTTAAAACATCTAGATCATCATTTCTTGACAGACTTGATGGAAGCAGGTACCTTTAAACCGGCTTCGGTTAACTCATTCGTTACAGCTGTCGGATGGGTCGACGTGCTAGAAACTTAATCGGCCGTCGACGGGGGTTACAACTGGCCAATGGGCTCAAGTGCGCGAGGGACTTTGATTCCGTCACCCCTTGTAAACCAACCAACCAACCAACTATTATTAACAGATCAATAATCGTAAAAGAAATGTCGCATATGTGTTCAAAAGATTACTTTATTTTATAAAACTAGCATTCTTATTATATAAAAACTGATTATAATAACTTAAAATTGTATTGTTAATCTTAATACAACTTTAACAAGATTAATTTTGACAAGTAAAAACTTTTATTAACTATTAATATTTCATTAACTATAGTTTGTTGAATAATTTAAAAAGACATGCACAAAAACATTTTGACAGAATGATTCAAGGGAAAACATAAAAAATAATTTAGCATTTCTTATGGAACCGTTAAAAGAATTAGAAATTAGATACTCTAATAAGAATTGCTAAGATAGCTCATAATATATGTAAAAGTGCTAGATTTACAAAATTATTGTATGATTCAGTGGAACAGTGGTTGGTGTTACTCACGAAAGGTCCAGAGTTCGAATCCTCAGGTAAGTTTTTTCAAATTATATATTTAATAAAATTATTAATATTAAAGAAATTTCCTTTTCAGTCAAACTCAATAAAATATTCATTGGAAATCTTGTTGCAAAAAATATAAAATATAACGAAATACATATAAATAAATTATCATGCAAATGTTTTTTTAATTAAAAAAAGAAGCTCTTATTATAACTTTATACAAGTCAGTTCTATTTATATAATTATACAAATCTTATGATCGGGTAATGCAATAAACTTTAATCGGTTAAGTTTATGAGGAACTTAAAATAGCTGAAAGAAGTAACCCAGCAGGCCAGCAGTTTAAGTTTTATCATTTTCTCCAAATCAAGTTTAAAAGATACCGAAAGCTAATCTGTAGAAGCTTAATAGAGCCAAATTATAAAACCATAAGCATTATATCAAATTCAAAAAGCGCTTTCAAGATTTTTACTAGATCGAAATTGTTAGCTGGGATACTTATCTATACACATGGCCGTATTAACAAGTTTGAGCGCCCTGGGCTAAATAAAATTTTGCACCCCTACATAGTTTTATTATAAAAATCCAATTTTAGTTATTTTTTAAAATATACTTTAATTCAAAACTTAAATAAAATTCAATTTTTTTTATAAATATGTGAATTAAATATTAAATTATATATTAATTTTGAATTTAAATATTTCTTTTGCGGCATTTATTGTTGGCAAATGCATCTATAATTTTTTTATGATCCAGTTTCTCTAGGACATCCGATTCTATAGATAGAATACTTAAATTATTTAATTTGGATTGTCCTAAAGATGATCTTAGATGATTTTTTATGCGCTTGAGAGTGGAAAACGACCTTTCGCCACTACAATTTGTACAGGCGATACTTAAATATATACGTAGAGCTGTTGTTATATTGGGAAAAGTGCATTCAATTTGCGATTCAATTATTGTTTTTAAAATTTGCTCAGATTTAGATAATGCTGTTAAGTTATCGGATACTAAATTTACATGTTTAAAATGTAAACATTCCTCGATTAGACCATTTTCGAGATCATCTAGATAATCTTTATATAAAATAGTTGCTTTTTCTCGTATCATATTTTCGTCAAAATGTTTTAAATTCATTAAAATTCCAAATTTGGTGGAAATGCGATCATATGCAGATTTCCGTTTTTTTATTTCTGCCAAAAGTTTATCAATAAAAAATATTTATACGGAAATTACTATTTTTATCAAATTGTGTGTCAGCTGATGTCCCTTCATCGAACTGCTTTTTTCTTTTAACAGTTGTTGCAGTTTTAAATTCAAAACATCCCGATAGATCTTCTTCTTTCTTTTTGTAATAATTAAATGAATCTACATTTCGACGTTCTTCAATATATGTTTCCAATGAACTGTATAATTTAACCACTGTTTCAATTTCAATTTCAACTTTTTGGAGGCTAACATTAATTTTATTCATGGTTTCCAGACTATCATTCCAAAAAGAAAGCATAAAACCAGTTTCGAGAGAATTGAACTGCTTTTCCAAACCTTCTGCTTCAATTCTAATGGAACATTTCTGTGTTAAATCTGTAAATATATCATTAAGAGCATGCTTAAAATATTCATATCCGAGAACTAAAGCATGAACTGATTCAGCACGTGCTGACCATCGAGTCTGGCTCAGTGATTTTGGCATCTTACATTTCACAGATAAGCGACGTTTCAATATTTCCCAACGGCCAGTTGAAGCAGAGAAAAAATTATATATACTCTGAACGAAAAAAAATAATTTCGTGTCTTCCAAACAACTTTCTGCAGCACACTCACCTATCAAATTCAGAGAATGGGGTGCACATGGTACTTAAATAGCCAAATTATTTTTTGACTTTATTCGTGCCTGAAGTCCGCTATAAATTCCAGACATATTAGAGGCATTATCATAAGATTGCCCCCTACAATCTTCCAAATCAATTCCGTATTTTTCTAAGAGTCCTATTACGCATTTTTCCATTTCTTCACTTTTATGACCGACATTTTCAATAAAATTTAAAAATCTTTCTACTGCAGTTCCTGCAGTGTTCACATATCTAACAACAATTGTGAGCTGATCTAAGTGTGAAATATCGGGCGTTGAGTCAATTATGATAGAAAAATATTTGGCTTCCTTTAATTCTGCAATAATAGAGCTTCGAACATTGTTACCTAGAATTTCAATAAATTCATCACAAATTACTGATGACAAATATGATACTGTCCCTTTTCCTTTATTTGAAAAATCCAGTAAATGTTGCTGTAATAGTGGATCGAATTTTGCTAGTAACTCGATACATCCCAATTATGGTCTTATAAGGTTTGCCATGAATTTTTGCATTTCTAATAATTGAATACCTAAAATAATGTAAAAAAAATACATTGTAATAAACAAAATAAATAAATAAATATTATAAAATTTAGACCAAAAACTAAATTCTTTACATCCTTTTGAATTTTCATTTCGAATGAAGTGATGCAAACAATTCGAAACTTCGTTGGCACCTTTTTTTGCTATGGATTCATCCCATAAATAGCAGGAGCCTTCTTTTACACCTATATTAAAAATTGTAAAATTATAGGCAGCTAATTTCCTTTTATAATACATAATACTAATATCCGCATTGGGACATGTGAGTATTTTTTGAAAATCATAACAACCTGTAATAATACTAACATCACTATCAATTGCAAGTTGTTTATCTTTTTCTTTAAGGGTTCAGCTTTCATCTTTGAAAAATAAATGTTGATTATGTTTTTCCATATTTTTTGATTTTTCTTCCTCGTTATAGTTTTGAAAGGCTGTACATTCATTACATTGGTCTTTTTTGGGACGAAAAATGATATATTAAATTCACTATTAAAAATATCATGATATTGCCGCAAAGTAGCTCTTTCTGATTCCAACTTGTCTGAATACTTTTCAATATACAGTCTATGCATTTTGGCACAATTTAAGCCTTCTTGATGAATATATAATTTTGTAGATTTTTTACGTGTATAATGAGATTCCAGTTGTGGGAAAGATTTGATATGTTCAATTACATCATTTTTGATAATTTATTAACATTCCCAAGTTTTCTTTGCATGAGCTGTTTCTATCCATTTGTAAGAAATATCTAATGTATCCATAAACATTTTACTACATACCTCTGTTTCTTTACTTTGTCCTAATTCATCAATCAAAGGCAGAACATATTTCATGGAGCATGTACGACGTTGTGCAGTCTGATTCAATTTTTTTTATTCATTTTATGGGATTTATTTATTAAAAAATGCCATTGCTGCTCTTTATTTGCAACTTCTCAAAAATTGTTAAATATTATCTCACGAGCTTCTTTTGAAAAATGCGTTAAACATTTTCTCCTGCACTTAGAACTGCACCCACGTTTCATATGTTTCGCTTTTATAACCACCCCCTTAGCATTTATATTCTTTCCTAAAAAAATTAAATAAATTAATTTAAAAAAAAGGAAATATATTATTAAATTATTACCTGAATTGCACAATTTTTTATTTTTATTTCTTATCCACTCATTTTTTACAGGAAGTCTCTTCCGTCCCGCATTTTTTTTAAAAGTTGTTATCCGGCTTTTGGGTATTAATGGGCTAAACTCAAGACTGCATTCAAGATCGGATAAATTATTTTCCGAGCCAGCAAATTCAAGTGTTGTCCGTTGACTTTACCGTTATCATTTATAACCCTTTACCCGTATCATTGTGACTCATTAATTCGGATTCAGAATCATCCAAGTCAATGTCATTCCAGGAGGAAGATAATCAGTATCTTCATCAGTCATAAATGGGTCTTCATCGGACTCTGTACAAAATTTATTATAAATATAAAGTTATTTTTATTGGTTGTCAAATAATGTACCCGTATAATTTAATGTATAATTTATTACCGGCATTTATTTTGCTTGGGCCAGGAGTTATAATCTCAGTTGCTGATGGTTTTTCATAATTTTCCAATTTTTGTTCTGCTTTAGTACCTTTGGAAATCTCAGTTTTAGAATTAAATGCGGATAAAAATATTTAAAATTACCTGATTTACTTAAAGCAAGTGCAAGTATATTTTTTGCCCTTGTCGACATTTTTAATAAAAACTATGTTTTCACTTCACAAATTTACACAAGAATGAACAAGCACAAATTGTTTTGTATATGTGACGCAGAATTGCAACGGTAAAATTTCCATGAAAGAAGTTCGGAAAATTAAATACTGCTATGACTAACACAAACAAAGTCGAGAAATAAGTTTGCAAGTATGACATACAACTACAACTTTAAAGCCCAAAATGTGTTAAAACTTTGTAACTCTAGTTACATTTTGCATTACAAACTCCATATCCCGGGAAAAAGGTTGTAACTTAAATTAAAAAAAAATTACCATAAATTTGTCTATGCAATAACTTTGTCGATAGACTTAGAAACTTATTGCATGTAAAAATCAGAAAAATAGCGAAAGTTGTAACTAATGAAACGGCTGTAAAAATTTCAAATTTTAAGCCTTAGCTTCCAAAAATTGTCACAAGATGGAACCAAATGCGCTGAATCCGAATTTCACTGTCCTTATTAAAGTTGATTACTTAAGTTACAAACTTGTTGTTTGGACAGGCGACGGGTCAATATATATATAGAATATAGTATACAATTATATAGGACAGTAATCAAAATATAAAGAAAAATTGATCAGAGTTCTTATTCCATCTGTCCTCGTAAAATTAGCTCAAAATTTATCTTTAACACATTCCATCCAGAGTAAATTTACAAATCTTTTTCATATTAAAAGCTAATACGAGTTGAAAAATATTTATACAGTATAGTCATACATGTTGGCCTGCTTCTTTTTAGTTTTAATATATAAAATTGTACATAAGAAATTGTATAAAGCTATTTTCTTATTTGCATAAAAATAATATTACGAGATATAAAAAAATATTCTTAACGTAGCCTCTTTAATATTTAATCTTATTTGTTGCATGTAAAATTGGAATAACTTAAAAATAAATTTACATAACGCGATATATTTTGCTTTAAGTATTTTTTAAAGTAAACTTTGCAAGTGCAAGGTAATAAATTATAGAACAAAAAAAAAAACAGGATAATGAATTTAATTTCCTGTATAATTTTAATAGCTAACTTAATATCTGATATTACATGCAGTTTTTAATTATAAATATTACCAAAATTGGTAATGCAAAGTTTGGTGGATGAGTGAGAAGTTCTACTGTATTATTTAATTTAATTTTAAGTTATTATTATAATTTTGAACATCAAGGATTTAATGTATAAAATAGAAAACTAGGTTTAGTTATTTATGATAATAAAAGGTTATACAGTAAACAAACATTTCAAGTAAAAATTAAAAGTTAAATATAATTTTTAGTGAATTAAAAATTAAAAGTTACACATTTCTAAATGTAAATTAGTGGATATTCAAGTAGATTATAACTAAAGTTACGAAATTATAATTTGGTATATTCATAGCCTTTTCACACCTTGCAGCTACCATCCTTCTAATCTCTGCATATATCAGACAATCAGAATATTATAACGCATTCATAAATACAATTATTTGTAAACAGATCTTAGTAGTAGTACCTGTCATACTTTTATAACTACTGAAGTTCTATAATTTCGAATCACTTGTATTAGCAGGTGAGGGTGTAGTGAAGTAGTACCGATTTTTCAAGATTCTGAACCGATATGTAAGTGGTAGCCTATTAGTTTACTATCTAATATTTTTATTTTCTTATAACTTTCTTTTTATTAAAATGCTTGCAGTTAGCAGCTAGTGTCAACTCTATTAACATTTATTTGTTTTCGGTGATAAAAACATCTGATGAGCTTATTCCATTGCGGCTAGTAGCTCGAATCTAATTATATGAAAAGCATATACATATACCGGTGATTTTATACAATAGACCTAATAAATACCATACCATACTCTTTATACATATTCTAATAATCCCTTTTACTTCTATCCCATCCATTCGTCGACCTTATATAATATAATCAAAGCGCATTGTCTTGAACTGCTTATAGTAAAGTTTAACTACCAATATCTATATTTAATTCATTAAAAAAAAAACATAAAATTTTGAATATTTTAATTTTAGTGAATTCAAAATGCTGAAGTTTTATATTTCCTAAATTAATTTTAAACATTAAACTTCAAAATGAAATAGTATTATTTTCCCAAAAAAATGTAGGATAAAGAAACTTAAGAAGCTGTCAATTAAATAAGCATCCAAGGAATAATACTATAATTAAAGTTTTTGAAAAAAATTTCCTAAGAAAATATTTAAGATTTAATTTCAAACTTTTTAGACAAATGTTATATATTTAATTTTCTGTAAGCATATAAAGATTTTTCAAAACGAAATTAAACTGTTTTGTAAAAATGTAGCAGCATATTTTTGTAAAGTATAACTATATATTTTAATTGAGGCCATAACTTTTCTGTGGTATTGTAATTTAAAATATTTTTTAAAAATTTAATAATCAAACAATTTAAAAAATATTTGTATATATATTTAAAAAAAATTATAAAAATTTATTTGATATAAATTTTTATACTGCTTATATTGAACCAAAACAACAAATTACTTAGATGCCATTTATTTGAATATTTCATTTTTTTAATATAAACTTATATTTTTTAATATATACTTTACTTTCGTTGTATTATTTACTTATTATGAGATTCGAACGAAAAAAGAAGCTCCAAAAGTCAACACTATAAACATAATTTTGTTTAGCTACATAAACGAAGATCATATAATTTTTGCTAATTATAACAATTATATTTCCTACAAAACTGTCAAACTTAAAGTGTCCTCAAACTATAACCCTTTAAATTAATGTTAATAAATTCAAACGAGCTTTAAATTAATCGAAGTTGAGATTGAGCAAAATGTTCGTCAATTTATGATAGAAGTTAAGAGCTGCCAACGTTTTAATGTTTTTTAAAGTTGATTTAAATAGAAGTATAATTGCTGTAAAAGTATTGTTCTTTAAATATTTTGCGCCAAAACTCATATTTGAAGTTGGCTTGGTTTTACCATGCTTGAAATATTTATACCTTACGCTTTACCTTGTATTTTTCGACTTAATGACGAAAAAATAAATTAAAATTTAAAAAATAAATTAAAATTGAAGTCACATTTCTAAATTCGACATTAAATTTTCTTCTTTAAAGAAAATTTAATAATTTACCACTTACCAGTCAGTAAAAAAAAATTATTTTGCTTCACATTTTTAAATAAGAAAATAAAATTTGTATAAAAACTATACAAAGCAAAAGAAAATATTTTATGACATCAACTTTGAAAACTTTTTGTACTTGTTTTACTTAGTTTTTAAGAACTTACTTTTCTGTCAATCTTAATACAATAATTTTGGACAGCAAAAAAACAGATTCAAATTTGCAATGCTCCATTAATGAATGGAAAACTTTTACACAGTTTTTCTTTTTTGGATAATTCTCTGTTGACTGTTGAACAATATAAGTTGACAGTAGTTGTAGTATAGTTTTTTATGTAGAGAAAATAAGTCTTAATAAAATGCAAGAATTTCCATTTTGTTAATAATCATTTTTTTGTGTGATATTATAAAGGAACTATAGCTAGTAATTATTAATAAGATATCGAAAACATTGATAAATTTTGTAACTATTTTAGATTTGATTATAAAAGTGTTATTATGGCACTATACTATTAATTGATTCTCTACACTGTGATATAAAAGATTTTTTGAAAAAACCTAGACTCATCCTGATCACACAACTACGCGGTATCCTTAACATCTTTAAGATTTATTCACAGTCACCCGATCCAATTAGTAACATTTTTAATTTAATGCTCTGATTTTAAAATATATATTAAGATCTTAGGACTGGAGCATCTGGATTTTTTGCTTATCAACTGTTGGATAATAGCGATTACTTTTAGCTAGATATAAGTTTTACATGTAGAAGTTCTTTTTCTGCTTGAAGTCTTTTATGAATTTCTGTATTTCGTACAGACCGTCACCTTTAGAAGTACGGTGAGTCACCCCTAAAAGAAAATATATCAAAATGAACTGAAGCTTATATCTAAGAACTGTAACATTTCGCAGGAAAGAAAAAATGAAAGTTTAAAGTTATGGACCATATCATATATCACCATGAACATATTAATTGATAATAACGACATTATTTGCAACAAAAGAACTTTTATGACATATAAAATTATATTACTCTTTTTTGTATGGAAGTGTATAGTGTTTAATGTGTAGGTTAGGTTAGGTTAAGAAGGGTGCGTGAAGATACAAGTTCAACACGCATCACGAGAGATCTCGATGGATCCATTGTGGTCCCTATGCAAGGTTCAAAAGCTAAGCACCAATCCTATCAAAAATTCTACTTACCTTTATGAAAAGAATAGTTCTCCATAAAGATAGTGTTGAAAGAGACATCCAACCACGCAGTACGTCACGTCCGAAGCATTGATACCTGACGCGCGCAAGTCTTTCACAATCACACACTAGATGTTCCAGTGTGGGTTCTATAGTTTCATCCCCACAGCGGCATAAGCTGTCCATGGGAATTCCAAGGTGAGTACCGTGTTTACCGATCTAACAGTGACCAGCAAGGAGACCAATCAGTTATTTCAACGCCTTTCCGAGCAAGTGAATCAGCATTCTCATTTCCCTCAATGCCGTGGTGTCCTGGAACCCAGCATATTCTCACCCGATGCCTTTGTGCCAATTAATTGAGCAACCCTTGGCACTGTCGCACCAGTCTAGATTTCGTTAAATAGGATCCAACTGCTTTGATAGCAGCTTGGCTATCCACATATATAGATATTCTGTGGGCGTTCAGGTTCCCATCAAGCAGCTTTTGCGCCGCTTTCAGCCTGAAAAGATCTCAGCCTGAAAAATACTCGAATTATGGGGTAACCGGTATGATTCACCGAGATCTAGGTCAAGCGAGTATACACCCGCTCCCGTTACTGCTTCCATTTTCGACCCATCCGTATAAACAGCCACCTCGGAGCTTGTCGTGACACTATTGCAGTCCCACTGTTCTCTCCGAGGTATTGCTATCTTATAGGACAGGTCAAAATTGAAAGCTGGAGTTACATAATCAGTAAGGTTGGGTAGCGCCGACGCCATGGTGTCGACTAGTATCCTACCGTGTCCTTTTCTAGATAATTTCCATTGCCCAGACTCTCTTAGTCTGAGGGCACTTTTAATTGCCATGGATTTAACATACAATTCTATCGGAAGTATATGGAGTATCATTTCTAGAGCTCTAGTGGCCGTAGTTCTGATGGCGCCAGTGATTCCGATACAGACCATTCTTTGTATTTTCGTCATATGCGAACCATAAGTAAGAACAGGTCTTATTACGGACGTATACATCCAGTGGACAATTCTTGGAGTGAGTCCCCACGTTTTCCCTATCATTTTCTTACATGCGAAGTAAGCATTAGAGGCCTTCTTTGCTCTGTCCGCGATAGTATGTTTCCAGTTCAACTTGGGATCTAGAAACAGTCCCAGATATTTGGCACCTGCCGACAAGGTAAGAGATACACCATTTAGGCATGGATGCCTAAACAGTTTCGCCATTTTCTTTGTGAAAAGCACAAGTTCTGTCTTTTGTGGATTAATGTTTAATCCACATTTCTTGGTCCATTTTCCTAGAGCCTTTAGTCCAGACTCTAAGATGTCGATTAATGTATCTAGAAATTTTCCACACACAAAAATTGCTATATCGTCCGCGTATGCAACTACCTTTACGCCTAAGCCCGGCAGCGCCTGCAGAATTTCGTCAACCACCAGAAGCCAAAGAAGTGGGGATAAAACCCCGCCCTGAGGAGTGCCTCTGGTGGTAGTTATTTTTATCTTCCCTGTTCCCAAGGACGAATTAACAGTTCTCGACCGAAGCATTGATGCAATCCATCTTGTCACGAATGGATTAATATCCATTCTTGAAAGAGAGTTCTCGATTGCATCCATCCTCACATTATTGAAGGCACCCTCAATATCAAGGAACGCTGCCAAGGTGTATTCTTTAAGTAGGAGAGATTGTTCCACAGTGGAAACTACCTCGTGTAAGGCCGTTTCCACCGATTTCCCTTTAACATAAGCGTGCTGAGCACTTGAAAGATTTTTCTTTTCTAGAACTGTTCTAAGATGGTAATCCATTAGTCGTTCCATTGTTTTCAGCAAAAACGATGAAAGACTAATGGGTCTGTAGTCCTTAGGCGTGGTATGACTTGGCTTACCTGCCTTAGGAATAAAGGTAACTCTAACTTCTTGCCACAATTTCGGAATATGTCCCAAAATTAAGCAACTTTTAAAGATCCTCACTAGAGAAGGACCAATTAGTGGCATGGTCTTTTGTAGCAGTGCTTTACTTTTTCCAAAGTCACGATCTGTGACGGAAAATCATTTTCCAAGTTCAGAGTAGTCGCTTGTGGGTTATCGTTCCTAGTTTGCGTGATACTCCCTGGAAAATGAGTCTCTATCAGCAAATCAAGACTTTCTTGACTGCTTTCCGTCCAAGTTCCGTCATCTTTTTGAAGATAACCTGGCACTTCAGGATCCTTCGCTAAGATTTTCCGCAACCTAGAAGCTTCGTTCGTATTTTCAATATCCTCACAGAGACGTGTCCATGAGCTTCGTTTAGCGTGGCCAAGCGATGATTTAAATTGTTTTTGACTGAGACGATATCCGTCCCAGTCTGTTTCTGTATTAGTTCGTTTCGCTTTTTTAAAAAGCCGTCTTGCCTTCGTTCTTAGAATCTCGAGGTCTTTGGTCCAACCTTCGCGGATTTATTTGAGACAGGGCAGGACGATTCGTACGCTTTCGTAAATATTTTCGTTAAACCTTCAACTTCCTCGTCAATATCTGACGCGTGACTTAATACGCCTCTAACAGGGGTCTTAATTTCATCGCCAACTATTTTGACAAAGTTATTCCAGTTGGTTCTTTTAATGTTCCTAAAAAGGGTTCCTTGATGTAAGCTTAAGTTTACATCAAAGAGGATTATTCTATGGTCAGAAAAAGATTCTAGATCCGAAACTAACCAATTTTCTACCTTAAATTTGGCCGAGTCTGATATTAGTGTAATATCTAAGACTTCTCTCCTACTTCTAATGACAAAAATCTTAATTTGTATAATTATTAAAATAATTATGCCTTGCAAATGTAACAACAAAGTTGAGCGACAAGAACAAAAAATTCAATGTGGCGATTGCAATGAATATTTTCATACCAAATGTGTTAATATTCAGGAATGCGACATTGATTTCATGAAACGCAACAATAGAAGCTACAGGTGTGATAGGTGTACTGCTTACAGAAGAAAATCAATACATACACATGTTACGCTTCAATCAACTTCCGCAAGAGAATGTAATGAAGATTTAATGGCTGATCAATCAACTGCCGCAGGAGAAACTATTCAAGAAGATGTAGATGAACAATCAATTTCTAATTCTAAGAGCAACAACGAAAAAATTACTCTTAATTTAGTTTATAAAGAAATTATAGAACTCAAAAAATTGAATTCAACCGCACTTTCTCTCATCTCTACACTGCAAACAGAAAAAAAAAGAAATGCAGCAAAGAATCGATCAGTTAGAAATAAAGGTGAATGACCTGGAACAAAATAAAAAAAAATAATAGAGATTACGGGCATTCCTGATGTAACAAATGATAATGCTGTTGACAAATGTATACAAATGTTTTCTGAAAGTCTTGGTATAGCAGTGGAAAAAGAACAAATAGATTATTGCTATTTAAAAAAAATTAGTAAAAAGAAAGAAAACAAACAATTGAATATAAACACTGAATTAACAGCTGTTCCGTCTTCTGTGTTGGATATTGTTTGTATAAAATTTTATTCTCAAAAAATTAAGCAAAACATTATGAGAAAAAAATTTGCTAACAAAGTTAAATTAACTGCATCTATTTTTGGTAATAATGAGAATAATAACAACATTTATATAAATGAGAGTCTGACGTCACATACAAGATTATTATTTAATGCAGCAAAAGTTATCAAAAAATCGAAAAAATATAAATATTTATGGATGAGAAATGCAACAGTTTTATTAAGGAAAAAAGATGATGATCCTGTTATTATGATTAAAACTTTTGAGGATTTAGAAAAACTTTAGTAAGTTATTTTAGTTTATTTCTTGTTGAAATTTTTTAAATATTTTCTTTTTAAATGAATAATTTTAACTTAGATCCTCAATATCATAATAACAATAATTCAAATAATTTTAATAATAATAATTGTGAAAGTGTTTTTCATGCGAACCATAAATATTTTAATAATTTTCTTGTAGTACATCAAAATATTAGAAGCCTACGTAAAAATTTTGATCTCTTGTTATTACACTTGCAATCTTTTGATAAACAGCCTGATATTATATTTCTTACAGAAATATGGATTTATGATTGTGAAATTGATGATTTTAATATTCAGGGCTATAATTTTTTTGCTAATTGTAATAATGCCTATTCTTCTGGAGGTGTTGCCGTTTTTATAAAAAAAGATTATAATAACTTTGAAGTTAGTAATTATTCTTTAGGTAGCGCAGATATGTTAAAAGTTGTATGTGAGTTGAAACAGGAAAAATTTTGTTTTGTATGCATTTATAGATTTCATAATAGTAAGGATGTTTTTTTGGACGATCTAAGTAATTTTCTTAATAACCTAAATGTAAAAAATTTAATTATTGTTGGTGATTTAAACATTGATTTATTAGTAAATTCATCTGACGTTGATAAATACTTGTATTTAATGTCAGTTAATGGTTTGAAAAGTATGGTTAATGAACCGACCCGTATAACAGATACATCTAGTACTTGCTTAGATCACATTTTTGCGCGTTGTGATCGTAATAATTCTTATAATTCGTTGACTTCCGTTTGTGATTTACGTATTTCTGATCATTGTATGACTAGCGTGGTTTTTCAGAATCTAATTTCTAATATCAAAAATAAATACATTCCTTTTAATAATTCTAAATTTACTGATTTTGACAGGCTCAATAATTTATTAAGATATGAATTTTGGCTGAATGTATATTCTGAAGAGAATCCTTCTATTGCTTATGATAACTTTCTAAATACGCTTATGAAACATATTGATAGTTGTAATGTAGTTTCTGTAAATCGTAATAACAAACTAAAAAGATTAAAACCTTGGATGACTCATAGTTTACTTAAAAAAATTAGTAAAAAAAATAAACTGAGATTAAAATTAGTGAAGCATCCACTCAACATAAATCTAAAAAATATTTATTCTAAGCTATCTATTGAAGTTGCACGTGAAGTATCTATTTGCAAAGATAATTATTATAAAAATGAATTAACTAGAAATGAGGGTAATATTAAGGGTGAATGGAATGTTGTTAAAAAAATTTTAAATAAGGAGAAGAGTAAATTGGTAGATATTGAACTTGAAATTAATAATACAACAATTTCTGATCCCCAGTTAGTGGCAAATAATCTTAATTCTTTTTTTACGTCTGTTGCAGATAACCTTGCATCAAGTCAGCAAACCAGTAATTGTGAATGCAATTTTAATATTTGTTTAGATAACTACCAATTAGACAGTTTCTTTTTTGATTCAATTTCTCCTTTAGAAGTGCTTAATGCCATAAAATCTTTAAAAAATTCTAATTCTAGCACTAGTTGCTGTATTTCTAGTATCTTTTTGAAAAGGATCGCTTTAAATATAATTGATGTTCTTACATTTATTTTTAATCAAAGTGTAAATAAGGGAATATTTCCAAACGCTTTAAAAATCGCTGAAGTAATTCCTTTATTTAAAAAAGGTAATATAAAAGATATGAATAATTATAGACCGATTTCTATACTGTCATCTTTTTCAAAAATATTTGAAAGAATTATGAAAAAAAGGATACTTGAATTTTTAAACAAAAATAAGTTTTTTAGTAATAATCAATTTGGTTTTAGAGAAAATAAATCTACAGAAGATGCATTACTTGATTTTTGTAGCGCCATATATAAAGGTATTAATAATAGTAAAACTACAGCTGCGTTATTTGTTGATATTACTAAAGCTTTTGATATGGTTGATCACAAGTTGTTATTGGAAAAGTTACACAATGCTGGTTTTAGAGGGTTTATATATAATTGGTTTGAATCATTTTTGAGTGATAGAAAACAAAAAGTTAAGATTAATGATGTTTTTAGTGAATTAAAAAATATTAATATTGGTGTTCCTCAAGGATCTGTTTTAGGACCAATTCTTTTTCTAATATATATTAATTCAATATTTAAACAGTCTTTTAAAGGCAAACCGACAGCTTTTGCAGATGATATGGCTTGTGCGTATGCTAATAATGGATCGCTAGATTTAATAGCGGATATTAATTATGATTTAGAATTACTTAGACGTTGGTTTTCTGTACATAAGTTAATTATCAGCTGCAAAACAAAATTAATGTTTTTTAATTTAGCTGGTGCAGTTTCTCAATATTGTGATATATACTATCATTCGACAGAATGTAATAAATATAAACTTTTTAATCAGTTCAGTATTTGTAACATAGCTTCACGTAGTAAAACTTATTTTGTTAATTTTAATTGTTCGTCCAATTGCTTTAGAGTTGAAAATGTTTCAAGTTTTAAATACTTAGGAGTTATCATTGATAATAAAATTAGCTGGTCAGATCATTTATTGTCTTTAAAAAAATATTGTACATCAGCAATTAGATACATGTATATTTTAAGTTCTTACTGTTCTAGAAGGATCCTAACAATGATTTATTATGGTATATTTCATTCTAAATTACAGTATGGTATTTCTTGTTGGGGTGGTGTCTATCAGAATAAAATTCAGCCGTTACTTTTAGCCCAAAAGCATGTTATTAGAATTATTACAAAAAAAAGAAGGACAGAAAATAGTTACGAATTATTTCTTAGTCTAAATATTCTGCCATTAAGACATCTGTATTATTTTAAAGTCTTAAAAATTTTCTTCCTGAAAGGTGGTTATAATGTCAATAGATCTACTAATGCATATAATTTACGTGTTAATAATAGATGTTTGGTATCTGTTCCTTTTTGTTTCAAAACTCATTTTGCAAATTTTTTCATAGTTACGGCGCCTAAACTATTTAATAAACTGCCAATAGAAATAAGAAATTTAAGAAATCCGTCTGCATTTTTCAAGAGTATTAGAACTTGGCTTCTGGCATTTAATCATAATGAAATTAATGATGTGCTATCAGTTGTAGTTTGATTGTTTTTAAAATATAGTTATTTTATCTCTTCTTTTTTTTTTTTTAAGTTTACTAAATATTTAATTTTGTGTACATTTTTCTGAACTTTTTGATTTTTTTTTTTTTTTTAAATTTTTTATTTTTTTTCTCACCCCACTAAACTTATTTTTGAATTGTATATATATGATGGTGCATTCGTCACCAGTTCTACCTTTGAACTGTAAGATTGTACCTATATTTCATTCGTTTTATATTACATTTATATTTTGGTTTTTCTTAAAAATTTTGATTTTATTTTTGTTTTCCGTACATTTGAAAAACACTTATTTTTTTTTTTTTTTTTTCATTTTGTTTTTTTTTATAGATATATTTCATTAACATTAAATTAATTTAGCAAAAATAGCAATAGTATAATACATAATTGTAATTTTGTTTTTTAAATACATTATATTCACAAGAAATAAACATTAAAATGAAAATGAAAAATTGTATTATATAAATATCTTATATTATTTATTGTAAATGATTATAAAATGAATGAATAAATAAATAAAAAAAAGTAGGTTCGACACCTTTGTTACATATTAGTAGGTTAGTAGTGCATAGAAATCCAAATAAAGACTCACCCCTTGCATTTGTATCTGTGCTGGCCCATTGTGAGTGATGAGCATTAGCATCGCACCCTACAATTATATCCAGTTTAGCATCTTTAGCCATCCTAATCAGGTTTATGAACCCGATTGGAGGTGGTGGTTCATCAGAGTCCGATGCGAAGTATGCAGACGTGAAGATAAGATTGTTACCTTCAGTCCCCTCGCATCTTATCGTTGTCTGGTCTCCATTGCTGAAATTACTCAATAGAAACATATTAATATTCTTTTTAGCTAAAATACAAGTTCTAATCTTACCTATGTCTGAATAAAACAACCTGTATTCTGATATTTTTAAACCCTGGATCTTGTTGTTGTTGATCCATGGTTCTTGTAGCAGGGCTACATCTATCTGCCTGTGCACCAGTACACGCAGCAGGTTGGCTGATGCAGCCTTGCAATGATGAAGATTAATTTGAATAACCTTCATCATTTCTTCTCTATAATATCTTCTACTATTTCTATTTGTGGCATCTTCACAGTGATGAAGTCACAACCTAGAAATAGCTTAAACATTCTTTCTTTGAGGGATGGAATCGCCTCTCGGTCCCACGATAAAAGGAAGCGTTGCCCTCCTTTTACCGGTAGATCTTTCCTTTCTATAGCAAGTCCAGCCATCGGAACTCCTGAATTTTGCTTTCTCAGCAATTCGAGGATCTTATGGTCCTCGTAGACAGGGTCCGGTATAAAAACCCAGGTCTGTGGTTTGACAAGCGTAGAGCGTGGCACCACGTCAAACCGAGCTCCTGCCCACAATTCACCTATCTGGGAGGTATAACACTCGGGCCTCTTGAGTGTAGATTCATTCTTGCAGACCATGGTCCGCACCCCTTTGTACCAGCCTCTCGCAAGGATAGTAAATGAATCTACTTCCGTGAAGCTTGTTGGGTCTGCAATGAGATGGTCAGTTATTGCAGCTTCCACCAACAACCAGCGTTCCGGCGAGATCTTGTGATCTGGGACACTCAGATCTCTAACTGCCACATGTAACTTGTCTAGGGCAACTATTGGTGCTCTGGACAAATTTCGTGGTCTTTTCGGTTCATTTTTCTCTTCGTCTAGTGACCGTATTCTCTTTTTCTGAGTCACCTCGGCAGAACTTTGTCCGGCGGGGGGATGTTCAGCTAGAAAAGTCCTCGCCCACTCGAGCCTCTTCTTTTCTTCAGGTTTCAAGTCTGTCGGATTCTTGGATCCAAAAGACTTAATTGCTCTTCTAGACAGCTTTCGATTATTTCGAATTCGTTCCGCCTTGGTGCGCTTGCTAACCACTTCTTTAAACGGTGCATTATTTACTAACGCACCATCTATCGAAGTAGTTTTAGCAGTCACACCACTGCGAACTTCATTCTCGTTTCGAATGGTTGCAACAATGTTCTCCGAGGATATAGAAATAGATTCCACAGCCTTTGACATCGCTGAAACCACCGTAACGTTGAGATCGTCAGCTTCTTCTAGTAGTTGGTCCTCCTCAAAATCGTCCGAATCAATGTTGATCCGGTCAATATCCAGTTGAGAGCTTATGGTCTCAACTGAGTGTGAGGGTGACGAAGGATTTTCGGATAAGGTAGGGGATACAGATAAGGAAGACGGTTTTAAAAACAATGAAGATTTCTCTTCAGCGGATAATAGTTTGGATGGGGTAGAGGTAGAGGGTACGGACAGGAAGGACGACATTAAACATGGTGAGGAATTTTCCTCAACGGATTTTTTCTTTTTATTTTTATTGAAATTGTTGCTCATTTTTGAACCCACGAGTATGGCGAGAAAGAAGGGTCAGCAACCGCAGAGCTCCCTTGCGGAAGTAAGGCTGGTTACCGTAGGGGGTCGCCTGGTACCCTACGGAGATCGCTTGCGATACCACTTTTATACACCTGGTACCATGCAGCCATCAGCACGATGCTTGCACCTTGGCTTGAGTGTTTTTGAATCTCTTTAGTCTGGCAACTCCTCCTAGGCCAATTCGGCATGGTTGGACCTACCGGTAGCAAGCTACCGCCGACACGCGCCCTAGGATTCATCGATGCGCGCAAACCCCTCCGCCACGTTAAGGCAGAGATCCCGGAGGGGGTTTAATGTGTAAGGTTTATATACATTCTTCACGCTCATTTAACTGAAATAAGTGTGTCCTTTAAAATAATAAATCTTTACACAAAAAGACTTCCGTGAATTGGCGTGTACTGAAACCTAAAAAAACTTCTGTATTATTAAGATTATTTTTTTAGAGTTTATAACCAAAATTGGTATATGAACTAATATACATATTATTGCATAGAAATATATTTTTATTATTATTTTAAAAAAATAAAATGAAATTAATAAATTTGGATAACTTTTGGCCTTTTGGGTGTACAATTTAAATTTTACATTTAAAATTAAATTTATCGAACTTCAAGATAAAATATTTTGTTTTTACGTTAAAAATATAAAATTATATTTTAAAATTTTGGAATTAACAATAATTATATTTGTCAAAAAGAAAAGATAATTTTGTAAGAAAGAAATTTTGTATTTTTAGTAAAACAAATCATTTGAAAACATTTTATTAAGGGAAATTTTATATCAATAACATTTTAGTAAAGTAAATTTTATGTTTTAAATATGATACATAGCGCAGTCCCATAATGTTAATTAAAAAAAAAATGTTACAAAACACAGACAATCAATTTCTTTGGAAAAAAATTTAAATTTTAGGCAAATTGAGAGTTGGTCAAGGCTCAACAGCAGTAGGAAAATTCTATGGAATAAATGAGGCAACTATTAGAACCATAAAGCGAATGGAAGATTCAATTCGGCAGAGTGTGGCCAGTGGTACAACTGTGAGTGCAAAATTCTCAACGTATAAACGTGATAAAATAATAGAAGCAGTTGAAAAAGCTCTAATCATTTGGATAGAGGATAATAATAGTAAAAAAATACCTGTTGATACTATTTCGATCAAATACAAAGCGATTCCGATTTTTAAACACCTGAAAGATTTTTAAAACGCTCTAAAATTAATTCAAATATATTGATAAACGGTGATATTCTAGATAGAAGAACTGATCTTGGCGTTTATTATGACTCAAAAATTATATTACCGCTAAAGCCTATAAAATGCTTGGGTTTTCATTTATAAATGCAAGGGATTTCAGTGATCCATATACACTAAAGGCCTTATATTGTTCCTTAGTTAGGTCTGTTCTGGAATATGCTGCTATAGTATGGAGCCCAATTTACTCCACGCATGTTATAATATCTGCTTAAAAATTAAATTAAAATTTAATTAAATAATATGTATTAAAAAATATTACATTATTCTTCATATATCGATCGACGTACATACGAAATTATGTAGAATATGTACATTATTTGATTAAATCGGCAATTTTGGCTACTTGATTAAATCGGCAATTTTGGCAATGAAATGGAATACCTTTATAATTTTAGATAAAAAAGAAATAAATTATAATTGTATTTGTATAACATTTTTAAAACAAATTTTCCGCAACTGTACGAAAGTAAAAGTATTACAATTACTTTGTTTCAAACTAAATAATTTTCGAAAATCTTGTAAATTTATCAAAATTATCGGTAGATTCTCAAAAAATGATAATATGTAGTTATAACATTTGCAATTCAAAATTGATACCAATTCAAAATAAATAAAAACCTCCACAAAACCAAGAATAAATGGATAATTTGTAATTAGAAAAAAAATATAATATTATTCTGGTACGTACATTAAGAATTACTATTAGTTAATTTTTGTGAGTATTTAATTAATATTGCTTATTTGGCTTATTGTAAATTTTGATATCCTTTTTAATTTTTTGTCACTGACCAAGCTCGAACTGTTGATGCTTAGTAGACAACCCCGCCACTTTTCCGAAGGAGCGACAACATAATTTGTAATTTGTCTTGATATGAAACATTTTAATTACTACCAAATACTAACTACAAATTATAAGAATCATAAAATCTAGATAATTCAGAAACGAAGTATGAATTCGAAAATAGATTACCCACATTGCTTACTAAATTTGATTACTTTTAATTTGACTATCGCCGATTAACAATTCAATTCACTGCGCACTACGTGAGGAAGAACTAATATAAAGAACGAGACCAAAATATTTGTCATTATTGTGCTTTTTTAATTATATATGTCAAAAAACAAATTCAATATTTTAATTGTGTAATTATTTTAGTACAAATATACTTATATATGAATTTTAAAAGAGTTTTCGTTCTTAGTAGACTAATATATTTAAAATGTTGAATTTAAAATCTTATTTAATATAGAAAGTATACATTTTACTTGCAAAATAAATAACTTATTTGTTATTGATAAAATTATGTAAAATAATGTATTAAATATCTCCCGCAAAAAAATCTAAGATTTGACATCACACACTTTTATTTTCATCGGCATTAAGAGTAATTCTTAATTAGACAGTTTATTGTACAAATTTCTAGTCATATCAACATAAAGTTTAACAATTCGCTTAATAAACTTATATAAAAATACATTTTCAGTAACTACATAGAGCTTCAGTCCTACAGTTTACATAAGTACGTATATTGAAAAGTTGTGCATGCTATCCAATCTATGAATTTAAAGCAAATTTACAAGAATATTCACCTCTATAAATCATTAAAAAGCAATAAAATATTCATATAATATTTGTATGTGCCATGAAAACTGTTATTTATGATTTTATATTTTATCCTGATACAGTGATACTTTACCATTTTCCGGCTTTTATTTCTATAACAAAATTATTAAAATATTATATTGAAAAGATACTTTGAAGTCTTTACAGCTGTAGATATTTATGATAATAAAATAATTAAATATATTTTGTATTACAAATTCAATTACATATTCTATAAAGGCATAAAGGAAGAATTTTCAAATGGTCATATATAGTTAGGTTTTTAACCTAGTATGTTTTTAACCAGCACGTATTTTAACAAAAATTTGTTTATGCTATAATTTGAAATATAACCACATTATATCCATTTATGACTCAATATATGGAATATGAGGATACATTATACTCCATTTTATATATAAAAAATTAAACACAGTTTAAAATAATACATATGTATTAATAAAATTTAACTTTGCATGTATCTACAAAAGATATGTACATCATATGAGAACAATTCAATGAAAATAAAGAATAATTCAGATAACATTAAAGTTGTACGCTAAACTTTCTGTGCACTCTTTATTCAGTGAAATGATTGAATGACAAACATTTTGTTGCATACATTTTTTCATTAAAGAACAAAGCTAATATTTTGAGTGAAGATAAGAAGTTCAGCGTTTATGTTAAAATGTATAAAGTGTTTTAATTATATAGTATATTATAATCAAATAGAATTTTTGAATAATTCAGATGAAAGAATTTAAACATTGCAATTTATAATTTAAGCAAGACCTATACACTACCTATATACTCTATACACTAAACTACTAGACGAGTTTATGATCAGCTGAAATATAATTTAATTAACCTCTGTAAAAATATTTCGCTTTGAGCAAACTTGCTGAACTATAATTTATATTAACGCATTTTTTATAAAGATATTTTGGATTCCATTTCTGTGTTACAGGTATATGATTTAATTTGCTAGCGAATTTTAAAATTAACGGCGCGGAAGCTCCTTCAATGAAAATATATTATATGTTCTAGAATAAAAAATTAATGCGCTTTAGAAATATGTTAAATTTTAATAAAAAATTATTTAAAAAAAAAAATATAAAAAATTTATATGACATTTAATTTTTTTAAATTATTTTTAATAAATTGCTTTATCATAAGACAAAATAATTTAAGGTTTTGAGACGGAAATAAATAATAAATTAGTTAAAAAAGTAATTTTAATATTTTAATTTAATAAACTTATTAAAATGGATGCCATTACTTTGCATCAAATAGATAAGTGTAACTTGAAAGTGAAATGTGACTAAATGTGCCCCAAAGTTACTACACAATTTCCATTTTCTTTCTAATTGCAGGTTCCATTTTGTTTCTAATTGCAGGTTCAATGATATGCAGGTCCTTCATTGGGTTATGTACTGCCATCTACTTTTGATGATTTTTTATACTAAAAAAGTCCGAATTAATAAACGGATATTACAGTATTACTCGATAACCCTTTTTAATTAACTTGCTACTTCCCTACAAATAGTTACTTTTATTCAATTTTAAAAATTTAACTTCTATTATGCAAAGAGATTCTGTGTGATATATACGATTTCAGTTTCAGTTATTAGAATAAACATAATATTTTAATTATAAATTTAATATGTTTAAATTTTTGAATTAATTTTAGGCGTTGTCCGAATTGTCTAAATCCTAGATACCGACCATATATCCATATCTAAACGGCACAAAATTCATTTTATTTTTATTTTATGGTAACATATTACTTTATTAGAATATTAGAAGATGCCATTATCCACACATTGTGGGTATTATGACTATATAAACACAAACGTGTATCAAAATGTGTAATAAATGTGGCGGTAAAGTATAGAAAACGTTATTGATTCATATATTGTTCATAAAGACGATATTGTGTACTTAAATATTTGGTTACATTTCGGTTACATTTAGTAGTAACATATCAGTTTTTGAAACTAAAAATAATAATTTTTGGTAACATTCAGGACACAAAAGATACCGATTTGTTACTATAAAGATATATTGCTTTTACAAGTTATTGTAACGTAAAATATTGGTTAAAGTGTCACATTAAAATCAGAATTACTTTATTAACACAAAAATTATAAAATTTAACCACATTGTGACTCAAGTTCTTAATTTTGTTACTACAATAGCTACAAATTTCTGCTTGGGAAATTTCAGCGAGCTATAAAAAATCCGAAAGCGTAATTACTTCATCTGCATTGCTAGACAAGTTTGTTGTAAAGAAAAACACTAACGAGGAAGATTCAACGGTAATTTCCCAAATATGTATATCATGCAGTCAAAAACCATCATTACTATATTTCACTTGACTGTAGTTTGAAATTAAATTCGAGGATATACAATGATTCAATTGTAGCTGTAGCAGCTAAAATAAGATGTGGAAGAACAAAATCCGAAGCTATTGTTACAAACGTTTTGGGGAAGAGAGCATTAGAACTTGTAATTAATGAACTAAAGAAGAAGGCACTGATAATTATTTGATAGACTTTTTTCAAAATCCAGATGAGAGCGCGGATGGAATGTTTGAATATATAAAAAATACAATGGACAAATATCAAATTAATTGGGATAGAGTATCTAGTTTTAGCGTAGATATTGCTAATTGAAATTTCGGATATTAACATTCATTATTTACCAATATTGTTGTTATGTTTGCTGGTCTGGTTGCTGAGTCTTTTACTAGTCCCAGACATTTCCTTACTTCCGCTACAAAAAAAAACAAGCGGCTCTTTTGCACTTAGGTTGCGGTATGATTTACCTCGCAAAACTAGCATCAGCACGGGGTGGTTTGTTTGTACAAAAGGTTATGCACACGTAAGGACAGAATAACAACAAACATTCATACCGCGATATAATACGACAAGTGAACTGGGAGACGAGATACTACACTTATTCACTTAGGACGTCGTAACAAAAAAAAAAAAAACTAATAAAATAATACTAAAACAAAATAAAACGTTATAGCAATCCGCGCGATGGGTGTTAAACCGCGATGGTCAGATTCCCGCCCTACCTTGCCTTTAAACATTGACCAAAATTCTAAAGCTTTTAAAGGCCCTAAAACAAACAATTAAATAATGCACGCGAAGAGCTACATATTTCCACACAAAATTATGGAAGCTACACTACACTCCCACTTTTTGCATCCTCGAAAACTCCGAGTATACCCTTCTGCACCACCAACAAAATAAATCTCGATTAAAAAAAAAAAAAATAAGTAAAGCACATACACGGAATTCGCCGTTCTCCTTAATAAAAACTGTTATACAACAGTGTAAGCGATAAAAATAAAAATTGAGCGCGAGGCGTAAACTCTAATAATATAATATATTTATATTATATATGTATATATAAAAAAATTAAAATTACCCTTTATATATATATAAAAAAATTCAAATTTCTAATAGAAATTCCTTTTAACATTACAGGGTACACCAAAAAAACGACCCGACAAAAATTCGAATAATAAAATAAAACCATATACCATATAGTTATAAAAAAAACTATATAGATATATAATAATAAATAAATTTCTTTAATAATTAATATAGAAAAAAAAAAAAAAAAAAAAAATTAAATAAAATATAATTCACTTACAGCAAATTTCAGCTAATCCTTCGGGAAATGTGAGCTCATATTTCTCCGGGATCTGAAAATTAAGGTTTTTCTTTTTGCAAGAAAAAAACCTTTTTAAATTTTTATTTAAAAAAAATCACCAAAAATAAAATATTTTTTTTTTTTTCAACTATATACCACAATTTTAAGTGGTAAAAAAAACTAAATAATATCACCAGAATTAAATCAAAATTAAAATAAAAATATTCTACAATATCAATAAAAAAATTTTATTATTCCAAATTGATTACCGCCATTTTTATTATTCCGACGGAAAACAAATGAAATTAAATTTATGTCCGACACTAACTTTTTTTTTTTTTTTTTTTTTTTTTTTATATATATATATTAAAAAAAACGCGATCACTAATTATAGAAATATCACTAATTATAAAAATAAAACTAATTATAACATAAAAATAATTAACAAAAATTTTGCAGAAAAAAAATTCTTACTCCCCGCTATGATAAAATTTCGATAACTGACCTAACAATATATTTTTATATATACATACAATAGTATATAATATATTTAATAAAAAAAATTATTCTTGCTGATTATAACAGATGATATAAAAAAAATTAACTGCTCTCTCGACGCTGACACTGGCGGGAAATTATTGATTTTATTAGATTTTCTTTTCTTGAAATATTTTTCAGGAACAACTATGAAATTTTATAGCTTCTTTAGATTGACAAATTCCAGATAAAACTTTTCCTTTTTTTTTTTTTTAGCAACTATAGCCTGGCCCTGGGAGCTCACTGGCTAAGCCTGTGAATAATATATAAAACATAACCAATTAGATCAAAATTGATCTAAGTCTAAATTAAACTATTTTTTACTTTATTACAGCTTGTATCTTTTATTTACAGAAAAGATGTAAATTATATGATGTAATTTTATTTTATTTTTATTTTTTATAACAAAAAAAATAGGATTTTAAACCTTAACTTTTCACAAATGTAATAAAATATAGTGGAAAATTATTATTTTAACACCAAAAAAAAAAAAAATACTATATTACTTTTAAATGATACTGAATTTGATATTACCGTACTATTTTTGTATTTTTTTTAAAACACTTCCTTTTAGTAGAACTACTTAATCTAAAGTAAGATTTTATAAAAACTTTTCCTACCACGAAAATTTTTAACGGACAAAATTGCAAAACTAACATTAAAATTAACATTAAAATATTGTGACCATATTACTACTATTTTTTTCAAATGTAATAAACATTTAATTTTTCTTTCTTGTATAAATATAAAAAAAAAAAAAATTTTACATGAATATTATTTTTGAATAATAACAGACGAAAAGTACACACCATTACAATATTCAAACGATAAACAAAAATGTTATCAAAGCAAACTGTTATGTACACATTCTACATAATACTATAAAGTTTGCTTTAGGAAATCGGGAAGTCGATATTGAAAATATTACATTAAAGATTTATGGACATTTTTCAGTATCAGCGAAAAGGCGTGAAACCCTAAAAGAATTTCATCGATTTACTGAAACCGAATTTAAGAAAATTCTACGGCATGTACCTACTAGGTGGTTATCTTTGCAGCCTTGTGTAGGAATTTTGCTTGCTTGGGATGCTTTGAGTTGTTATTTTTTAAACAAGCCTCTAGATATTAGTAATTCAGAAATTGGAAAGCAATGAAACAACGATGGTAGAAGTTTTTAATATTATGATATGACTAGTAGTTTAAATCAGAAATTACAATTGAGACACGAACATGATGAAAATTTTTTTGGTTACGAAGTTAACCAAAATCTTAAAAACTGTAGTTCACAAGAGTATGCAAAGATGACAAAGGATTTTAAATTATTTTATACTTCCGCAATCGAATATTTAAAAAGTAGTTTACTTTTGAAAAAGATTCAATTTAGAATTTATGGAAAATTATCAAGTTTTTCTTTTTTGAATAATGTATGTCCAAAATACGAAGATTTTATTGAATTAGTCGATAATTTAAAATTGAAAGAATAACTCAACTTAAATATGGATGAGCTTTTTAAAAGGTTTTTAGCAATTTGTACAAATTTTGAGACAATTTCTAATTCTGCAATATTTCAGGAATCTAGAAGCTCTAGCAAAAACTTGCATGTTATTTTAAAAGACAGTCAATTTTGAACGTTTATAAAATTGTCTTTTATTGTCGTGCTAAACGTCTAATACTTTGAAATTTAAATTTTATTACGTTAATTATGTTTTCATGATTGTATACAGGCTAGATTCATAAAATTTGGTAGTGAGTCACAAAATCCATACAGCACAAATAATGGTGAAAATTTTGTATAGCTACACAATCTAAAAATTTTGACAAGTCATCTTGAAAACTCAGGATATATTTGTTTCCATTGTATTTGATTGGTAAAGGACCTACAATATCCAAATATACCTTGTCAAACGGACGTTTAGCTGTGTCCGTGATTCCCATTGCCATTTTAGTTAGCTTGCATCTTTTGGTAAATTGACATTTAGGACAACTTTTAATGTACCACTTGATTAGGCTTGCCATCTGTACTGTTTTAGGAAGTACAGTACTGCTTAGTATACTTTTTATTCATGTACTTTTTTATACTAAATTGCTAAGAAGTACACAAATGTACTTCTTTTCAACATAAATGACAAATAAATAAAATATTATATATAATATCTTTTTCTCCTCATGAACCGCCGCACATCAACATATTTTGTTCCCATATTCATATATAAGAATAAAACTATACCCACTTAACTTTAATAGAACTGTCAAATTTAATCCCATGTTAGTACCTCTGTTCCTGTAGGGTTGGGGTTCCAGTATTTTAAATTTCTAGCCGTTTCTGATTGGCATTGGAAACACTTAGTTTAACTTTATTGACATATTGATTTTGCAAACATCACAAAAAAAGTTTTTACGCACAGCGACAACATCTTGCTAAAGCATGAATAGTAATTATTTGTAAGAAATTATTTGAATCCAAATATTTGTTCTTAATTTTTAAAAATTGATAAATTCATCTCCATTTTTATACGTAAATAACAATTTTAGATCTGTATCAAATTGAGATTAGTTTTTTTTTGCAAAAATATTCTATCAACTTCAACTTAACCTACATGATCGGCATTTTTGAAGTACTTTTTTTTATTAAGTTATGTTAAATTAAGATGTGATATTGTTAAATAATTTCCCATTTGGATCTGAATTGCGTAAGTTTTATTTTAATTAATATTTATCAACTGACAAACACCAAAAAAATATGGAAACACTGGTAAGTTCCCATAATTTAAGCACATTTTTTGTATCGCCATCATCGTCCTCTATAAGTAAAACGGCAGCAGCAGAGGCAACTTTTGTGTATCACACTGTTCAGCACGCTCATAGTTATAATTCTGCAAATTGTTCTAGCGGATTGTTTCGTACCATATTTTCCGACTCCAAAATTGCTTCTACATTTTCTTGTGGACGAACAAAATGCACAAAAATCGTAACAAATATTTTAGCTATCGAGTCCCAAAAGAAAATAATTGCTGATATTCGAAACAATGACGTTTTTTTTAGTGTCGCAACTGATGCATTGAACAAAGGAAACATAATAATTTAATAATGTTCCCTTTATGGTTTTGCGGTATTTTTTAAAAGATGAGGGAGTACAAACTAAAATTTTAATTTTTTTTGACAGTTCGAGCGAAAAGTCTCACGACATTTCTAGTGCTCTTATTACCAAAATTGAAAAGGCTGGCCTTGATCAGATGCAACAAAAATAAATAGTTATTGTGCTGATAATGCGAATGTAAATTTTGGAAAAAATCGAAGTGTATTTACAGAATTAAGAAAAGTAAGTCCGGTTATTTTAGATATGGGCTGCATCTGCCACATACTTTCAAACTCAATTAAAAATTCCTATAAAAGCCTAAAGTTCGATTAAGAATATATTATTATAAAAAGTGTATAATGAATTCAGCTCTCATACGAAAAGAAAACATGAATTAATTGAATTTTATGAATTTTGTGATGTGGAATATTCAGAAATGTTGCGGCATGTTTCTACGAGATGGCTTTCACTAGTTCCAGCTATAGATCGACTGTATAAAAATTTTGAGCCAATTAAATCTTATACTTTAATTCAAAAAAATCTCCAACAGTTTTTAAATCATGATTTGGCTGAAGTTTATTTAGGTCTTATTTCACATATAGGTTCGATTATACAAAATGTAATTTTAAAATTTGAACAAGAAGGTCCAGTACCAGTTATTATTGAAATGTTTGATGTGATGCAAAATCTGCGTGGAGTTCTAAATAATCGCAATGAAGCCGCATATTTCGGTAGTATTGCAATGAGTAAGTTAGAATTATGTGATAACTTGACCGAAAAGAACTTATTTATCAAGAGAGCAACTCGTTTTGTTGAAAAAATAGTTTAATATATAGAAGCTAGGTTTTCTTTTAATAACAATAAATTGGAAAAGTTAAGCTTTTTTAAATTAGAAGAAACACCAAATGTCGAATCACTATGCAATATTGTTAAAGTATTTCCAATGTCAAAGTTGAATATCGATTTTGATGTTCTAATTGACGAGTTTTCCCATTTAAAAGAAATGGTTCCATCATTGATAGAATTATCGTATGAGGAAAAGTGGATTTCAGTTTTTAAAAAATATAATGCTCCAAATATGGTAAAAATTGTGCAATTCATATTGCTATTGTTTAAAGTCTGGAGAGTAGATAGAAAATAAAATGAATTACCAAAAATTAAATTTAATTTTGCAAATTGTTAAACTGTAAATATAAAAATATATTTAAATAAACATTAATTTTTTTTTTTTTTTGTAAAATGTATAACCTAGCTAATGGATAGCGTTTTTTATTTATTTTTAATGAATTCATGTGATTATAAATAAACATTTATAAGACATAAACAATTAAATAGTTTTTTTTTTTGAAAATAAAACAAATTGGAATGTATTTTTTAATGTACTGTTTTTTTAAAATTTGGATCTGGCAAGCCTACACCTGATAGTCTTTAGCATGTTTTTCCAGAAATAGTAATACTTAAACTAAACTATAACAATATAACATTATACTGTAGATAAACAAACAAGCAATAGTAAAATTACAAATAAATTGTAAAATATTATTCATAAGGCAACAACTCACTAATTGACTCAACAATCAATTAATTAATAATTACCAAACATATCAATATACATATTAGATATCATTATGGATCTATTTAATGTAATGAATCAGGAAGTAGAAGATTCATTTGGAGATTTAGATATGTTAACATTCATGATAAATCAAAACAACAACTCCACTGAACGGTCACTAGATTACCATTTATCCTCACCAATCAGAAATGACTCTAGATTCTTTTTACGAGAAGGATTAAATTTATTCCCGAATGTTGAGTGGAATAGAATAGTATCTAATAACACTAGACTATATGTTAAGATTCCAGCATTTATTCAATATTCTATCAAAGATTTAGATAATAATATACAGGCTGTAGAGTTTATGAAATCTCACCTGCGAATCGATGCAGAATTGATATATCATAGGTTATTAAGAGATTTGATTGATGAGAGAATCTTGATTAGTTCATGGATCATCCAAAATGCTGATTGTAGTCTCAGGGCACCGATCGAAATTGTGAGAGATTTCAATCCAGATATATTAAGCGAGATAGGCAAATATACGTTGGATGATACTTGTAAAGAATGTTAACAGTCAAGATGCGCTGGGAAGACATCAAAGATCAGATCATGAGAAAGAGTAAGAAAACAGAAAAAGATGAGTGGACCATAGTATGGTTCAACCTAGTAGAGTGTATGATCACCATACACTCTACTAGGTTGAAAAGTTTCTCCCATATCATCACTCACTCTTTGTATGCAATCTTGTTAAATATAAAGGATAACAATATCAGTGCATATTACAATAAGGGTATCAACTTAAATGCTATTATTATATCAGATATATGGGTCATCGATTATGAACAATTACTAATGATATGCGACACTATTACATCTAGAGTACAATCTTATATCTATTTGTATTTAGCATCTCCAAAGCTTGACTTTCTCCCTACTCCTAATGACTCATTAAAATTATATCAGATATTGGATAAATCATTGATCAAAGGCAATATAGCTTACAATGAGATCAAGAAGTTCGAATCGGTAGCGAACTCTATAATATTTACAAAATGTGACAAGATGCCTTGTAGTAAAGTATTTACCAATCATATTATGAAAGATTTGAGAGAATCTGGCAATACAGACAGATATGATTGAGGCAATAAAATTTTTATGTGTATATCCAGCCACATTGGAGTCATCCCACTGTAGATGAAGAAGCAGGATGTGTCAAAGTTAAAAAGATAGCGAAATCTAGACCCATCCCAAATATTAAAACTATGAAAAAAGTTCAAGGAGCACTAATAAGACAGTTCTGCGTATCATTCATTTCTAAATACAGTCGATAGCCCAATATTAGAAATGTAAGGATTATCAAAAATATGATCTTACGAGAGTGTATTCAAAAGAAAAGTAAAGTAATAAATTTATATGAAGCAAGAATCACATTGAAAAATTGGGCTGATGTCGAAGTATTTAATGAACTAATATTTGATTATCATGCTGATTACAGTGATTTAGTAACTGATAAAGCACTAGCATGTACTAAATCAGAGATATTAACTATTTTTGAATTAAATGTGACAGGTACTCGAGGAAACACAAAACAAAAGAAATGCAGGAGAGTACTCCAGGAAATACTAGATAGGGAACATATATAATTGAAAGATATTTGTCAAGTTATATCAGAGAGGAGAGTACCTGAAGAATGGTATATCATCATATAAAGAGCGTGAAGAAAAATATGAACCTAGATTATTCGCAATGATGGTACTAGAACTAAGATTATATTTCTCTGTCACAAAAGTAATATAGCAAAGAAAATTTATCCGTTATTTCCTCAACAATCAATGAACTTAGATGAGGAAGACTAATTTAACTAGAAGACTATATGCTATGGGAGAAACAAAAAATGAAAAAAATTTCTGCCCTATGATTAACATAATTTTCTTTCCTTAAACTTACTACATATTTTATATTTAATAACAAACAATACAAGATTTATTTTAAAACCATAAATAATCTTTATTTAAATTAATTTAACTAATTCTTACAATAATAATTTAACTTAATTAAAATTACGGCTAAACTCTAACCGCGTCGCGAATCAACTCTCACATTTTTTCTTAATTATTAATTTCTTTTTTTAATTGTAAAATTACAGGCGGTCATTTGGCTTGATTTTCGTTAGTAACGGAAATTAAGGTCTTATTTTTGTCGTCCAATTACTTGTTGTTCATTTAATTATTAATTTGCTTAATTAACAAAATCGTTAATTAAGCATATCAATTGATTCAAATATTAAATATTGTTAATAAACGCATTATATTGAACAAAATATAATTTATATTTTATATTAAAATATAAATTTTAGTTTTTTATCTGCCCTAGGGTTTACAATCCCGTGTTATATTTTCAATCCCGGGATTTCGGGATTACATTATCCAAATCCCGGGATTGGTACCGGGATTAGGATCGAACTATTTATGAAAAATACTACACATTATCATAGTTGAAATTACATAATAAAACTCAAAACATAAATTAAAAATTGGTTTAATATTATTAAAAAATGTTACCAAATATCAGAACTACTTTTAGTTGAAAAATCCTTGTAAGCCATGGGGGTTTCTAAATGAAAAAAAAATTAAAGCCGTAATATAAAATACCAGATTTATGTTAATAGTTTATTGGTGTGGGATTTATAACCTAAAAAAAAATATTTTGATTCAAAAATTTAAATATAAAAAAATTTCAAATAGTTGTGCTAAAATATGATTAAAAAAAAAACTAGATAAAAATTATTAATCACTTGTTTTATTATTTTTCTAATTTTTGAAAACCACACTAATAAACTACTTGTTTACGCGTCAATTTTAATTGTAAACTACTGAATAGTAATTAGTAAATGCGTAAAATTTAAATGCGTCTTGCCGTCTTGCACAAAAATAAATTCTACGTATTTCATAAAAAAAAATGTAAATTTTCTGCGAATGAAATTCTTTGAACATTTTGTTGAGAAAAAAATAAATGCTAAAAAAAAATTTATAAATTTATGTACAATCTCGATAAAAAAAAAAAAAAAATTTCTGAGAATTAAATTTTAGAAAATTTTGATACGCAAAAAATTTCAAAATATAATTCAGACAAAAGTTAAATCCCGGAATTAGTTATTTCAATACCGGGATTTCGGGATTAGGAAAAACAACGGGATTCAGGGATCCGGGAGCTGTAAACCTTCGCCAAATATATCGATAAATGCATGGTGAGAAATTTTAAGTTTGTCTGCAACGGCAAATGCATGGTTGGTTTTGGTAATTTACTTGCCTGGTTTGTATTGAGTGGTCAATGTCCATTGGTTCTGGTTTAAATAAGGAATTTCTGTAGTTGTGTCCATTATTTTGAGCTGGGAAACGGGGTGGATTTGAATTTTGATTCGAATATTGATTTGAAAACTGAGGTCTATTAAAACGTGGTGGACTTAGTGGATTATGAAGTAACTGAGGATATAAGTTTGGTCTAAGTGGTAGATGAATAGAACAATTTTGGATGTGTGGTCTCCTAGGTGTGGAGACTGGAGAGGTAGTGATGGAATATTTGAACTCCGAATATTACCATGACTGTGCTGGACTCGATATTGCACAATTTCTAATTTAAGGCACAAATGTAAAGCCTGTGGTGAATCAATACGTTCTTTCATACTTAGGAGTCTTGGTAGATCCTCGAATAAACCTCGAATAAAGGTATCTAAAGCTTTGTCTCAGTGATTCTTGGCTCATTTCGAGAGATGACAATTAATTTAAAATTAATGAAAGATGGTAGTAAACTTTTTTATAAAACTCTGAAATTGAACTCTTTTTGAACCAATGTGGTCATCTGATATTCTTAAGTTCCCAAATCTCAAGACATTTTGAAATTTTATCCCAATTGAGAGGAGCATTGTAAGATTCTAATGCAATATCTGCACTACCAGTAATTTTGTTACGAATGACACTAACCTTTATGTGTACATGACCACATGGGTGATTTTATGAAGTTTTTCTTCATAAAAACACTTCTTTTTGGGCTGAGATTTTAGTTTATCTCAAAATAGTGTGTTTCATGCGTGTTCTAGCAGAAAAAATTGAAATTGGTATGTCCAGTTTTGAGGACTGGACATACCAATTAAACACATATGTACCAATTCAAAAGCAGGCAAGTACCACCTGGGTTATTTACACTACAAAATTTGTTGAGAACCCATAAAATTTAAGTAAATATCTAATTATTCGAGGAAATTCATTTAGTATATATTATAAATATAACAAACTTATAATAAAAAAAAATACGCTGTAATAAATTTTATAAAAAAATTATAAAATTAAAATTCACGAAAATTTTGAAAAAAAGAAAATTATTATTTTTTTCTACTTTCATCAATTAAAGTAGCGGCATCTACTTTACAATTGAAAGCATGCAAATTATACATACTATCTTGTACTACATAATTAACAGTGCTTTTTCAAAAATATTTAATTGCAGAAAAAAAAAACATATATTTTGTTTGTATCACCCGGGTTGTACTCGTGTGCGGAATGATAAAAAAATTTCGTGTGCCCATAAAGGCTAAGGATACTATAATATTTTGGTTTACCTTTCTAATTTTCGTAAATTTTAAGGATTCGATCTACACTTTTTTCCCATGAACCGTATTCTGCTGGATTGCATGAGAATTCTGAGAAGACTTTTCACAACGTCTGGGATTCTATCTGTCATTTAAATTTGCATTACTATCGATTGTTTGGTCACTGTCAAAAGAATTGTCCGAACCATAGTGTTGAAGTCGATAAATTATAAGTTGGTTTTCATTTCTAATTATTTCAGATACAATGTCTTTTAATTGCATAAAGTCAAAACTATTGTTATTGGAAATTGCACCTGATTCTCCATTATCAAGGTCTAAGAATATTATTGTTTGCCATTTCGATTTATTTTTGTTTTGGTTTAAATATTATTATTAAATATTTATTTAATTCAATTAAAATTTATTTAGATTAATAAAAGATTCTTTCTATAATTTTATTAATGGTTCATAGATATGGATCAAAATCTCTTGTAATATTTTTATTATAAAATTTATTTATTTATTTAAATTTATATAATTTTCTAAAAATGTATTTAATTAAGATTCTAATTTTTCTTAATTTATTGATATTTTATTTTTGATCGCCCTTTTTTTCTAGTTATTACAGATTACTTAGTTTTACTTTTATTAATTTGTATTAATAAATTTATTTTCTTGTGTAAGTAAAATTTAATCAAAAATTATTTAGTTAATCAAAAAATATTTTTACTAGATTTAGTCAAAAATATTTTTACTTTTTATTTTAATAATTATTTATAAATTTTCAACTTTTATAAATTCAATGAAATTTTTATATTTTATATCTTTGATTTAGTATGAATTGTTAAACAATTTTAATTATTTTTCTTTAATTTAATTCACTTCTATAATTCTTTAATTATGTATTGATTTTATTTTCGAGCAACTTCCTCTAACTGACTTAACCTATACAGGTTTTAATTATATAGTTATGGTAAAAAGATGAAACGAAAAACAGTCTTTGTAATATAAAGAAGGCCAATGCGGACGCAATAGCATATATAACTAATATCACGTAAGACGCAAGCTGTTTTGATTTTTTAATCGAGATTTACAACCAAAAAAAATTATTTGTCCATCAAAAATTATTCTTAAATCTTAACCTTAGCTAAAACGCAATTTCAACAATAAAATTTGCAAAATGTCAAATCTAAAATCTTTTTTGATGACTATCTAAAAATATTAATTTTTGGAGAATAATTGTAAAGTATATAGAAATGGTGTCACTTACTTTTTTAGATTGTCGCCATGGGATCATCATAATGATGATGGCATCATTCCATGTCGGATCGTGTTTCATTTAATAGCATTTTAATAATAAGTTATTATTCGATATATCGACGGCTTATTATCAATATTTCTATAAATGTATATTAAATTAATAATTATTATGATAAATGAAATGAAATAAAGTGAACAATAAATTTTGTATTTAATCTATAACAAATATATTAGTTTTATTGAATTAAATATAAAATTAATAAAAACTAAAAAGACAGTTTTATTGATAAAAATGTAATAATTGTGGTTATTTTAATTTTTATCCACATACATATTGGAGGTGATTAATGGAATTGTTCGGAAAATTAATGTTAAAAAATAAACCTAAAATTCCAAGAATCCTGTACAAGTTTTTTCAGGTAATTATTTTATATCCGATTGGTTTCCGTAGTTGTTGTTCGAATATTGTATATTTGTTGGCAGTTCGGTAATTTCTATAATAAATAGCTTATTCGGATATAAATAACTTTTTCTGACTGTATTATATCTAATGTTTATTCGAAGTAATTTATTATATTATAATGAATGGCTCATTTTTATGATAATTATAATTTTTATTGCTTTGTTTCATTATTTTTAAAATACATTAATTTTATTTTACTATTTTTATTCATAATGACATTAATTAAAATTCCGCCATACAATTTATGGTTATTTGAAAATATAATTTATAACTAATAACATTACTAAAAAACGTAGCAGGATTAATTTAATCATATATTTAATATGTGTAAATAATTATTATTAAGAAAATAAATATACTTTATTTTTAATTACAATTAGCATAAAATTTAATATGCATCTAGTCTTAATATAACTTAATGCCATCATATAACCATATGAATTAAAGATTTTGAATAATTTAAATTTTGTATCATTGTTTAATGTTATAAGGTATGAAATTCTGTACTGGGCACTGTTTAGGAAAGATTGTTAAATTAACACAATTTGTATCACAGTATTCTTTATGTTTCTTTATAATTTGTGAATATATTATTTTCGTTAGTAAAGGTGAATTCATTTTTTCGTCCGACTTACGAAACTCATGTCCGCGCATATTTTTTATATGAAAATTTGAATTTCTCTCATTTTTCGATTTTTTTTGTCTCCCTGAAAAAGTTGATTCAACTTTAGTGGGGCGCATTTTTTAAAATTCAAAAATAAACTTCAATAGAATAAAAAACAAACGTCAAAAAACATAATTAACTATAATTTTTTACTTTTTATGTCATATGTAAATGTAATAGAAAAAATATTTAAAAATTATTAAATTATTATTATTATTATATTATTATTTTTTATTTTTTTGATAGATTATCATAAAATAAGCGTCACTTTTAAGACGAAACGATGAACTGCCTTGAGGGAAATCAGTTCGACCTAAAAGCGACGAAACAGTGAATCCACCTTAAATTTTTTTCAAAAAAAAAATATAATTACTAAAATAAATATTTTTCCCAATAATGACCTCTCATTTTTCCGATTAAATGACCAATAATGACCTCTCATTTTACCTTTTAACTCAGTTAAGAATTTACATATTATTCATCCACATAAATATTTTTTTTTTTTTCGTAATTTTTATCTTATAAAAATATATATTTTCGTCTTCCGCAAGCTTGTGAAAAAAAGTACCAAACGCGAATCTCCTTTACGCACTAAAACTATGACGATTTTTTTTTCTAATTTTAAAAACTTTTTCAGGCTTGCATTTTAATTTTTTTTTTCATGCTTGTTGCTCTTAAGGTTTCTTTTTGATAAAAAGTGGATGAAATGATAAAAAACTGATGCTCTACTTTTTTAGTTTCTGTTCTCGCAGGATTTTCAACCACTTTAAGCTATGTTCCATATAGCTTTCATATTGTCAATTGTCAAGGCAATATCAATAATATGGAATTTTCTTTTTGATGATATTTCTTTTGATTAACATCAAAACTGGATGATAAATATGGCTCATATATCAATAATTATCATAAGTTAGATATAAGACCCTTAATTGACCAACAAAAATATTCAAAAATCATTAAGATTATTAACTGCAAATAAAATAATATATTAAATTAACTAATTTTGATAATATAAAAAAGAGTGTGGAGTTAGTTGTCTTAATAATGGAATATATTTAAAAAATTACATTTTTATTAAATTATTTGTTATTTGACAGACAGTATTCTCCTACCAACTGCTAATTGGTAGAGGAGCTAAGAACAAAACACTGAGTAGTTTACCCTATTATATTTTATTTCATATTAAGAAAAATTAAAAATATTAATTCATCTTTAGATGTAAATACATAAAGCCTATCCTTTTCTGCTTGTCGCGATGTTTCTAAATTATTATAAAAAGGATTTATAATAATTAATTATATTTCAGTTTTTGATGCTATATTTTGCGACAAAAGAATATTTTATTAGCTTTTTTTAATAAATAATTTTAATACGCAGATTGAAATAATATAAATAAACATTTACGAAGCATAAAGTTGGTACAATAGAAAAAAATCACAATTATTGGAGTATCTTTTAATTGAGGTTTTAGTTCTTTTAATGCAGGTTTTAGAGTTTTAGGCATTTTTTAATATATAATATATATATATCATAAATTCAGATGAACACACACAAAGACATTGCTATAAAATGTTTATTTATATGGTAAAAAATTGATTTTCTAGGACAAATCATGATACAGTTATATCATCTTTAAAGTACCACGGATCGGTTCCTAATTATATTATAATAAAAATTATCTACCCATTGCATTAATATTGTTTTTTTTACATCATTATGTTGAGACCATCATCAAAATAGTTAGTGGCAGATCGACGAGGGCATGACTTAACAATATTTTGTATTCTTCACCGAAAAATGCTGCGGTATTGCTAATTCTATTTTGGAAAGTATTTAATATATAATTTTTGGTAGTGATATAACATTATATACTTAAATTATGTGCGGTGTTGTGTGGCAGTGGCAGCTATGCTTCTGCTATTATTTTGCAATTTACTATTTTCGTATCATATATATCCACTATACCAGATATGGTCGTGTATAGGCCGGCAATCCGAATGCAAGTCATCACGTAATTTTATCCTGCAGTTTACATCATTTTTATTCATGGTCAAAATATATTTTTTAAAAAAATCTTGTTTAATTTGCTGAGATACAATATCTGTCCCTACACTGCATTTTGTAGCAAATTTGCTACAACACTTCGAAAACGTAATTAAATAAAACTGAAACTAAATTTTCCTAAACTGCTCGTTGTATCATATTTGCTACATATTTTTGTATAGAAATAATCACTCAATTCTCAGTAGAAACATTTAGTTTTCTTTGTGTTGAGTAAAACTTCAGTGCGTGCATAGAACAAGTGAAATCTGTAAGAGTTCCAATTAGAATTTAATTTATTTATAAGTATTCTGCAATTAATAAAAATTTAAAAGGAGTTTTTCGGATACGCAAAAGGTAAGTAATAGTATTTAAAATAATTTTATTTAGAAAAAATAATAATAGATATATAATATATAACCATAAATTTAGTTGTATCATATTCGCTACAAAGCTGTTTAACGAAAAACTGTTATAACTGATGAAAGACGTGAAATTATCGCTAATTTATCAGAAAGCGAAGATGATTCGAAATAGCAGAAATAGCAAAAAATGCTGAAATACATCAAGAATTTAACATTGAATCTCTTCCAGTTATGATTGAAAATGAAGGTTATTTAATGGATTTAAATGAATTGTGCGTCAACTCTGTAGCAACAGATCCAATTGTAACCCCGCACAGTTCGGTTGACATATTGCAACAGAACCGGAGGACACCACTTGGCTTTGGCCTGTTAATTATTAATTTAAATTTTATTTGTGGGGTGGCAATGGTACCCGTGCACCATTACCCACTTCTTCGACCAACAAAAAAAATGTTGGCCCACTCAATAAAAAAAATCTTGAGCGCCACTGGAAAAATAAAACAAAAATTTAATTACCAAAACAAATGAAAAAAACTAATTAACAAAACCAAGTGAGTCTGGTTACTTCACGGTATTGCGGAGGAGTCGCGATTTAGAAACTTCCAAGGTTTTCACTTATGTGGGCGCCAGGTCTTGAGTCATCCACAACCCGCGGATCACCTACACAACAAGACCGAATTTATAAAAAAAAAACCTTGAAAGTTTCAAGGACCGATTGGGATTTCCTCCTGGTTGCCGGCTCAGCAAAGTCTATGGGGCGTGGGTCAACCAATCGATCCTACCTGCAAATCAAATCAACAACACCTAAGGAAGGGAACCAGGGGAATTACGGCCTGACGTCATCAATCCATGGGCGGTAAAAGAGGCCTTAGCCTGACATGCCGAAACCTTCAATAAAATTTAATTGGAAATAATAACAAAAATAATTTTTAGTTTTACGAGTTCTCCACCGTCCAATCTATTTTTTTTTTTATTAATTTTATAATTTATACTAAATACCAAAAATTCACAATAAAAAAAATCTTTTTTTTTCGTTTTTTAATGGCAACTAACACAAATTTTAGGTTCTTTTGTGATTTTTTTTACCACACTCCAATTTCAATTAAATAAAGAAAAACATACCTTGCAAAATTTAGCACGTTGGCTGTCCGGACATGTCTGGTTACCGCCGCTAAAATAAGGTTTATTTAATAGATTACAACCACAAATTTTTATCAATTACCAAAAAAAAAAAATTATCAAAAATAAAAACTAACATTACTACTAAAACCAAAATCCTAAATTTAATTATTAATTACAAATCATAAACAACAAAAAAAAAAAACTACTCTACAAATCAAGATCCAAAATTAAAAAAAATTAACTATGATAATTGAAAAAAACACTACTCTACTGAATTGAAAAAAAAAAATAACTTGGACCACCACCGTGGAACATCTCTATAATTTAATATTTTAATTTTTTTTGTTTTATTAATTTATATAGACATAGTTTTCTATATTTATATAATTTTATTATTCGGCTTTGAAGAATCTAATGTTGAATCGGCTTTGAAGAATCTAATGTTCCTAATGTTGAATCTCTGCCACCAGATTCCTTTTTTTTCCAATTCTGCAGCGGTCGACCACTAGCTCGGTCGATCCTCCGCTAGCAGAATTTCAGATGAATTGGAACAGGATATACCACTAACTCGGTATATATAATTTTCCGTCATCTATCCGCAATATTAAAAAAACCGTCTTCGCCAGTAGCACCTTTTTTTTTTTTTTGTTTGAAGGTCACCACGGGTTTTTTCCTTTTTTTTTTATTACTATTTTTTTTTTTATGCTAGAATTTTTTGTGGTTTGGCTGGTACCACTTTAATTCTACCAATTTTTTTTTTGTTTTGTCACAAAAATTCTTCTTTTTCTTTTTATTTTTTTCAGACCCCAAAAAAAAACTATCACGTCTCACGCTCAATCTTTTCTTTTTTCCTCCCCGTTTCTTTCCATTTCCGCCTTCCCCAAAAACGAATCCGCATCTCCGCCCGTCCCCAACCGATTCAAATTTACGGCCTGCCCGGTGGAATTTTGTTGGTTTGGGTTTCCACCAACAGATGGATTTGGCGCATATAGTGGAGATGTCGAAATGACATTTCTAATTGTCACAGAAATACAATAAAAAAATATTTCAGCCACCATGATGGCTTTTCCAACTAATTAAATTTATTGGATTTTTTTATTTTTTTAATTTTTTTTAAGACAGCGGACGGACATTTCGGAAACAGGTAATTTTCCATTTTTATTTATTTTATAATTTTTTCTAAATTTTAGGTGCTAAGAAGAAAACTAACAAGCTGAGAAAATGTACCAACATAACCTGTTGGCTGTTTTCATTTTTATATATGGCTGTTTTTGGATAATCATATTGGAATTTATCCAATGTGATTTTTTCCTTCAACCAAAGTTCAGAGCCTGCAGGGCCACAAAACAGGCTTGTAATCCGTTTTTACGTGGATACAAGTCTGAACTCCTAATCTATGAAATTTAACCTAATCTACCAAAAAAAATTATATTCCTAAATACTAACATTCTTAACCTACGATAATTCATTTTTTTTTCTATAATTCATTCAATTCATTTTTCCTTAATTAATTTCCAATAAAAAAAATATATATAAAGTTAAATCTAAATCCCCAACTAACCCTAATAAAAAAAACTAACTATTATTATTTTAATCTAACTAATTATAATTTTTTTTTTTTTTATTCTTAACCTACTCTAACATATCCTAAATCCTAATTTAGTTAACTACCAATTGATACAAAAAAAAAATCTAATTACTATAACTAATCCTATCAATTTAATCCTAATTTTAATACTAACATTAATTTAACTAAATTAAAACAAATTTATTTTTATTCTAGCTATCAACGTGGGGCTGTCCCACACCCTGAGCTGTCTCATGCTCTATCGACTGAGTAAGCCGGGCCTTAAGGTTTAAGGTCTTTAGCGTGGACTATGTGCGTTTTGTTGCTCGCTTCATCTTCAACAATGAAGCACACTTTGGCGTGTGAGGATAGAATTTTGCATTTGACCCACGGCTTAGCAAATTTGGCGGATATGTTTTTCTGCTGGTCACTTTGGACGTGATTACGACGAAATACGAATTGACCAGGTATGTACGCTATTTTTCTGGTACGCAAATTATACGTTTTTTGATGACGATTTTGCGCTTTCTTTAAATTTTTTATTACGACATCAGTTATTGCTGGATTTTTCGATGGATGTTCCACTAGCATGTCCTCCTGCAATGATTGCAATTTTCTCAAAAGCTCATACGCTGAACCATCCGTAATCATGTGGTACCCAAAAGTTAAGTAGAACGGTGAAAAACCAGTAGCGTCATGCACTACATTTCGCAACGCACAAGCGATGTGGCTAAGGTGTTTGTCCCACTCTTTGTGATTATTACTGCTGATGTAGGCACGGATTGCGGTAATGATGTTTCGGTTGACTCGTTCAGAAGCGTTGGCTTGCGGATGATATGGTGCCGTATATTTGTGACTGATGTTATAGTCGGCTGTCAGTTTTTGAAACTCTTTCGAAATGAACTGCACTCCGTTGTCTGATACCAACACTTCGGGAATTCCGAACAGATGAAAGACGTCGGCTTCTAAGAATTTGATAATCGGCGCGGTCGTAGCTTGTCGTAACGGTTTTAGTAATATAAATTTGCTGAACTGATCCAATACGATGAATATATATGTGTTACCATTTTTAGATCGCGGATAAGGTCCAAGAAGATCTATATTTACGTATTGCCATGGACGCACTGGTGGACTTTGGATGACCATCGGAGGACGCAGACAAATGTTCGGCGCTTTGCACTCCTTGCACAAATCACACGCAGCGATGTATGTATTAATTGTTTCACGCATTTTTGGCCAATAATAGTAACGTTGGATCTTTTCAGTGGTTTTCTCAACTCCCGAGTGAGCATCTAACGGATCATCATGGTGCTGTTTAACGAGGTTCATCCACAGACTTTCCGGAACCCAAACTTTCCAAATCGGAATATCGGTGAGTACTGACGCTTTCCTAAACTTCACCCTTTTGTAGATAATATTGCCGTCAATTTTGATGTCAGGAAAACGATCAATATTATCCTTAAAAATTTTTAATTTTTCCTGGTAGTTTGGATCCAGAAAAGCCTGATCCGTTAAACTGATGATACCGTTAGTGATGATGTTTTGCTGCAACTCGTCCACCTCTCCTCTCGACAACGCATCAGCAACTACATTTTCGGAACCTTTGCGGTGCACGATCTGAAACTCAAACGCTTGCAGTTTCAAGCTCCATCTAGCCAATCTTCCAGCTAGATCCGTTTGACTCATCAACCACTTTAAGCTGGCGTGATCTGTTATCACGGTGAATTTGGTGCCTTCCACATATGGTCGGAATTTCTTCAGGCTTACGACAGCCGCAAGACATTCCTGTTCCGTAACGCTATAATTTTTCTGCGCGTTATTCAGCTTTTGCGGCATGAACGATATAGGATGTTCATGCCCGTTGTCGTCACGCTGGAACAGAACGCCTCCGACTCCCGTCTTCGACGCATCACACTGGATGAAGAACTCACGACTGAAATCTGGGTTAACGAGAACTGGCGCTTGCGTTAATGCGGTTTTCAAGGTAACGAAGGCTTTCTCTGCACTGTCATTCCATTTTTCAGTTGTGTTCTTGTTCAACAGGTTCGTGATCGGTGCTGCCAACTCAGAATAGTTCTTGATAAAACGATTGTACCAGCCAGTCATACCAAGAAATCGACGAATTTGCCTGGTTGTTTTCGGTTGCGGAAAATTCTTGATGGCGTCGATTTTTGCTGGATCAGTATGTATTCCCTCGCTGTTGATGATGTGCCCCAGGTACTTAGTTTCTTTTTGACAGAACCTGCTCTTTTCGACGTTAATAGTTAGTTCAGCTTTCCTCAGACATTGAGCTACTTTACTCAAAAGCGACATGTGAGTGTCAAAGTCTTCCGAGAGTATCAGGAGATCATCAAGGTAAACAAAGACATCCTCATGAAGCTCGTAAGGGATCACCTTATCCATAAGCCTGCACAATGTCTTCGGAGAGTTGGACAACCCAAACGGCATACGTTTGAATTGGAACAGGCCCCGTCCAGGAACAATAAACGCTGTTTTATCTCTGGATCCTTCTTCCAGCTCCACCTGCCAAAAAGCCATCTTCAAATCGAGACTGGTGATATATTTTGTCTTTTTCACTCTGCTGAAAATCGAGTTGATGTGAGGAAGTGGATACGCATCCGGTTTGGTGACAGCGTTCACCTTTCGAGCGTCTAAACACAACCGGAGCGAGCCGTCTGATTTTTTCACCATCGCCATCGGTGAGGCCCATCCACTCTTGCTTTCCTCTAATAATATTAATATTAATCCTCTAAATAATATTTTCAGCTAACATCTTCTCTATTTCAGCGTCTAGAAGATTCTGCATTGGTACTGACAATGGATATGGACGCGAGACTAAAGGCTTAGCGTCACCAACATCAATTTCATGTTTCAACAGCGACGTCTTACCCAACCCATCTTTCCTATACGATGGAAACGAATCTATGACGTTCAACAATTTTTCCTGCTGATCCAAGTTCAAATTATAAGCCTCTAAAAAATCAACACCTAGGATCATCGATCTCTTAATGGTAGGAATAATAAAAAATTTAATTGTCTTAACTATACTATTATAACTAATATCTAAATAAACATATCCTATAACCTGCTGGCTTGCCCCACCAGCTGTACGGATATCTGAACTTAACCTACTATACTTAATGCCTAAATTTTCTAATATTACTAAACTATCTTTACCTAAAACACTAATATTTGCCCCACTATCCAATAAAGCTAAAAAAGTTTTATTCTTAATATTAATTTTCATAAATGGACGATTATCTCCATCAACCCGAACTAAACTTGCTTTTAATAATTTCCTTAAACCTAACTTATTCCTAGAATACTTATTTGCTCTAACTAATCTATTTGTCTTAATTCTAACTAATTCATTAATTTCTATCTACTTACAGGACTAATTTTGGAAACTAAATCTACATTATAAAAATCTAATGTTTTTGTGGAGGACGAGACGGGCGCAGAAGAGGATTTCTCCACATTCCCCTTCCTGCGAAACCGTTTCCCGCACCAATGACGGACTGACATTTCGGACAATTATTAAAATACTTATCCTTAAACCCACACCTATAACAGAAGATTTTCAAAGGACGAAGACAATCACGGAAGACATGACCCATCTCGTCACAATTAAAACAGATGATGTACTGACTATTCAGATCTGGACGTTGCACATTTGACGGAGCACTGGACGGAACAAACGTAAACTGTTGGACAGAATACCATTCGTTAGGCTCGACGTTGGAATTGAAACATGAAACTGGTGCAGTGACAGAAGCGATGTTGTTGTTAGCCTCTTCAGCTTCCGGATGTTTCGATGCGTCGATCTCATGTAAATATGTTCGGCGAGATCGCACCTGATCCTCAGCAGTTTCTCAAACTTCTTTCCATTTTCTTTCTAGCCTTTTGCACAATTTGTCTAGCTGTGACATGGTGATGATGTCTTCTAGGATTAAAGCTTTTTTATAACCAGGATACAGGTTGAACAACATGCGGCTCAGAAAATCGTCATCCGAAATTTCTCTATGTAGACGTAGCCGTAGACCTTCCATATCTAGACGATAATCAGAAAATTTCTCCCTCGCACGCTGTTTCCTGCTCTCCATCATCCGTTTTATATCACCATCATCTTCACCATCATCAAATTCCTCGTGCATGGCTAGCTTTAGTTGTCTCCATGTTGTTTGTGGATTACTCCGTATATATTGCCAGTACCAAGTTTCCGCACGGCTTTTCAACAGGTGGTTGACTGCTAACACCAAGTTTTCGACAGGATACCTATCTCCTCGTGCTAACGTTTCGATGCGGAACAAGAACTCCTTCAGCGACAAACCTCTACCAGAACCATCAAAGCACACGTGCCAATTCGACACAGGATTTCTGCGGTGTGCATCAGCCATACGTGGTTCTACAACTTCATCATCACTTGGTTCGCTATCGCTTGCAGGACCCATTCGAACACGCGAGTTACGATGCGGTTGAATTTCAGGATGCAAGGATCTGGATGATGTCGTTGGTTGCACCGGCGCCATATTGGTTTCAGGATGTTGTCTGGGCGCGGCGTTCTGAATTGCCAATATTTCACGCAACTCTAGAATTTGACGCTGTTGCTCGACGATTATACTGGACATCTCATTTTTCCACTGTTGCTCTGGTTGTATTTGTGGTCTCTGATACCACCATTGCTGCTGTGCTGGCTGTGGATGACGGTACGTACTTGCTGGTATACTTTGGTATTTATTCTGGTAACTAAATTTGGCTTTTCTTTTTCCAGGATCTGCTGCTGCTGCTGCTCTTCTTGCTGCGATGTACGGAGTATCGAATTTCGTGGAACTAAAACGATGATCAATCTGCACGGAATTCGGCGAAGTGTTGGTTGAACTATGCTTACTACCTACTAGCAAACCTGAAAATTTATTCGCTACCGATGAATCCGAATAATGTTTAGCTGGCTCTCGAAATCCCGATGTACCCAACGATGAAGTTTGGACTGTGGATTTCTTGATGGCTCCTAGCTGCGCACCACTATTTTCTCTCGGCTTAACCGTCGGCTTCTCACAGGTAGGACCAGATATATTTTTATTTAAGTTATTTTTATTTCCAATTTCAATCGCTTTATTTATTTCAGCTTCCGGCACATTGGTAGCAACAGCTGAACGTGGAACTCCAGCTGCTCCCTCTTGATCATCTGGAACATCAATATTTTGCGGAACTAGGGACCCCATACCGGAACGTTCCTCCTGTTGTAGCATCTCACAGGTATAATTTTTGATTCTCTCTAAACCTTGATCGATTTTGTTGATTAAACCCCTTGCAGCTGTTGATAATTTTGGATCTGCTCTCTTCAATCGTTTCACCCGCTGCAGAACATGGATACTACGACTTTCAGCTACTGACATCCCGTGCTCATCTTGTTCCCGAATCGCATTTTCCACCAACGCAACGCTTCACAAACGTCCGCTCTGGATTTACACCAATCCAATTCAACCCTCAGATCGTCAATGATTACAGACGGCAACTGTTGAGGTGCACGAGCTTCTGCATCTAATGCTAGTCGTAATCGTGGAATTTTAGAAATCGTTGTACCAGGTAATAAATTTAAATTTCTGATTTCTAATTCGTACAATAACTCATCTTCTTCCAATAGTGACGGATCCATTTCAACAAATTTGATAACAATGAGCCAAATGCAAAACCTAAAAATTTGTTTATCCGAAGAACGCAACGATGATTACAGCAAAACAAAATTCAATAATAAAATCGTTGTTTTTAATCTTATTTATTTATTATTTAATTCCTAAAATGTAAATAAATTTTTTTCTCCCTAAACCAAATTTTATTTATTAAAAATATATATTGATAACTTAATACTACAATGTAACTAAAAACCCTAAAAAAAAATTATTATTAAAAAAAAATTATATATTTGAAATATTATATATAATAATAAAAAAAATGTATTTTAAATTATATCAAAAATAAAATAAAATAATCAAAATATATATATTTATAAAAAAAAACTTCTTAATCAAATTCCAAATTCATATATTCTTAATTTTAAATCTAACCTATATCCCCCTAATAACTACAAAATAATACTAAACTTAATCCTAAAAAAAATTAAATCTAACCAAATTAAACCTACAAAAAAAATCCCGAAATTACTCCTCCAATTAATAAAAAAAATCAAAATCAATTTTTATAATAATATTTTTTTTCCTTCTATAATTTATATATTATATTTTATAGTAATATATATGGAATATGCAATATTTAAAATAAATTGGAATACCTAAAGGAATTGACCAGGTGGTAACTCTATTTTATTTCCACCAATATTTTAATAATCCACACTATTTTCAATATTATTTTTGTATATTTTCGAACCACAAATTCCCTACTTAACAAAATTCCACCAGGTTCGCTAAAAAAAAACCGATATACAAAAAAAAAATCCCCAAAAGAATCGATAATTATTTTAAACCCGCCGACTTTAACAATCCCAGCCGATAGCCGATTCTTTTTAATATTTAAAAAAAATTAATTATAATAATTTCGTTCGCATAAAAAAAAATCAGGTTGACCAGATTCCAACAAAACAAATTCCAAAATAAAAAGATTTAGAATATTAAAAAAAAATTTAATTTCCACCAAGGATTGAATCAATCATTCCGCATTATAAGGAAAAGGACAAAATAAAAAGGTTATAGGAATTATAAAGGAAGTTAGGTAAAGGATAAGGAACTCCATCATCATATTCAACACACCGAATTACGAACCAAAAACAAAAAAAATAAGAAAAATCAAAAAAAATACTAAGTTCTACAAACTACATGTACTAGGACGGACATTTTTGACAACGAAAACCACGTCTAACTAGCACTTAACAAAAAAACACGAATGAGGACTATATTATGGACAACCATAATATTTGTCTAACTCAACCAAAAATTTACCGCAGACGGAACATTAAATGGACTACCAATTAAATTTTCTCACGCCAGGAAAAATACAAAAAAAACTTGAAATTTAAACATAATTTTACTCTACTCTACATTTAATTAATAATTATTATTATTTTTTTTTTATTTCAGAACTGAACCCGATGCCTAAATATTCTGATGAAGAGGAACGTTGTTGATGATTTGATTTACCTACAACGCAACATGGCACTAGTTTGTTGTTCGAGCCACTAGTTTGGGCGCCATTTGTAACCCCGCACAGTTCGGTTGACATATTGCAACAGAACCGGAGGACACCACTTGGCTTTGGCCTGTTAATTATTAATTTAAATTTTATTTGTGGGGTGGCAATGGTACCCGTGCACCATTACCCACTTCTTCGACCAACAAAAAAAATGTTGGCCCACTCAATAAAAAAAATCTTGAGCGCCACTGGAAAAATAAAACAAAAATTTAATTACCAAAACAAATGAAAAAAACTAATTAACAAAACCAAGTGAGTCTGGTTACTTCACGGTATTGCGGAGGAGTCGCGATTTAGAAACTTCCAAGGTTTTCACTTATGTGGGCGCCAGGTCTTGAGTGATCCACAACCCGCGGATCACCTACACAACAAGACCGAATTTATAAAAAAAAAACCTTGAAAGTTTCAAGGACCGATTGGGATTTCCTCCTGGTTGCCGGCTCAGCAAAGTCTATGGGGCGTGGGTCAACCAATCGATCCTACCTGCAAATCAAATCAACAACACCTAAGGAAGGGAACCAGGGGAATTACGGCCTGACGTCATCAATCCATGGGCGGTAAAAGAGGCCTTAGCCTGACATGCCGAAACCTTCAATAAAATTTAATTGGAAATAATAACAAAAATAATTATTAGTTTTACGAGTTCTCCACCGTCCAATCTATTTTTTTTTTATTAATTTTATAATTTATACTAAATACCAAAAATTCACAATAAAAAAAATCTTTTTTTTTCGTTTTTTAATGGCAACTAACACAAATTTTAGGTTCTTTTGTGATTTTTTTTACCACACTCCAATTTCAATTAAATAAAGAAAAACATACCTTGCAAAATTTAGCACGTTGGCTGTCCGGACATGTCTGGTTACCGCCGCTAAAATAAGGTTTATTTAATAGATTACAACCACAAATTTTTATCAATTACCAAAAAAAAAAAAATTATCAAAAATAAAAACTAACATTACTACTAAAACCAAAATCCTAAATTTAATTATTAATTACAAATCATAAACAACAAAAAAAAAACTACTCTACAAATCAAGATCCAAAATTAAAAAAAATTAACTATGATAATTGAAAAAAACACTACTCTACTGAATTGAAAAAAAAAATAACTTGGACCACCACCGTGGAACATCTCTATAATTTAATATTTTAATTTTTTTTGTTTTATTAATTTATATAGACATAGTTTTCTATATATATATAATTTTATTATTCGGCTTTGAAGAATCTAATGTTGAATCGGCTTTGAAGAATCTAATGTTCCTAATGTTGAATCTCTGCCACCAGATTCCTTTTTTTTCCAATTCTGCAGCGGTCGACCACTAGCTCGGTCGATCCTCCGCTAGCAGAATTTCAGATGAATTGGAACAGGATATACCACTAGCTCGGTATATATAATTTTCCGTCATCTATCCGCAATATTAAAAAAACCGTCTTCGCCAGTAGCACCTTTTATTTTTTTTTGTTTGAAGGTCACCACGGGTTTTTTCCTTTTTTTTTTATTACTATTTTTTTTTTTTATGCTAGAATTTTTTGTGGTTTGGCTGGTACCACTTTAATTCTACCAATTTTTTTTTTGTTTTGTCACAAAAATTCTTCTTTTTCTTTTTATTTTTTTCAGACCCCAAAAAAAAAAACTATCACGTCTCACGCTCAATCTTTTCTTTTTTCCTCCCCGTTTCTTTCCATTTCCGCCTTCCCCAAAAACGAATCCGCATCTCCGCCCGTCCCCAACCGATTCAAATTTACGGCCTGCCCGGTGGAATTTTGTTGGTTTGGGTTTCCACCAACAGATGGATTTGGCGCATATAGTGGAGATGTCGAAATGACATTTCTAATTGTCACAGAAATACAATAAAAAACTATTTCAGCCACCATGATGGCTTTTCCAACTAATTAAATTTATTGGATTTTTTTATTTTTTTAATTTTTTTTAAGACAGCGGACGGACATTTCGGAAACAGGTAATTTTCCATTTTTATTTATTTTATAATTTTTTCTAAATTTTAGGTGGTAAGAAGAAAACTAACAAGCTGAGAAAATGTACCAACATAACCTGTTGGCTGTTTTCATTTTTATATATGGCTGTTTTTGGATAATCATATTGGAATTTATCCAATGTGATTTTTTCCTTCAACCAAAGTCCAGAGCCTGCAGGGCCACACAATTTCCACAACTTCAACATCAGAATCATACAATGCTTCTTCATCATGAGACTCAAAAAAAGAAGCAGAAGATTTAAAACAAAAATATTCTCGTATTCTCTGGAAACAGAAAAATTTAAAATTGGCTGAATATTAAAAAAAAAATTATTGGCGATACTTCTTTACCATTAGAAATTAGTAAATTAGCTACTCCTTATAGTTTCTTCAGATATTTTTTGGACGACGACATTATAAAGAAAATTGTTGATGCTTCTAATTTATATTCAACACAATTGACATCAAAATCGGCTATGATTACTTCTGGTGATATAAAAAAATACATAGGAATTTAAATTTATATGTCAGTTGTTCATATGCCAAATACACGTAGCTATTGGTCTACCAAGTTTGGATACGAGCATATGAAAAATGTAATGAGCCAGAAAGAATTTGAAAGAATTAGAAGATTTTTACATTTTAACAATAATGATAATATGTTGCCAAGAGATCACATTGAACATGACAGAATTTTCAAAATTCGGCCAATAGTTGATCATCTAAATCGAAAATTTAAAAGTGTACCATTGCAACAACACATTTCATTAGGTGAACAGATATATGTGCTACGAAGGCTAAAACTTACCTAAAGAAATATATGCCAGCTAAACCGCATAAATGAGGCTACAAACTGTTTCTTTTGTTAGAAGATTTTTACTAATGGCTTTGCATATAAATTTGAAATTTATACAGGTACTGAAAATGATCCAAAGTTTAGGCAAGACGATGAGCCAAATTTAGGATCATGTGCTAATATTGTTGTGCGGTTGTGCAGAATTGTACCCACACAGCAAAACTACTCAGTTCATTTCGACCTGCCTGGTGAATCTGAAATGAAAAAAGAAGCACGTGAAAAGTTCCTATGAATTTGTCGCTAATATGGATAATGTGGACTTATTAGTAACCTGGAAAGATAACAAAATAGTGACTTTATTATCAACGTTTACTGGAACAGATCCACTTTCAAATATTGTTTTGACAAAAAACTAAAGCGTAAAGTAATACTGGAATGTCCTGATGCCATAAAAGAATATAATAAGCAAATGAATGAGTGGGGTTGATCAGATTGACGGGTTAATTGGCAGATATAAAATTAAAATGAGAACCAAAAAGTGGTATTTACGTATATTTTATCATCTTCTAGATATGACTATAATAAATAGTTGGCTGTTATGTAAAACTGTATGCGATGATAAAAAATTATTAAACCTAGCAGATTTCAGAGCTAAAATTGCGCAATGTTTATGCCAAGCAGAAACTATATATCATCCAAAAGAGGTAGATCATCTAATTCAACTGAAAATGAAATTGAAATAAAAAAAAGTGATCAGCAACAACATCTTTTATTCCACCTAAGGAAGTACGTATGATGCAACTCAATATTGGAGAATATACGATAGTAAAAGACAAAGGTGCAAAATGCCAAAGTCCACTAATTTTCTTCCATTAACTGTTCCAAATGTAATTTACATTTATGTTTAAATAAGAACAATAATTGTTTTTTTAAATTTCACAACACATAATTTATTTTAATTTTTCATAAAAAAAATTACCTTTACTTTTTTTTTAAATTATATTTTGAAATGAAGTTTATGTTTTTATATTTTTTTAAAAACGAATAAAATGAATAACATATTAAACATAAATGAAATTACTATTTTATTTTTCAAAAATACTTACATATATAAATAAAAAAATAAAAAAAACATTTTTTAAAAATACTTTCCTTTATAAATAGTAATATGCGACTAAAAACTAATAAATAAGAATACTAAAATTATATAATCTTACTTTCTTCTATCTAAAGTTTCAGTAATGGTCAATTGTAGTAGGGTCAATTGTAATAGGGTTAACTTCAAATGTACTAGATTAGAGATTCAGTAAAGGTAAAGTATAGTAAAAGGGAAGTATAGACCCCTTATAACTGATCAAAATTAATGGTAGCAAATCTGATCAGAATTAATAGTATGTAAAGAGACCTAATGAGAATTAATAGAATTTATCAGAATAAATGATATTTACAAGGGGCCTACTTCCCTTTTACTATACTTTACCTTTACTGAATCTCTAATCTAGTACATTTGCAGTTAACACTACTACCATTGACCATTACTGAAACTTTAGATAGAAGAATGAAAGATTATATAATTTTAGTATTATTTATTAGTTTTTAGTCGCATATTACTATTTATAAAGGAAAGTATTTTAAAAAAATGTTTTTTTTATTTATTTTTTATTTCATACTTTTTAGTCGGTCAAATATTTTAAGTTTTAGTCAGACACTGTAGAATTTTTATATTCTTTATATATATTTACTATAATATGTATAATATACATGAAACTGTCCATTATGCCACTAATTTTATGAATTGGCCCGATTCCATGGCCAGAAAAACATTCCCAGACCATTACGTTGCCTCCCCGTGCTTTATGGTGCCTTTCAAAGCAGTCTCCATTTGGTATGCGAACTAATCTCAATCCGTCGGAATCCATCATGTTGAACTTTGATTCATCAGAAAAAAGCATTGTTCTCCATTTGGCAACAGTCCAGTTTATATATGCGTCTTTGCAAATTCTAACATTGCCCGTCGATTCCTTTCGAAATAAATGGCTTTTTAATGCTTTTGTATGTTGGTAGACTCACTCCACAGTTCGGCGTTGGATGGTCATGTAGGAAAGTTCTAAGTCCAATTCACTTGCGATAGAGCTTGTTAATATAAAAGGATGCTTTTTTGCAATAGGTTGTTTTGTGCGGTCTACCACCTCCATGTATTGTATTTAATGAGCCAGAAGAGCGAAAACGGCTTATAATTCGATTTTTTTATTTATATATATATACTATATATTGTGATATAAAGGCAAAAAAATTTTCTGATAGTTTATACAAAATCGTTAATGAACTTACTGTTGAAAAAAATAAAAAACCGAATGAGAATGAATGGTTTACACATGAACTATTGATACTAAAAAACGAAAAGATAAACCAATATAAAAGAGCGTTAAGGTTAAATAATCGTAGTGAATTTGAAAAATATAAAAATTTCAAAAATAAATACAAAAATAAAATTAATAATGCAAAAAATAATTTTGTTCGAAACAAAGTTATTTTCGATACTGAACCAATTTCTGATCAGTTAAAAATTGCGAATAAATTTAATGAACTCTTTATAAATAGTATATTAATGATATAAACTCTAATATACAAATAGTTGCTCTTTTAAATTTAAAAGCATAACAAAAAATGAACTAGAAGATGTTTTAAAAATGATGAACTATGAACAATAAAAAAGACAATAATTTAGTGAATATAAAAATGTTTATTGATTCATTTGATTTGATTGGTGATAATTTTGTTTCAATCATTAATAACTCATTAGAAACTGGTGTATTTCCAGACTGTTGGAAAGAATCTATAGTAGTTCCAATAGAGAAAGTGAAAAATACTAGAAGATGCAGTGAATTTAGACCAATTAACACTATTTCTACTGAATCAAAAATATTAGAGAAAGTAGTGCATATTCAATTAGAACGATATTTTGAAACCAATCATTTAATATCTGATTATCAGTCTGGTTTTATGAAGCAGCATAATTGTGAGTCACTCCTAAATCTTGTCGTTATTAATTGGAAAATGGCGATTCATGAGCAAAAGGTAATAGTTGCTGTTTTTTTGGACTGAAGAAGAGCATTTGAGACAGTTGATCGTGATATTTTGTTGAAAAAGATTGAACAATATGGCATTGGTGGAATTGAACTTCAATGGTTCGCCTCATATCTCCGAAACAAAATCAATAATTTAGTTTCCGATGTTATTGATGTTTTGCTTGGTGTTCCTCAGGGAACTATTCTTGGTGTTTTGCTGTTCTTAATTTATGTCAACGATATGGAGAAAGTTATTAGAATAGCAAAATTGTTACTTTTTGCTGATGATGCACTATTGTATTACATAGGTGATATGATAATGTTCCTGAATGTATAGAGAAAATTAATGCTGATGTAGAAAATTTAAGTTTTTGGTTTAAAATGAACAAATTAAAATTAAATGTTGAAAAAACAAAATGTATGATAATGAATGATGAAATAAATGAAGATAGTGAACATGTTATTATAAATAATGAGCAAATTGAAATTGTTAAAGAAATTAAATATTTGGGTATTATTATAGTTTGTAAATTAAATTTTAAGAGCCATATTAATTATATCTGTAAAAAAGTAGCTAAAAAAATCATTTTTTATATAGAATTATGCAAAAATTGTCATTTAATAATGCAATTAGAATTTATAACACTATAATTAGACCACACTTTGAATATTGTTCAAGTATACTTTTTATGTGCAATAATAAAATGAATAGCAGACTACAGAAACTCCAAAACAAAGCAATGCGAATAATACTTAAGGTTAATAGATACACTTCAATTGAATTTATGTTGCAAGCTACATTGGTTATCTATACGCCAAAGAATTGTTATGAATGTTTATATAATTGTTTTTAAAATTAAGCATAACATATTCCCAAAATATTTAAGTGAAAAATTAGTATATGTACAAGATATTCACGAATATAATTTAAGAAATACCTCTAATTTTAGATTAAATTTTATTAACAATGAAAAAACACGTAACATGTTAATGTATGGTTTGAAACTTTTTAATGATTTGCCTAATGAATTAAAAGAGGAAACAAATTTAAATAGATTTAAGAAAAAAATTATATTATTTATTAGGAGTAATTGATTTAAATGAAAATTGTATATATTTCGAAATCATATTATATAAAGAAAACAGTTTTATGAACTAAATAAATAAATAAATATATATATAACCCAAACAATATAAAAAATTATCGACCCATAACGAAGTACCGATGCAAAGCGAGTGTTCTTTTTTTTAACCGACGCAAGAGCGAAAAGACATCTACATGGCTCTGTAGATCTACACTCTACACTCCCATTACATGGGATAATAATACCTCTTATATTTCAAAAACTATAATAATTACAGCAATATTTATTTATTTATTTATGCTTAATAAGCTTCTAAAATTTATTGTACAAAACTGCCCAAATTGGTTATATTTTTTAAACTTCATAATATTTTCAATTTAGATTTTTGTTTTTAATATTCACAATAATTGTTCTGGTATTTATATCTTTATCCAGCATATAATTTTTGAATTATATATATGATAAACTGTGAAAGCTGTTGTTCAGATATTATTAAATACAACACCAAAAAGAACTATTATTTTCAAATAAGTTATGATCTCTGACAAATCAATATTATATAAGAAAGTTAAACTGATATGATTTTACAAAAATATTTTACATTAAATTTGATATAATATGAAATATAGACAATACTTACGTTAGAAAATTGAATAGAAATCTTATTGTAGCAAAGAAATATTTGAATCAATAAGTTATTATGGTACATAAATTTTTTATGAAATATTTATGCAAACGTAAGTATAAAAGTAATAGATCTCTGAGACAAATATAATACTTATATATCAAATTTAAAATTATCAATTGATTACTTTATAGTATAAACTTACTTACCGTGATCAATATAAAATTCGATGTGGTAACAAAAATATAACTTCTACTCTTTTAAAAGAATGTGTGTTCTTGAAATGTATGTATATATGTGTACTTTAAGGAAAGGATTATATGTTAATAAATATATAATAATTTCTTTAAATCATCAAAAAACATAACAATTTTTATAGTGATTAAAATAAGATCGAAGCGATTAACATGAATAACGAATTCTATAAAAAACTAATAATTTCAATTATTTAATATTTATTTAATTATTTAATATTGTTAAGCCCCAATCTTCATTCGGTTTCAGTTATGACTTAGGAATGTGGAACTAATAATAGTTCATTCGATCCTTTCTAACTTAACAAAAGAATGGTTTTTTTTAAGTATATTTTTAGTAAGTTTTACAAAAATTGTATTCCTTTATTTTTGTTTACAAAATAAAATATTGATATTTTTTGTATATGTTTTCACAAAGTAGCAAAAATAAACTTTTAAAATAATATTGAACTTTTCAATAATTTTTTTTAGTTTTTCGAACTTTTATAAGTTCTTACACACTTTCAAGATATTTTATGTTATTTATGCAAACTTTTAAGCGTAAACTAGTATTATATGTATCTCCAGTATATATGGATCTTCCTTCACTATGTAATATATTAGATAGTTTTTCTGCAAACAATATTTTGTGAGCACCTTTTATAAAGATTAACGGTTAGTGGGTAACTACATCATAAAATGCAACTAACTTTTTCCTGATTATGTGGAGCTCTACTAAAGGTGACTTTTCTTTCTCGAACTATTTAGTTTTTTTAATGTCATTTTCATTTCTGTATAGTAAAAATTAAATTTTAAAAAAAAGTTTAAAGTATGAAAGGTGATTATTAAAAATTATAGAAAATTTTAGGTATTTTAAAACACACAGCTAACTAAATTTAATATATTTATATAATATATATATATATATATATATATATATATATATATATATATATACTATTAAGAATATATAGAAAAACAAAAATCGCTTTCTTTTAATATAAAACTGAAAAATATTAATTAAAGGTAATTTGTATTGAAAATTTTTGCTTAGTAAAAATATTATAAATTAATTTTCTACGAGTAGGAATACTTTTCATTGAGTCACGTAAGAAAAATTTATAATTTAAATAAATTAAAATTTATAAGGAAATCTAAATTCTTCGAGTTTATTTAAAATTAAATAATTATACGAAGTTTACGCTTTGAATATTAATTGAATATATTTATTGAGTCTCTGGAAGTGATTTATTATTTAGTTTTACACTTGGATTAAAACAAATTATAATAGTATAATATTTTAAGCATTTTTTGACGTTAAGGAATTGGTGTGAGCGTCGGTCAGTTTGTTGTGAACTTGTTATTCAACATATACATACCGCATTGGACAGATTTGGAATCCAAACATCTGTTAATTGTAAATTATGGCATCCTATATAAATTATAAATACTGGTAATTATAATATTAATAATAATGAGAATAATTTTATGAAATGTAATATAAATCAACAAGAAAATAATATTCATCCTGAATATCATCATCATCGTTTTCAAAATAATCCAAAACTTATAATATACCAATAAGAAATATATCATTATTATAATTTAACGAAAGTGCATTTAATATAATGTATAATTTTAAATCACCGAAAATAATGTAAAGTCCTATAAAAGTGAGTATAATAAAATAGCAACAGTTTATAGAAATTTATTATCCAAATGGAGGTAGAGTGTCAAAATACTTCAAATATTAGTTGCATAAATTATCTATTCTTCGAGAAGATATTGAATATTTTTTAAACTACAATATGAGCACTACTAATACCTACATTAATATTACAGCAGTTCATTTCACCATTATATCTTCATGCAATAATGCATTGCCCTTTTATAAAAAGATCAATTTATTTTAAATAGCAGTTGTAATTTAAAAAAAGAAGATATTTTCCGTAATTTCAAGATAACTCTGATTTATAACATTACAATACTTACTTAAATAATTGCAATCAAACTAATATCGGTTCTTTTAATATTGACTATAATGATGTAGTTGGTAAGATTCAACGCCTTAAAGATGATTACTCATCCGGTCCCGATGGTTTGCCTGCTATAGTTTTAAAAAAATGCTGTAACTCATTGGCGTACCCGTTAACATTTCTCTTTCAAATATCACTTTCTGAAGGAAAATTTCCCGCTTTGTGGAAGGATTCTTTCATAATTCCGATACACAAAAAGGGTTGTAAAACGGATATTTCGAATTATAGGCCAATCGCAAAGTTATCCAGTATTCCAAAACTGTTTGAAAGTATAATTTACGATTCCCTATATTTCCATTGCAAATCGTTGTTTTCTTCAAAGCAGCATGGGTTTCTTAAAGGTAGATCCACCACTACGAATCTAACTGATTTTGTTTCTAATACTTTAATCAATATGGAAAAAGGGAAAGAAATTGACGTAATCACCACAGATTTCTCCAAAGCGTTTGATAAGATTTCACACAATTTAATTTTGTTCAAACTAAAGGCCCTCGGTTTTCCTTCGGGGATCATTCGCTGGCTAGAATCATATCTAAGTGATCGTCAGTACCGTGTTTTATTTAGGTCCTCTATTTCTGACCCTTTTATTGCAAAATCCGGTGTTCCACAGGGCAGCCATCTTGGCCCACTGATTTTTGTATTGGCAATAAATGATGTTGATTATATTATAGTTGATTCGAGTGTTTCAATATACGCCGATGATATGAAAATATACAGAGAAATTTTATCTAATCTTGATTGTAATATTCTTCAAAATGACCTAAATAATTTTGTTACTTGGTGTGTTAAAAACCACTTAGAACTTAATGTAAGCAAATGTCAGACAATTACATATTCTCGTAAACGTTCTCGATTCTTTTCACGGGATTACTTCATCAATCATGAGATCGTTTGTCGAGTTCCGACCATTCGGGATTTGGGTGTTATCTGCGATGGTGAGCTTAATTTCAGATCCCACTACGATAGTATTGTAAATAGGGCTAACTCAGCGCTAGGGTTTGTAAAGCGGTGGTCCAAGGAATTCCGCGACCCGTATGTCACAAAATCCCTTTACATAACCATAGTAAGACCTCTGCTTGAATATGCTAGTCAAGTATGGTCACCATACCATGCTGTTCATATTAATCGAATCGAAGCAGTCCAGCGTAGATTTATCCGTTTTGCTTTACGGGGCCTACCCTGGGTAGATACTTACAACTTACCCCCATACCGCGATCGTCTTAAGCTCATCAACATGCAATCCCTTGAAAAACGTCGTGAAGTCGCTGACATTTTATTTGTGCAACAGGTCATTTCGGGATTAATAGAGTGCCCAACATTCTTAGATAACATTAATATAAACGTCAATACGCGCTCTTTAAGATCTATCTCTCTTTTTCGATTAAATAATCATCGCACGGACTACGGTTATAATGAGCCGTTCACAAGAATGCTACGTGAAGTTAATGCTATTGCAAACCATTTCGATTATAACTGTAGCAAGCTCACTCTTAAAAGATTGTTGTATAGTTACACGTAAATGCGAGCCTAGTGTGTCTTTATTATGTCAGTTGAATGACTCTAGCATGTTGACTAATTGCTAAAAATTAGCATGCTTTCGTTTTATTTGATTTTTAATTTTAATTTGATTTTATTTTTTTATTTTTTCATTTTTATGAACTCGAATCGAATTTCCAGGTCCCTGTGGGTGCTACCGTTCTTTTCAGAACAGCTGAACCTACGGTTGCCTGATTATTCTGTTTCTTTTGTATATATTTTTTGCGACAATTGCATTATGCATGATTTTCACTAATATTTTTTTTTTTAATATTAAATTATATAGTTACATTTTTAATTTATACCTTTGTATATGTTTTTTTTTTTTTTTTTTTTTTTCTTTTTCTTGGACGTAAAATTGAATTGGCAGGTGACGGCGGAGGGAAGTAGTATCGTTCTTTTCAGAACGAGAAGCCCAATGCAAGTGGTAGCTGGTCAACTCAATTTCCAATTTTGAATATTTTCTTATTTTTCAATATATTTTAAATTTTCTATTAATATATTTTATTTTTTATTATTTTTTATTTTTTTATACTATTTTGGATTGCCAGGTGACGGCGGAGGGAAGTAGTATCGTTCTTTTCAGAACGAGAAGCCCAATGCAAGTGGTAACTTGTCAATTCAATGTTGTTGTTTTTTTTTAAAAAAATGTTTATATACGTTATTTTCACTGCTTGTATTAAGCAGTAGGTATCTAATTATCTAATATTTACTAATATGTGTTTGTTTTCGGTGTTGGAAACATCAGAGCTTAATCCACTGCGGATAGTAAATTTTTTCTCAGCATGTGGAGAAAGTGCAAGAATTGAAGCATATAGACGAAAGATATACTTTTATTTATGTTTTAATTTAATTGTGTTTTTCACTCTTGGTTTATACTAACATATATCTTCTATATGCTTGTGTTCGCTGATCCGACACGTTATCGGTCTCCCTCGTGGGTCTCCATCTTCTTGATTACGGGTAGATGTGGGCTTACGTTAGAGATGGATTGATGGATATGGATTAGATACTCAATTAATTAATTAATTACTTATACGGCACTACAACCCTACTGAGTCAAGACCGAGAAGAGGAAATTTCTCCAACGGTCTCTGTCCTGCGCCGCCAATCGCCAATTATCGGCGACGTTGAGCCTTCTTACGTCTGCTTCAACGCCATCCTTCCATCGGAAATTTGGCCTTCCTCTTTGGCGCCTGCCCTCCGGTCTGGATTCAAAAACCAACTTTGTTGGAACCTGCTCGTCCATTCTCGCCACGTGACTTAGCCATATAAGTCGTTGGACTCTGAACTTTACTTTTTGACTATGTCAGCGTCGCGGAACAGTTCATATAGCTCGTGGTTAAATTTTTTTTTCTCATAATATCGGTTTCAGAGAATAATCTTTGTTCTTCTTCATATACCAATAGTGAGAACTTATGTACGTTATTATTAAAATATTCTTCTAGAATCTAGACCAAGAATATTAGTTTAATAAAAGGTTCCTAAGTCATTGCTAAATTCACGCCATTTATTATATTGTCTTTGACCTATTAAGTGGCTTTCGATTTTCAAGTATCCATATACTTTATTACTTAGTTACTGAAGCTTGCAAGTACCATATTACCAGTTCTATTAATTTTGCTTTCTTATTTATTGTTGCAGAAAGCCATGAAAACGGAAAAAATAAAGGAAGACGGTATGAGACTAATATATTCGGAATGAGAAAGATGATACGAAATGAAGCAATTACAAGAGTTTCGACTGGTACATTTTACGTGCCCCTCTGAAAACCCAATGTCAATAAGTCAATGTTTTAAAACAGTCTGAAAAAGTTGTTTTCACGTATATGCGACATCCCCTCAAAGAGATGATCATGGCCATGACAATGAGAAACAGATTACAATTCTCCCTGGAGAAAACAAATTTAAATAAAATGAAATGAAATTCATTAATTTCATTCATTATTTCAAAACCACAACTTTAACAAAATATGTTAAAAGAAATTGCTTTATTTAAAAAAAAAAAGAAAATAATATTTAGCGCTGGCGTTTTCATCATATAGGCGGATAGAGCAGCAGCAGCTTGTTTAGCAGTAGGTTTAGTATGTGCCAAAATTATTACTACACTTATAAAAGAGGCAATTAACACTATTTGCCGACTACGAGCAACTGACAAACATAAGAATTGTTTTTTTATTTTTTTTAAATCAAATAATACATACTTGTAAATTAGTGTAAGTTCTGAGTACATTGCTTTTTTTGCTTTGCTTTTTTAATTTCTCACATGGATAGTGTAAAAAGCAATACATATAAATATATTAAATTCACAGATAGTATAAAAGCCTACTCATACTATCATGGAAAAAACAAAGTGACGTCATAAAACAACGAAAAAGTTGAAATCATTCAACAATTTTGGTAGTTTTTTGACAATCCTTTGTTTTTTTCGAAACGATGTGGATTGAACAGGAATAACGGATTTCGACATTGTCTTGTCAAATTGATAATTTAAATTTGTCAAATTGAAAATTTGTAATCAAACAATTACAATTTATTATTATGGATATAAAAATTAAAAAAAAAAGTTTTAAACATATATTATCAGTATATGATAAAGATGAGTTTAATGTCTTATTTTTGAGTTTGGTCTTTGAACGTCCACCTCTTTAATTATTGCTTACAAATTCAAAAACGAACAGCATCAATTATTAAAAATTTATGGCAAGAAATAATTGATATTTTGAAGCCAAAATATGGTGATATATCCATTGAATTATTGCAAAATCATTTCAAATTTTATCGAAATTCCAATTAATATACTAGATACAAAAGTTATTTAGCTAAAAAAATGTAAGTGGATCAGGGTTCACAATGATCATTACGCCTCCAAAACATTTGGAGATTTTAAGGCAATTGGATGATGTAATGATAAAAAGGAAGTAAGTATTTAATCTAACTAATTGTTATAAATTGTCAGCTTATATTTCTTATATATTTAAACTAGCCAAATTAGCAGTATTGATTCGGGCAGAACGGAATCATCACTTTCTGGATCAATTTTGGATTCTGCAATTCCTGAAATTATGGATGGTTGGTAATTTAGAAAAGGAAAATAATTTCATAATAAAATAATATTTTTTATTGCAGAACAACAATTTTTCCCACCAATAAAAAGGACACGTTCAGTAAATTAAACATGCACAGCAAGTACAAGTGTGTTCACTTGTACTTAATTGAAAAATTATTAGGTGCAATTACAAATTCAACTTCCGAGCAAAACAATGCAGATAAAGAAAAGTTATTTGCTGATCAAATCTATTTTTTTTAAGAAAATTAACCGAAATTGAATTTTATGATGCACAACTATGTATAGTTACATATATGCGCGATGTATTGAAAAAAAAAAAAATTTATAAATTTCAAATTAATTTAATTTTAATTCTTTTTATTTAAATTAACATTGTTAAATTTATTATAATGCCGACCACTGCCAAGGAACTGATCCATGTGTCATAAAGTATTCTGCCAGAATATTTCTATTTTCTATTGATTTAAAAGTTGTGTTATTGCTTTGCTGCCCTGTTTTGATATTTGGCTCAAAACATTGTCATCTAACAAACTACTCCATGCTCTAGGAATAACTTCTCGGTCAACAAATTCATTAGGAATATGTATATCTTTTTTGATGATTGCTATTTTTTGTATCCATAATCAAAGAATAATTATGCAGGTATGTAGCCTGCTAGTACTATACATTGTCTGCGGTTTTCGTGCTCATTTCCAAAGAATTTTTTAAAATTCTCCACCTAGCCACTAGAACTCCAAACGAATTTTCAACAATCCTTCTTGCTCTGGACTGTGTGTAGTTAAAAATGAGTTTATGATAATCCAAATTCCCAGTCGCTTTTCCAGTATACGGTGTAATCAACCATTCTTTCAAGCCTATAGAGATTATAGAATATATATATTTGAAACCCACACACTCGCAAAAAAAAAAAACAACGAGATCCAAAAAACGTCGACTGAGAACTAGGACATATATTTATTTATATTTTTCTGAAACTAAGTTATAGTTTAATTCTAATAACCAGCAAATTTTCTGAAAATAAATTTTAATTTTATTTTGAAAGGCGTGAAAATATTTTGCTTGAACAAATTTATTTGAAATAAATTTTTTGCTTCAATTATAATTTTCATATTTTAAATCTATCTCGTAACACTTCTGGGTGGATTTATTATGACGTTTAACAAGTAATTAAAAAGTCTTTGTTATATAGCTATTAAGTTTGTGCACTAAAAATTGTTATTTTATTGTGAACATGTAATTATTTACATGATGATGGTAATTTTAATATTTATAGGATTTAACCACAATGAGACAATACCAAATAAATTTAAATACATTATGATCAGAACTTTTTTAAAAATAATATTTTTATATAATTATAAAACTTGTCAATTTATTATTCTCTACTCACAAGGCATAACATCTTATGTCAAAATTATCAGTTTTTGGGTATACTAAAATTATTAGAATGTTTTGTTTTTATTACTTTCCTTTTATTGAATTTACAATTCATGTTTTCCTCACCTGGGCATAGCTCCTAAACGGCTTTACCGATTTCACTCAAATTTGAAACTTAAGCTCGTGTTATTAACCATTCGGTGCCACGAAATTTTCATGGCCCGTCGAGGGGGCGGGGGGTTGGGCCTATTTTCTAAAAAGTCATGTGGGGTATCAAATTAAAGGTCTTGACGAGTACATCTCGTTGGGTAGTGTTTCGGGTAACTAGGACCATGTAGGGCCCCCAAAAAATGGGGCCAAAAATGAAAAAAAATCATGTGGGGTATCAAATTAAAGGTCTGGAAGAGTAGATATGTTTGGGGCAAGTAATGGTAGTGTTTGGGGCAACGTGGGTCATGTGGGGGCCTGAAAAATGGGTCTATGCGGCCAGAAAAATTCATATTTTCTTCACCTGGGTATATCTCATAAACGGCTGTACCGATTTAACTCAAATTTAGAACTTAAGCTCGTGCTATGACCCATTCGGTGCCACATAATTTTCAAAGACGGAAGGTTGGGCCTATTTTCAAAAAAGTCATGTGGGGTATCAAATTAAAGGTCTTGACGAGTACATCTCGTAAAAGGGAAGTAGACCCCTTATAAATGGAAGTATAACTGATCAAAATTAATTATGAGAATTAATAGAATTTATCAGAATGATAAAAGGCAGTAAAGGCAAAGTATACTAAAAGGGAAGTAGATTCCTTGTAAATATCAATGATAAGGGGGGTCTACTTCCCTTTTATACTTTGCCTTTACTGAATCTATAATCTTGTACGTTTGCAGTTAACCCTACTACAATTGACCATTACTGAAACTCTAGATACAAGAATGTAAAATTATATAATTTTAGTATTCTTATTTATTAGTTTTTAGTCACATATTACTACTATTTATAAAGGAAAGTATTTTTAAAAAAAGTTTTTTTTTTATATATTTTTACAAAAGTTTGTTGATAACAAGATACATTTTTTAACTCAAACTAAAGTTTCGAAAGAGCTCTTTTTTAATATATAGACGTTATTAGTTTATTTTACGAGTAGTATGAAATACTATGAAGTCTGGTGATGGGTTGGACGGTCGAAAAAAAAAGTTCGCTCCAAATTTTTATCTAGGCCTTTCCGGGGTCGGGGAGTCCGAAAATGCAAAAAAGTGCAAAGTGTTGGGGGTACGCGTTGCGCTTTTTATGTGCGCAGCAACATCTCCTAGAACTGCACGTCAGATTTTAATGAAATTTGGTACACACGCTCTGACTAATGTAGACGTTATTAGCTCGTCTATGGGGTCCATGCTAAAATTTCCAATTAATATTTCATATGTTCTATATCATAGGGTACATATTATCCAATTTCAGGTTGGATTCGTGATTACTCATATGTAGACTAAGGTAGAGGTTAGTAAAATTAGGGGGTCCATGTTAAATTTCCGATTTAATTTTTCTTTTTTTTCATATATTCTACAGCATATAGTAATTGTTAACCGATTTCAATGAATATTTTATATATAGGATAATTTTATGATGTAGTTGGCTCTCCTGAAATTTGGAGACCTTCAGGGGTTCCAAGAAAACAGTTTTAGTTTCCGAATTTTATATAATTATGTATTTTATAGCATGTAATTATTATCTGATTTAAATGAAATTTGGTTTACAGGTAGACCTTCTGATTATGCATGTGTTGGCCATGATAGAAGTTCATACCTTCAGGGGTTCCATACTAAAATTTTGTATGCTCTAGCTACAGCATATGGTATTTATTATCTGATTTGAATCAAATTTGACACTTATTACACATAGTAGCTTCCTTATGTACTTACTGTCTGCAAAGGTTAAAGTCGGTAATTCAGTGGGTTCATGTGAAAATTTCCAATTATATTTCATAAGTTCAATAATCTACATCTTACAGTAATTGGCACCCAATTACAATTAATTTCAAACACAGGTTGACTTTGTTACCTACTTATTGCTCCGAAAATTTGTATCAGGTAGCTTTATTGTGTTCATGGGAAACTAGTATATGAGCAACTTAGTTTCCAAATAATATTTCATATGTTCTACACCATATAGTAATTCTTATCAGTTTTCAATAAAATTTTGTACACAGATTGGATTCGTGATTACGCATGTGTAGACTAAAGTAGAAGTTAGTAACCTGAGGGGGTCCATGCTAAAATTTCTGATTAATATTTCATATGTTTTAGATCATATGGTAAATATTATCCAATTTCAATGAAGTTTTGTACACAGGTTGGATTCGTGATTATGCATATTTATACTTATTAACTTATTATAGTTATTTTAATGATATTATTTATTATTAAAGAAATAAAAATATAAAATTATTAATTTTTAAATCAATAAATAATAAAGATGAGCAATTTTGAACAAAGCACTGTTTGTTACAAAGGTAATGTTAATTACAAAAAACTTTTGGACATAAATCGCTGTTAAACATACTACGAGTTATCTGCTCCCCCTAGTTAGCAGCTTTTTTGTAGTTAATGAGTAAATGCAGATTTTCTTACTCAAGGTGATATGCCTAATGTAAAAATATCAAATTTGATTTCTATGTTACTTAAGATATTTTATTATTTTATTTGTTGCAACTACTCATGATCATGATGGTATGTGCACATAAGATATTTTAGAAATGCAAGTTGAAGAAGTAATACAACATAAGACAATTTAACCAATATAAGATTTTATTTCATGTTTTTAAAAAATAACAATCATAAATTCATTTTCAATACAAAAACTAAATAAAAAAACAACATTTTGAAATAAAAAAATACAGTTTACTGTTCCTCCTCAGATTCTTCTAAATCTGGATGACAATTAATCTGGTTGATCTTCAGTTAATAGATTTGAATAAAAATCATGGTAAATTGGATCAATCAAATCCAACTTGTTTAGAAGATCTTTTTTTCTTTACGCTGCTTATCTTGACAGGGTTCGAATAACATCTATCTATATTATTAATCTTATGAATTCGGCTATTAAGTCGGCTATATTAAAATATAGCACATGATGGTTTATAATTGGCAGATCGTTTATCTGCAACAGAATCATTAAAATCGGAATTTGCTAAGAAGCTAAAAATTTAATTTAGAATGGCTTCATTTTGAACTTCCTTAGTAGCTTCTATGTCTTGTGCTTGAACCATGCTAACCATTTTGACCCCACGACTATTTTTGTTAAACATGCCTAAATTTTATATTATAATTTTAAAATCATAAAAAATTGTAATTATTAATTTTCTCTTACCTTTATTATTGTTAAAAAATTTATTATTACTTCGAATGTTTTAGCTTCGGTACAAATAGAAAAAACACCAATATAAAAAAATGTGTCCTCGTTACACAAACACGTCTTAACTTTATATGAAGCTTAACAACTTAAGAATGAACATTGCATATAATAATTGCAATAAAGCACAAACAAAAATATCTTAAGTCGACTTAAAATTATGAACTTCAAAATATAAAATATTCAAAATAACTTACATAGACTTAAGATAGTATTATACCTTATGAGAAAATTAAATACTTACTACGAAATATTTCATCTTAAGTTGACCTAAGTTTAGCAAATTGTACAAAATTATTTATGCAAAATATCTCATGTTAACATAAGAACCTATACAAAAAAAAAAAATATAGCTATAGTATCAATATAAGATCTTATAAGATAATGGCTACTTTGTTAGTCCTCTATCTTAAAATTGCTTAATAGATTTTACCATACGCAAAAGACACTCTTGATGAACATAAGATGAATTGACTTCCTTCATATCAAAATAACCGCCATAGCCAGAAAATTCAGGGTCAGATTCAATATAAGATATTATTTGCGGGGCCGGGGATTGAATACAACAAAAATTTCTATATTTACTTATATGTATACATATACATATTATGAGTATTATGAAATTGTGATTTATGACTACAAAATAACTTTTTCATTTATATATATAAAGATATTCCAATAAAGTATATGTAAAACTTTAGGCCCAACCTTAATATGCATATGCTGGCTTATGCAAACTCTATGCACGATACGATTATATGTAATTCGTATCTTCAAACCATAATGTGCATATAGCAACATTCGTTAACTTTTGCTCTCTGTTTCGTTATAATTTTGATTGGCAAATTTCTGTATGCAACTACGATCAGTTTCGTAGTTCCGTACAGAAATTTGACACATATAAAATAAAACTGTTTTTCTTTTTAAATTAAATTTATATAAAAAAATTTTGAAATATGGAGGATGATATTTTTTATGAACAACTCATATCAGAAGTAAAAAATATGATGATATTTATAATAAAAGAAATAAATATTATCATAACAAAATTTTTAAGGAAAAAAATTGGGAAGAAATTAGTAAAGCTGTTGGAAAATCAAGTATGTATAATTTTATTTTACAAATATTAATAAATTAATATTTGCATAATCAATTACAAAAGTTAAATATAATTACACTTTTTTTCAATTTACTCTATAAATTAAATATGTCAGTTTGTCAAAAATATAAATAAACTTTGCATATGCCTATTATGGGTTGAACGTATGCAATGCCAGTGCATAGTAAGAATATCTATGCATTCGTTTAGTTTTGACATTTTTCATAAGCTTGCATATGCCTATTATGGTTGGGCCTTTTATATAATCAATTTTTCTTTCTGAATTATTGACATATGTATATTTATAATGAAAGTTTTCCAAAAAAAAAAAATATGTACTGAAAAGAAACAAAACAAAAAGTTTATTTTTATATTTTAAAAGATATTCTTGAATGATGACAATTTAATTTATAAAATACTAAATGGCGTAACATAGTTTGAAATGAAACCAATAATTTTATTACCTTTTAAGTTTGATTACTAACGTATTGGTAAACAGGTAATAATTATAAGTAGTTAAATGTATGAATTGATGGCGGAACATTTATAACAACGTTCCATATATTTAAACGTTGTTTTAAATGTTCCGCCACCAATTCTTACATATGAATTGGTGACATATATGAATTTTGACAAATATTTCATTATAGAAAGAAAAATTATATATTTATTAAATTTATTTTAAAGTCCTGCAACTGCAAACACAATTTATTTAATATTTTATATTAATTATTAAGTATTTTAAAAACAATAAAATTAAAATTATATATGTATATTATTAAATAACGTTTATTCAATATAATTCAAAAAAAAGTTTTTATATTTTTATACATAAATTAAATTTTAATAATATTTGACATGTCAAAAAAAATCATTCATTTTTACATCAGTGTTGTGTAAAATTATGGTCGGTTATTAGTTCAATTACCTATTTAATACACGCGTACTTTATTTCCCAATATAATGCACTTATTAATTATATTTAATATTTGAATAAATTGCTTAATTAACAATATGTTAATTAAGCAAATTAATAATTAAATGTACAACAGGTAATTGAACGACATAAATAAGACCTTGATTTTCGTTAGTAACGGAAATCAAGGCAAATGACCGTCTGTAATTTTACAATTTGGAAATTAATTAATATTAAAATATAATTCGAAGAGTTGATTCGCGACGCGGTTAGAATTAGGACGTATTTTAATTAATCTAAGTTTTTGTATTGTTATATTAGTAAAATTAAGTTTAATAAAGAATTAATTATATGAGTTTAAATAAATAAATCTTGTGTTCTTATTATTATATAAGAAAATATATTAAAAGACAGAAAAGTTAAAGTAAGTACATTTATGTTATGGAATAATAGCATAACATCAGTTATACAATCCAATCAACTTTCTTGCCATCTTACTTATTTATTGTTTTTTGAATTTCCATTTTCTTATATGTATTTCTACGTTAGTTATAAATTGGTCTTAAGAGATCTACAATTTTATATTATTTTGTAAAATGAAAAGTTTGTCATAAAAACAAAAAACTTTTCGTCATCATAGTATGTTATTCCAATCTTATAAACAACAAAAAAAAAAAACAAAGTAATTTAGTTTTTCCATTAAGCTATTCAAATAAATTTGAATTAAGTTAATAATAAAATAATATGTACTATTAAATTTAAAAAAGAATATTATACTTATTTTAAGAAAAACCTTTTAAATATTTTATACTAAGCTGATGAAGGTTGGAAAAAAAATTTAAATCATAGGAAAAGTTAGTTATTATAATTTGCGACAAATCCAAACCTGTTTCAATCATGTATATTGATAATGTCTATATTTATTAGTAGACATGATAACAAGTGATTTATAGAAATAATCTTCCTTTATTTTTCATGTTATAAAGGTAAAAAATGAAAGCTTGTCGTTTTAATTTTCCTCCTTATAGTAATTGTTACCTGATTTATATAATATTTCACACACCATTTTGTCATCTATTTAGTACTTTTGAATTTTGGAATGGTATAGTCTATAGTGTGTACATGTGTGATGTGTCTATTCAAGCTAAAGTAACTAGAATCAGTGGACGCATGCTAAAATTTTAATTTATAATTTTGTAAAATTTTCGTTTTGGTGTTTTGGTGTAACATTCCAGTTGAATGGAATTTTCCATCTATTGTCGAATTTCATAGAATAAATATTAATATGTACTATAAATATGAGATTAAAGTTACCAATAATGCAAGAATGTAGTTTGTAAGTTAAAATTATTGCATATAATTAAAAAATAATTTAATTTACTAAATATACTTTTATTGTGAAGTTGATTATGGTTAGCACTTCCATTTTTCTTCACAAACAAATTTAGAATAAAAATCATTAATTTACAATCGAATAAAATATTATTTTTCGAAAATTTAATATTGTTATTTTTATAGTTAACAAAAAACTTTTTTCTTCATTTTCGATTTGATTTCATTTGAAAGTAAAGTTTTTTGTTTAAATTATCTTAACTAAGTTAATCATGAGCATTTCAACTGGAAATTGAACAATAATACAAGCTCAAAAAGGAAAAGTGCCATATTATTACACTCGACAAGTTTTATTTTGTTTTTACTTAGTAAATTGTTAACTACTTCGTAAGCCTACAGAAACATAGTAAGCCGAAGACTAGTAAACAACTTTGAGCTTTTTCTCTACTTGGGATATCGTTTAGTTATTGTCTATTTAATTTTTCTTTATTATTATAATGTACTTTATTAAGTGTAACACTTTTCACTTTAATCCAAAAGATATGTTTCTGGAATGGAAAGAAAATCAGTTGCATATTAATGGAACTTAACATCATATTACTAATAACTGTTAATCTTTTTATAATTCCGCAAAAAATCGGCGTAATAGTATAGACATGATAGATTGTATTATTAAAACTATAAAATATAATATATTTAAGCAGTTTACTTAATTTTACAGTTTCGTTGTATATAATGTCATTAAATGTATATCACGTCATTTTATTTATTGAAGAAATATTTATAAACGTATCTCTAATGTATGTAATGCTAATGATTATAAGGTTGTTATCAAATATCAAGATTACATCAAATTTATTTTCGTTTAACTTTTTTTCATATAAACATTTTCGATTTCGATGTATTTTGAAGAAATTTTTTGAAAGAGAAATAATATAATAAAATATTTCAACAAAACTATAATTTGATCAACAGGACAAATTTATTTAATTCAACAAACTACACGAATTCATTTTAGATTATGTTCACAATATGATATCTCAAAAAAGTTCAAATATAACCACAAGAAATAGGTAGCTATAGACAGGTAATAAAAATTGTTTTACGCTTTTTAAAATAGAGAAAATTTGATTTTCTTTGAATTGTTACTTTTCTTTAGATTGTTTCATGTACCAACTATAATAAATTTCAGTTGAATTTTTACTAATCAAAAACTAATCTTTCAGAACTGAGATTGTGATTGTGAAAATGAAATAGAGTTAAATAGAGTCTGAAAAAAACAGTCTGGAAAAAAATTGTACTTTTTTTACAGTCACGTAAATCAAGTCTTACAACCATAAAGGTATTATAAATAAAATATAAGCCCTGCTTGAGCGTTATTTAAGTTCTTATGCTATAATTATGAGTGTTTCTATATCAAGTTTTAATGTTGGTTAAGTTTCATTCAGAGCAGCTTATGGAATATTAATATAATCTAGACTAGATAATCATAAATTTAAGAATTTTATCAAATTCGGATAAATAAATACGATAGAAATGTGCTCATTAATATGGAAATGAAATATGTTATAAATTAATGGAAGAATAATAAAGACTAATACAATTTATTGGTCGCAACCAAGGATTATTTTCTAACTTAATACAGGTAACAAGTTAGAACTAGAATTGGAAAACTTTTACATCTAATCATTACATAAATACAGGGCGCGAATTTTACAATTCTTAATTCTGAATCCACGATACATTACAGTATTCGTTGGCTTGGTTCATTCTGAGCAAAAAATGGTACTTTTTTATTTCAGTTTAAGGCAAAAATTTTAAAGTTCTATGTATTTTTGGCCAAATTTCGTACTGTAGAAATCATAAATCCATTTATATTTATAAAGCATTTATATATACAATCTAATAACATAATGAACCATAATCTCTCGATTGACCCATTCTGAAACATGAACCTAAATATGTATATACTTTATTATTCATTACAGTAATATGAGGTGTAGCATTTCTTATGCATAATCGTAAAATGATTAATGATCCAAAGAGCCCGACCATAAATAAATTCTAGTACTATTTGTTGCTCAGAATGAACCAAAGAACACTGTATGTATAATGTATCGTGGATAAAGAATTTTAAACTTAACCTGTCCATACATGTAAATATGGATATTCTTTTTTGTAAGTTAGCATTTATATATAAATCAATGTTTCAAAAGACCTTTTTATAATTTCGTCTATATATTTTTTTTTTCAGGTTTTTAGAAATGTTATAGCCAAAAAGTATATTTTTATTCTATATGCATAAAAATAATAACATAAAAATATCACTAAAAATGTATATGTACAAATCTACAAAAAAAAAAAAAAAAAACAGGAAATTAAGTAGGATCAAAATTGAATATCTGTATCAATTTCTGACTCTATTTCTAAACTTTTTATATAGAAAAAATATTCATTCAAAGATAATCGATTCTGATGAATAACGAAAAGGATTGTTTTGACAAGAATACAAGAGAAAAATAAAGATTGATGACAATCAGATATTATAATTATTATATTAAATTGATTTTTAATATTCTTCTACTTATATAATATGGGATTATGATTAATTTTATGTATGTACATAATTCTACTTTACTAAACCAAAAAGAATTTTTGAAATATGGTCAAGTATCGTACAATTTTTGAAATTGTAAATTGAAATATTATAGTAAAAGTCTGAAGTTTCAGCAGAAGTTTAAATTAGTTGAATTTATTTATTCCTAAAGAAATCGAAAGTTTCGGAACTTCCAGCAAGAACTCACATGGAACTAATTGCTTAACAAATTTGCAGAGTATCCAACATATTTCTTGTTTGTAGATCACGTTCTCGCACTGTGCATTGAAAAACAATAATATTTCCCAGTGGTTTTATCATATACCACTTTTATTGATACCACTTTTTATTGAAAGATATTAAAATAACATTTTTTATTTTACATAATTTTTACAAGTTTATATAAATGTAAAATTGTTTTTTGTTACATTTACTATTATATCGACATTGTAAAAACAAATGTACCAGATGCTTTCCAAAAATTATTTTACAGTTTGCATAACCAAAATAATTCACAAAATTAGGGTTTCGTGTTAATAATCTTTATACTGACCCTTCCTTATGCGGGTTTTTTTTATTGTTAAAATTCCTTTCTTCTTCCTTATCGTTATCATATAAAATTTATATTTATATCCATTTAAAACTTTAAAAATTTATGTTGGCTAAAGACAACAATTTTTGTTAAAGAAATATGTGGTATTTTATTTTTTTGGGGTTGTTTTAAATTTTAACATTTTTTCGTAGCTATAAAAGAAAGTTTTCTATTAATAAAATTCAAAGTTTTAAAAAAGATATGTTGTTTTTTTGGTAAGAATTGGTAAAAATGCAAATATTTAAGTTTTTTAAATATTAGTTAAAGTTAATTTCTTTTCAATTTATTTTCAACACCCAGTTACGAACCACCTTAAGTTTGTTTTTACTTCCATTTATTATAAAAAATGATTAACTGAACTGATTTTAACACAATAAACATTTTTATAATCTTTGAATATTTTACATTTGAAGAATTTATATTTAATTATATAAACCAGCTTATTTGTAATAAATCAATAACCGAAAAATATCCATCTGCTAAACGAGCCCCTATTTCACCAATAACTAGCTGTCTTATTTTTCCAGTTACGAGCCTGAAATAATTTTCAAGCTTTCGCATAGCTTTGACAACTTTTAGGTGAGAAGAGTTTTAGTCATGCACGAACAATTGAATTGGAAACATATAGTATTTTGTTCAACTAAACTTGAATGAAATACCTCTTCTATATAGCAATAAAAACGTCGCTTGTCATGCAGCCAGAGTCAAATTTCAGCCATTTAATTCCAATTGGTATTGTTTACGCCAACTTGGTTGAAACTCGTTTATAGGGAAAGGGATATATTATTAAAGAATGGACAACATATTCTGCAGCATAAATACTAAACATAACTATTAATTTTTTTTTTGCCTGACTACTATCAATCTTATTTACATTTCTGGTACCTACATAAAAGATATAGTCATATTTTTAAATTTAACTAGAAAAATAATTAAATATACGGTGCTAATACTTTTTCTCCTTTTCGACACATCAAAAATTTGTTTCATCGCCATTATATACACGGGAAGGGTCCTTCATAATTTCATAGAAATTCCTATTTTTTAAATACATATGTGGCAATTTGTTCAAACCATCCACGGATATTTGTTTCGGCTACTTTTGAACTAGCATATGTTATAGGTTCATGCGTTCTTATCCCTAATTCCGGGTGAAAATTCAAAATATTGTCGTACCACTTGCTTCCTGGAAGATTGTTTCTAAACGGATTGCCCCTAGGTGAAGTATCAAGAAAATCCTTTACAACATTTTACAATTAGCCACTGAATAATTTAATGTTCCTTATCTTTTTGGTTCGGTTATATTATAAATTATATTTTGCAGTATGATTGGACAATCCGTTTTTTTATTTCCGTAATAGCAACACATTCACCAAATTCTTATCATAATCCCTTCGTTTAAGCATTTTTCTCTATAATTTAATAAAATCAACATAAAGTTTCTATATTAGTATTTCCGTTTCCATTCCAATGGAAACTAAACTAAAATTGTAGCAAATTTATAGGAGCTCGGAACAGGTCAATTTAATTATTTTTTATTAAACTAATAACGAACGAGCCCCCGATTTGTTACTAGAGACTTGGGAACATTCATATGTTCCCAAGTTAATTCACACTATATACTATTTACACGGGAGCGGTATGTATGTAAGACATCATCACAAAAAATTTCGGTAACAAAATCTTGCATTTTTTTATTAATCTTGCAATAATAAAATCTAGCACAAGAAAATCTTGCGATAACAAAATTGAAGAATAATATTCTGAGTATTCCGCTTCAAAAACTCAATTTTGATAAGGATGTCCCTTTTCCAGTTCAATATGTCATATATTATTTCGTCGAACAAAATTCTATCATGAAAATTAAACAAAATCTTGCATACAAATTACGCGTAAATTGTATGCAAGATTGTGTTTAATTTTAATGATAGAATTTGTAATGCAAGATTTTCTAATGCAGGATTTTGTATGCAAGATTTTGTAATGCAAGATTTTGTAATGTAAGCTTCCATACCCAACCCATTTACACTTCTCAAGAGAATCACTTTATTTTTATGTTTTTTCCCGCCATGAACACACGTCTTCTCATCTCAATTTTACTTGTGAATGTATAGTTTTAATGAGAAACGTAATTTCCTTAATTGACATGAAGGAAAACCATAATCGAAATATATTTTTTTAAATACAATAATTTTCCGCCAAACATAGTTATATCATATTAAATGTCAGGTGTGCTCGTTACTGGTAGGAAGCTTGTTACTGGGTGTATAACCTACTTGTTAGTATATTACATAGCATCTTAGCAGGAGTAGGTATATATATTTGTGGTGTGTTTCTTATATCCGCATCTATTACTTAAATGTAGACATACTAGAACATAAGACGGAATTAGTTTAACTTTCATTTTATTAAATACTTTTGATTCCGAACCGAACTTTTACCATTTGTCGCATAATTCTATAATATTACAAGGAGTATAGAAAATGTCATTGTTATTAGGATATCAGTCAATAAAGCTAGTTAATTTAAAACAACCAAACTATTTATATATGTATTTTAAAAAATGTTTTTATATTAGCTCTAAAAAAAGGTAAACGGTAGTAAGTTCTGCAAAATTAGATATTACCTTGAAGATTACAATTTAATTTTATACTAAATTCTCTTTATGTATAACTATTTTTTTTTATTCACATCGTTTTAAAAAACCATACAGTTCAAAAATTGATGTTTTTTAGAAAATGCGAATTTTATTATTTAATAATAATTTTTTATATATACGTTATAATCCATCTTAAATTATTTTTTATGAAGATTGAGATATAATACATGAGATATATATACATATAAACATAGTCGATATGCTTACAGACTTGTTTTTAGTGTCATATAAAATTGCAACATATTTCTCTTAAAATTTTGGTGAAATAGTATAAAAATAGAAAATTTAGTTTGATAACTATTTTTGCGGAAAATGATATAAATTATTCTTACTTAAAATGAATGTTAAAAAAATACATTGAATGAAAATATACTTCTTATATTCTACATAAATAATTCTATGGTCAGCTTTGGAGTAACGATAGCCGTTTGATATTCTATACAGTATACACTAACCTTATTTATACTTGGAAAATTTGAACTGAATTTTTCCATCATATAAACTAAGAATTACCATATTCGGCGAAGTAAGTAAAGAGGTATGTATAAGGAGTGGAGAAAATGGAAGGATAGTAGAGAAGATTTACAAAAAAAAAAAAAAAATTTCAAGTAAAGTTGACCGATTTACCAGTACTTCCTTGTAGAATTTTGATGGCCTGGCCAGCTCAGGTTACGTTAAAAAATTTATCGTCATACACATATCAGGGATGATCTGAGAGGATTTCAATTTGTACTCTATTTTTTTCAAAAATAGAGTACAAATTGAAAACAGAATTTTGTAATTACAGAATTTTGAGATAAGCGGAATTTACACAGTTCAAGTTTTTCATTCAAGTTTCTGTAAAAATTAAATTCGGTTCGTATTCAAGTGGAACTTGAATGAATTTTTATATTTACACGCTTCAAGTAATTTTTTTTTTTTAATATTGGGAACAATACATTGAAATGTTTATGTTGGCAGCAAATGATTGGAAAAAGATATCGAAAGTGTCAAATCGCAATAAAAAATTTTTTTTAATTTTATTTATATGTAGTATGCCGTTCAAGTTTGAAAAAAATAGAAAGCATTTCTATTTTTATTTTGTGGGATTCAAGTTTATATAAAAAACACGACTTGCGCATTGTGTAAAATAATTCTACTTGAATGTGGAACTTGAACGATTACTTGAAGCGTGTAAATTCCGCAATACAGTATTTTGTACCGATCTCTTTCAAATTATATTTTTTCTATTAGTTTTATCGTATTTCAGATAATATTTCCTGCGATGAGTTAAATTAAATTAAAGAACATCATGGGAATGAGACGTATGCTCACTTTTTCTTCAGGATACTACCACAAATACTACCACATTGAACACATATAAAGATCAAGTAAGTACAAATTTAATCGAAGACTATACCTATTTCCTACACCTTAAATGTTAACTTTCCATATCCAGTTAACTGTTTTGTGTTGGGGAACATATCATGGCATCTTATATATTAGTTATAATTTAAATTAATTATTGCTTTATAAATTTTGAAAAAACATTTACTTATTTTTAATCAATTTGTTAGTGCAATTAGATAATGAAAACATTTTGCCATCGCGCAGGAACTCTTTTTCATATGAACATTCATACGGGACCAATTATCATGATTCCTATGGAAATAGTTTGGAAATGATCCAATCAGTTTTAGTTTATCAAATATATTAAATGACATAATTATAAAAACCCATCCAATTAATGTTAAAAAATCAATTTTTTGCTTCATGTATCTAAAGATAAGCTTTGTGGTCGAGATGAAAAAAAAAAAAAAAAATTGAGATTTTAATTGATTTATCCATTTTCGATATCAAGGAATCCGAATCCGTGATAAAAATTTCTGTGTCCGCCGTACGCCGTACGCAGGGTAAAAATGCTCTTTTTGCAATGCTTAGAAATAGTAGTAAAGCAATTTCGATTGTGACAAAATTTTACAGAAATGTAAACAAATATTGGAAGTATGTCGTGACTTATTTTCAAATAAGTCAATTGCAACCCCTTTAAAAAAGGGGACGAACACACCCCTTTTTATGCACACGAAAAAACACTAATTATATATTACGGGATGTTAATGTCGTTTCCTCAGTACGTACACACACACTATCTAATTAAATTTTTAAAAAATGGGGGGTATTGGACGTAGACCCAAGTTTTTATGGGTCTTTGAAATTTGAATTTTGGAAATTTAAAATAGCTATTAAATCCTCTATATTTAAATTAGGATATTGTACTTTCTACATAATGTAGAGAGGGTAAAAGTATTTCGAAATTATATGTAAATTAACCCCCTCACCCCTTTCAGGTTGCAAAGGGGGTGTTTATAAAATAAGTTACACCCCCTCTGCGCAGAAATAGATTTAAAAACTAAGAAAATACATTTTCTATTTAAATTTTATTTTTTTAAGATTTAAAAGTTCATAAAAACTAAACTATAAAAGATGGGATGGTTTAACTTTTAAATTAGGTCTATCTATCAGATTAGATTCTTTCTAAATAAATTCATTTTGAATTATATTAAAAATGAGTATATTTAAAAATGAGAAATTAGTTTCTAAATAATGTAATTTTATTTCTTTTGCGAGAAGATCAGCTCTACTTTAAAGATCAGCTCTATTTTAAGCCCTATAATTTAAAGGGATGCGAATATATGCCACAAAGGGTGATTGAACATAAGAGATATGAAGCACTCTTTCAACTTGGCAGCTTTTTTTAAATTTCAAATGCGTGTAATAAGGAAACTTTGCTTTTGTGGACAATAGCTTACTTTCGAACTACTCAGCCTGAAACTTACCTGATAATAAAATATCTATAATATATTATATTCATATATCAATTTGTGATATGGTTATACGTTATCTATAATAAAAAAAACCAAAAGGAAATTTCATTCAAATCATTATCAATAAATAACAAGAACAAGAAAGATAACAGCAAGAATTTAGGTATACAATTTATAATCATTTGAAAAAGAAATATTGAAAGTATATCATATTTATGGTTTTTACTTCAAATCTTTTTAATGAAAGGGTTTTGATAAAAACAAACCTCTTTAAAATGAAAAATTATATAAATATTCAGGTACAAAAATAACAAAAACTTATCTTAAAAATTTAGGAAACTTTTACATACTCAGTCTATATCCTTCCCTTGGGGTATATAAATACAATACCTTATTTGTAAAAGCCTAATAACAAAAAATACAAATCTTTGTATATAAATTGTAAAATATATTTTTAATATGAATTTATCATATATGATTTATTCATGGTGAATAAAATAAAATGGCTTCTTTTCGATTTTTAAATATAATAAGCTAAGAATGACATTGCAAATCAATTTCCGCCAATTATTCATGCTGTTGTATTGTAATATTATACTTATACATATATGTGTATCCTGTTTAGAGCTTAATTTTTATATATTTATACAGGGTGTTTGGATTAAGATAGTTCATAACAGAACGATAGGACTTTTTTTTGGATCATTCCACTTATAAATAACCGAATGTGAATCGTTACGGAATTTAAACTCAATAATATCTCTTTTAGTGATTTTAATTTATTTGTATACTTATAATTTTCAAATCGCTATCGCTTATCTATCTTAATATTCCCCATATGTTTCTGTATTTTTCCCAAACATCCTGTATACATACAATAGAAAGATTTTTGTTGATACAGGAAAATGATGAACATATAAACTCAGTTTAATGTATAATAGGAAAAAATATTTTATAATAGGAATATTTCTTAATAAAATTTAAAAAGTTTTGTGAAGAAAACATCATTATACTAACGACGAATTCCAATATTTTATCATACATCAGTACACATATTATTTATATACCAAAATATACGTATGCGTAGTGAAAAAATTGAATTATGGTAATGGTACTATCGTTGTCATAAATAGAGTTACGTACTCAGTTTTTTTAAAAGCCTATGTTTGCCAAAAGAATCGTATTAATGCGAATTTAATTATAAATTTTGAAGATTTTAAATAATTATTTATATTCCTCACCATATTACATATTATTATAATTTTTGAACAATAAAAATTAAAAAATCATATTTTCAGATCTTATATTAACTGTTTTTATGAAAAAGACTATAGACATAAATTTAGATGAAATCATTAAGCTTTGATATAAATAATAAATTCATAAATTATTATTTTCAAAGTTTTGTATGGCGGTGAACCATGTTTGGAAATTTCCATTTTGTACAAAACACTTAAAACAAAATTTTACTAATATAATATTTGATACTTGGATGGATATAATATTTGATACTTGGATTGAAAGAGAGGAGTCCGTGAAGGACTCAAGCACTCAGTAAGAAATAGGCCCATTGTACCCCTCAGTGCGAAGAACCTTCATGTCACTCCCGCCGTGGCGGTTGAGAGCCATCCGCTATCTTTACCGAATTTACAGCTTTGCTGCCATTCATGAACCCCCGCTACGCTCAGTTCGTTTAGGTGATAGCAACCAAAACATTTATAACGTAGGTGCATGAGGCAGGAACAATGACACGGAAAGCGTTCAATGGTCTCTCTATCCTCACCGCACCCCCCTACAGACGCGCACTTCAGAGCGCCGAATTTTGTAGGCATGATCCCGCAACATAGAGTGACCTGTTAAGACACCGCGTGGTGTGACCTATATCACTAGCTAGCCAGATTTGCCAATGAGATTCATCGGCCCATCGTTTTAGGTTTGCTTTAGGGGTCTGCAGTGCTACCCAAACTGTGGTCGTGATGACCTCCAGTTGCGATCCTTCTCTTGCTAGTTCATCTGCTTTCTCATTTCCCCGTATAACGCAGCCTCACCATTCGAGATTGTAAGGTCCCTATCTGTGATTCCTTCTAATAAAAGGTGGTTACAGATTTCTTTAATTGCCACCACCTCTGCTTGGAAGACTGTGGCGTGGTCTTCTAAGCGAATGGACCTTTCTAGATTTAATTCCTCACAGTACATTCCCGCGCGAGTTGGTTTCCCATTTTGGAGCCGTCGGTATATGCTGTTAACAAGCCAGCTGTTTGAGACACTATGTCAGTGTTCCAATCAGCTCTAAAAGGGATACTAAGTTTTATGTTTGATTCCAAGAAGGTTTCTTTCTGGGAATCGCTAGGTTTCTCAACATTGGGTATGATGGATTTTACAAATCCCAGGATAGATTCATGAGGTACAGAAGATCCTGCATGAGTCCATGCCTGGTTTAAGTGAAGTCTCAATGCAGCCCCCGCATCAACTTTTTTGATGTGGATTCCAATTGGGTGGATAGCCGTAATGGTTTCCAGTGCTGCTGTTGATGCTGTTCTCATTGCTCCCGTAATACTGAGGCAACAAGAACGTTTAACTTTAACAACTTAAGATTGGAGAGTTTCTCAATCGACTTCCACCAGACGTGAGATCCATAGGAAAGAGTAGGGCGGACGACACTGGTGTAGAGCCAGCGTATCATATCCGGTTGTAGTCCCCATTTCTTACCCATCGCACCCCGACACATGCCAATGATCCTATAGGCTTTGTTAGCTCGTTCTTCTAGGTGCGGTCTGCAATTCAATTTTTTGTCTAAAATAACGCCCAGATAATTAACACTAGTTTTTAGTGCTAGACGGGTGCCTTTTATAACGGGAAGACTTAATACTTATAACAGATCTACGATCTAAGCCTGATTTAGGAGCAGGTCCTGCCCTAGAAGTTGGTAGCTCAGGGACTACCTTCTTATTGGTTGGTCCTGCTTTTCCCGAATCATCCGAGCGGATTCTCTTTTATGCTGCTTCTGTTGCAACAAGAACATATGCAGAATCAGTTGTCCCCATTTTCCAACCTAATGTGGTTGGCATGGCAACGCCTGGCAGCGCACGAGCCCTTGCTGCAGCGGCAGAAACACAAGTAGTTGCTGGTTTATCTGGGTGGACCGGTGTTTAACCTAGCAATGTAATAGCGGCCCCCGCGGTGATTCCACATTTGGGATTCACCCGTGCAGTACTCGGTTTTCTCCACCTATCACGCCCAATATCGCGCCGCGCAACTTCTCCCTTCTTTCTTTTCAGCTATTTTATATTTTATACTTGCTTACTCATCTTTGGATTACCGAAACCTAAATAACAACAAAAATTAACGAGTTTAAACCTTAACACATGAATTCATTAATTTCGTGCAAATATGAGAAAATTTTCTGTGGAACATTTTCATTTTGCTGCAAAAAAGTGTACAAATTTTGCGCGGAACCTTTAGCCTCTGTCACAGAAATCAAACCACCAAAACCAAACCATGCCAAATTAGACCTATAGCTAAATTTTTAAAATAACAAAATACGAATTGCATAGGTCTATTTATATGGGAAATTAAATACGAAATAAACAGTATACGAATTAAAGAGGTTCGACCTTATTTGCAAATGGTGTAAACATAATGATTACAATTGTTTTGACTACGAACAAAAAGTTATTCTACATAGTTTCAGCTATTAAGTTATTCTACTCAGTATGGTTTCATGTACTATAAATTGGCGATTACTATTTTTCCTATCCATAATAAAGAGGACATTTTTGTGGGTTAAGCCACTTTGGCACTATAAATATAAGTGCGTTAGTTCAGGAGTTATTACCATTTATATTGTTTCTATAATATTTTTCAAATATTTCAGATTTCTTATCCTTTTCCTTCTTTTATGAGTTTGGTTGGTAATTTCCGAATTATTTTCATTGCTATTGCTTGGTGCTGATATATCTTGACAATTATTTAATTGGTATACTGATATTTAAATAATGAAATATCTGACTCAGCATCTTCAGAAATATCTAAAATTAAATTTATAATAAAAAATATATTTTTTGTACAAAATCGTATAATATATACCTTTGGAAGTGGAAAAATTTGAATTCATTTCAATATCACAATTTTAAATACAACCAGTAAGTTCTTAATCTTTACTAAATTAATTGATATTTAATAATAAATTTAAACTGCACAATTATTTTCACTGATAACGGGTAATACCATTATCATTTAAATCATTTAACTTTATTTGCTAATAATTCTTACTAAATTATTACAATTATTATTTTGATTAATTTAAATAAAATAATAATAATATTAAACAATTTACAGCTATAATACATTGTTACTTAAAAACTGTTATTTCCATCAATATTAATAATTAGAGAGAATTATTTAATTATAATGCAGTATTATTAATACACTAATTTCTTAAAAACCAAAGTGGCCTAAGCCACATTGAGGGTTAGGCCATTCTGGCTTTAATCAAAAAATTAAATTTTACAGAGCCAAAACAAATATTCCACTAAGAAACCTAAAAATAATCTTTTTTTTTATATAAATTTCAATGTCGTTAGATTCTAGTGAATTTTTACAACGGATTACACGAAAAAAAGCAAAAAAAAAATTGATGGTTAGGCCACCCTGGTTCTGAGACCCTCATATAACTTTTAAGAAGTACACTTTAAAAAAGTAAAAAAATTAACATTTCCAATATCAAAAACGATAAAACTGATTTAATATCTGCGATGTTGTAACATTTTGTAATAATTAATATGATTTTACTAAGTTATAAAACTAAATTTAAAAAAATTTGGTTTCTTAGGAATATGTCCAACAGATATTGATAAAAAAGGACCACCAATAAAATATATGAAAATCTTTTATTGACGTAGTAATCAACAGATAAATTAGATTTATGATATTTTTTCGAAATTAAATATGAAGACAAGAAAGTTATGAATTATTGTTGTTGTTGTAAGGATAATGACTAGGAAATTTTGATGACATGGAATTATCTTTCGTCCTTTTTTTAATTACATTATTATTATTTTTCGTTACACAAATTTTTACTCAACTAAATAAATATTATGTATAAAATGGTGTATTTTTTTCTTGCTTGTGTAAATAGTAAATACCAAAACGGAAAAACACAAAAAATAGAAGATGCTTTTGATTATATTTTAATGATTCTATAATTTTCTATAATCATATAAAATAATTAATCCTTGATTGTATCTTTAAATATTTTATATATGAATATTTGGATAAATAATGAACAAATTTTTATTACAGTTTTAATACTCATTTCGTCGAGATATTCAATTAATTTTTATTGTAGCGAATTAAGTTTTTCTATATGAATTCAATTATGATGGGAAAATGATATAATGGTCAGAGCAACAAGTACTACAAATTTAGATATTTGATCACGGAATATGTACAAATGTAATATTCAGCAAAATAATCGAAATAAATACATAAAACAGGAAATCTTTGAAATCTTTTTGATAAATCGGCTTATGAATTGCAAGCGCGTTTAACATTATTATTTTTCATATCCCATGTTTCGCAAAACGGTGTTGGTTCTCTACATATTTAGAGATTTCATGAATCTTGACATTTCATTGCAATTTCAATCTTCTAATTTTATATAACCGGAATTTATTAGTTCTTTTTTTGTAGTGATGTGTATAATAACTATTATTATTTGTTAACTCCACTAGTGGGTCCATGCTTAAATTTCCGATTCGTAATTCATGTGAGTATACAATACACACATCAAAAAAGTTTAAGGAACACCATATATTTTGGAACACAAAATATATTTTTTAAATTTTGGGATTATCTAATTTTCTTAATTTTTTTAAATGAGGGTACATCGATTACGCATCTGTACAAAAAAAATTACGTCAAAAAAGTATAAAATCTCGTTAATTAGGGTATAAAAACCAAGTTTGTATGTTTTTTTCAAAATTTTATACATAGATTATTTTATTACAAAAAGTACAATAGCATTTTTTTTTATTTTTTTTTATAAATTAATTAATAACCAATATTGCCTCCTCTTGCATTTACAACAGCCTGGCGCCTTTAGACATTGAAGTTATGAAATTATTAAAAAAAATCGCTTAGTATTCGTTACCAGTGCTCTTGAATAAGATTACATAGTTGATAGTTGATACCTTGTTGTAACTGTCGCCATATAATTGAGAAGGTTTGTTTGGAGTCTACTAATTAAACCCCCATTATTTAAAATCTAAAATTTCTATATTTTATAGTTATAATTCTATGTTCGCTATTCTATTCTTAAAATTAATTAAATTTTAGGATGATAACTTTTCAGACATCGCAAATTTCCGGATAATAACTTTTTCCTTTTCCATATGGGATAAAACTTATGTAAATTAAAAATATTAAATTTATGCTGTTTTCAGCTATCTTTCAAAATAAGTTGTTATATAAATTAAAGTTATAACACACAAAACTTTACATACATAATGTAAAGATATATAAAAATTTATAAAAAAAAAAAAATATTGACTATTAAATTTTGTTGTTGACATAAGAGAATAATTATAAAAAAATTTCAATATTCAATTCATCTTAATGCATTTAGGAAAGATTTTTTTATATATATTTTCCACATTAGATTTACCACTAACATTAAATAGACATTAAGGTTGATACATTAAAATATATATTCTTATTCCTTTTTTTATAATTCAATTTGGTATACTTTCGACAGATTTTCATGAAAACAGGTGAATAAATTATAAAATATTAACAACAATTTTTCAAAACTAAAGAATGTAGAATATTTAATTAACCTAAAAATATAAGTTTTTGTAAATAAATCTACAATTTTATGAGTATAAGCAAGCGACTAAATTCATAAAATAAAAAATAATTTTCCTCATTAATATCTTTCATAAAATTCAAGGTATTTTAACAACCCATGCTTTAAGTATTTTCAAAAAGAAAGTTTTTTTTTCGCCAATATTGTTTTCATGAAAATTTGTATTATTTTCTGCTACGATATTCTGGGAAAATATTGTGTGTTGTTGTCGCATTTAAAGTTATACGTTTCGACAATACAAAAATGAATATGCTTCTTTTTACTTTTTTGAATATATTCCAATTTTCTATTCATTCGGATGAATACGTGTCGTGTATGCTTGTTCAATTCTTTGATTTATTTTATAAATTAAAAAAAAATATATATTCTTCAATTGAAATTTCAAATCGATCACAATAAGGATAGAGACCATACATATAGGATATTTTTTATGTTATAATCGTTGATATAACCTTATAGAGAAGAAGTTCTATGTATTATATAAATCTCAATTGGTCATGTTCGAAAACTCTGGAATTGTCCAGACGATAAAGAATCTAGCAACAACAAGGATTATTCTTTAGATCTAGATATGTGGTATAAACAATGACATACAGTGTAAAAAAATATTACCAAAAAGAATTATTAAGACTCAGGATAATATATGATGCGTAAAATTTCCTTACTTTTACTTAAGTGCAGAGTACTAGGGTTTGGTCAAGCCCTTCGATTGCACAACTAACGACCATATAAATTAATAGATTAGTTGAAGCAACAGAAACCTAAATGATACACACACCAATTTAAGACCATTCTATGTACCACTACATATACCTAACAAGTGCAGTGTTATTAACTTAGATTTGCCAATAAGGAGTTCGAAATTACCTACTTTTTATTGCTATAACTTTATTTTAAAAATATATTAAATTGTTGCAGAATAAACTTGATGCAAAATCATAACTAATTTCGTAGATACAAAGGAGAGATATTAAATTATAAATGCCTGTTAAATTAAATATGTACTATTTTTATATATATATTTTTTTTACAGTGTACATTTTATATATATATTTAATATTTTCCAATTGAGTCAATAATTATTTTTGAAAAGAAGAAATTTCCAATTGAGCTAACAGAATATCTAGATATGCTTGTCTTGTATGGATACAATGCCCAAAAATTTAAATAAGTTTAGATGACCACAGTAGAACTTGTATAAATATAATATCAAAAATTCAAATTAAAATATATTTCAATATCCTTATAAAAATAATTCCAAATAATGTAGATGTTTTTTAGTACATACTATCGTACTACTAAATATATAATATACATATACATATGAAGTCAACTTCAAATTCTATAGACATCATTCATGACTATAATTAAAACAGATTTTTTGTGATTTTTAACTAAAGTACCAAACAATTAAAGATTTATTTTATAAGTTATTTCATAAAAAAAAGTATTTTCATTTGATTTCATAAAATAAAGTTATATTCAAACATTAAACATATCTTTTAATTATTATTAGCAAGTCATTATTATTAAATTTATTTGTATAGTTGAATCTTCGTATAAATATTTAATCCAATTTTATAAAGTTGCTTCATGAGAAAAGCTAATAAATGTTTAAATAATATTTATAATCTTCAGTTTTTTGTAATCCATCAAATATAAATAGAATATTTAAAATCGAGCCTGTATGAAAATTATTTCATAACTTTAATCTAAATAGTTTTTTTTTTGTAATATGGGAACCTGTATGTGGATGTATAGATACCACAAATTATTGTTAGCGTGCGTGATGGTAAAATTATGAGGTATTCTGTTTTTTGTTTTACTAAATGAAATATATGAAAAACATTGCCAACACTGTTTTGCAACATATTTTTAGTGAAAAAAATTATTTCTGTTTTTAATTGAAATTGTTTTATTTTTATTGTGTTTTCATTTGAAAATTCAATCGTTTGCAACACCGCAACCTAATCGAACAGTCCATCAAGAAAATACTAATTGGATGAAAACGTTCGGCAGAAAACACCGCAGGAGGAAAAACATTTAATTAAAGAAAACATGGTACATTATCCTCCACCTATAACAGTGGAGGATATAACTAACTACGACGAGTTTTGCGAGAAAGTAAAGGCAGGGATACTTGAGGAATATTTTAATATGAAATTGTTGAATATAAACTTCATTAAGCCACTAAAGAAAAATAAACTTATACCACAATGTAAAATATGTCAGACTTATGGATATACTCAAAAAAATCGTAGACCTAGATGTGTTAAATATTCAGGTAGTGTAAAACCGCAAAGTGAGCCAACCAAGTGTATCCATTGCGAATTTCGTTGAGCCACATCCAGCTAATTACAGAAGCTGTATGGTGCGAAAGGAATGTAAATAATGAAAGCCAGCCAATAACGAATCCAACTAATAAACATGGTATGAATAAGCAACAATTACATTTTAACGATAGTGGAGTATATAAAATGTGCAGAAAATCGAATTATTAATCAGGAACGTCATAACATTACATATACGCAGAGGTAGCTTCAGCTGTTTTTTTTTTAACTTTCTATATTCATTGATTCTTCCTTCAATGATAATATTTGTATTTACTCCTCCGTTACAATGTTTCGTATTTTTGGTAAAGCTATAAAACCATGGAACCATTTTGATTTTATTCAAATTAATAATTAATAGTAACTTCTTTACTTCTTAAATATACGATCCAACTTATATTTTTAATTAATTAATTAATTGAGTATCTAATCCATATCCATATTTCCATCTCTAACGTAAGCCCACATCTACCCGTAATCAAGAAGATGGGGACCCACGAGGGAGACCGATAACGTGTCGGATCAGCGAACACAAGCATATAGAAGATATATGTTAGTATAAACCAAAAGTGAAAAACAATTAAAACATTAATAAAAGTATATCTTTCGTCTATATGCTTGAATTCTTGCACTTTCTCCACATGCTGAGAAAATATTTACTATCCGCAGTGGCTCTGATGTTTCCAACACCGAAAACAAACACATATTAGTAGTAAATATTAGATACCTTCTGCTTAATACAAGCAGTGAAAATAACGTATAGAAACATTTTAAAACAAACATTGAATTGACAAGTTACCACTTGCATTGGGCTTCTCGTTCTGAAAAGAACGTTACTACTTCCCTCCGCCGTCACCTGCCAATTCCAAATAATATAAAAAAAATAAAAAATAATAAAAAATAAAATATATTAATAGAAAAGTTAAAATATATTAAAAAATAAGAAAATATTTAAAATTGGAATTGAGTTCACCAGCTACCACTTGCATTGGGCTTCTCGTTCTGAAAAGAACGATACTACTTCCCTCCGCCGTCACCGGCTAATTCAATTTTATGTCAAAAAATATATACAAAGGTATAATTTAAAATTATAACAATATAATTTAATATTAAAAAAATATTAGTGAAATCATGCAAAATGCAATTGTCGCAAAAAAATATAAAAAAGAAACAGAATAAACGGGCAACCGCAGGTTCAGCTGTTCTGAAAAGAACGGTATTCCCCACAGGCACCTGGAAATTCGATTCGAGTTCATAAAATAAAATGAAAAAATAATATTAAAATTAAAAATCAAATAAAACCAAAGCATGCTAGTTTTTAGAAATTAGTCAACATGCTAGAGACATTCAGCTGACATAATAAAGACACACTAGGCTCGCATTTACGTGTAACTGTACAACAATCTTTTCAGAGTGAGCTTGCGACAGTTATAATCGAAGTGGTTTGCAATAGCATTAACTTCACGTAGCATTCTTGTATAACCGTAGTCCGTGCGATGATTATTTAATAAAAAAAGAGGGATAGATCTTAATGTTATCTAAGAATGCTGGGCACTCTATTAATCCCGAAATAACCTGTTGTACAAATAAAATGTCAGCGACTTCACGACGTTCTTCAAGGGATTGCATGTTGATGAGCTTAAGACGATCGCGGTATGGGGGTAAGTTGTAAGTATCTACCCAGGTTAGGCCCCGTAAAGCAAAACGGACAAATCTACGCTGAACTGCTTCGATTCGATTAATATGAACTGCATGGTATGGTGACCATACTTGACTAGCATATTAAAGCAGAGGTCTTACTATGGTTATGTAAAGGAATTTTGTGACATACGGGTCTCGGAATTCCTTGGACCATCTCATTATTGATGAAGTAATCCCGTGAAAAGGAACGTGAACGTTTACGAGAATATGTAATTGTCTGACATTTCCTTACATTAAGTTCTAATGTACCGACCATAGCAGAAATTTCCTTCCGTCGAAAAAACTCCTTTCCTTTTTTGACATGTATGTTTTGTATGGAGTTTTTTGCGTTGTATGGTGTCTAAAAAAAGAAATGTATACGATTTCTTTTTCTTGTATGTAGTAGTGAGCTTTGACAATTCAGACATTTTACAATTTAAATTTTAAAACTAAATAAATAAATAAAATATTAATAAAAATGGAATCGGACACAAATAGTTTTGTAATAGCCTCTTATGACAGAGACATTTATTATGATATTTGTGCAAACAAAGTGAAATTATTTTTAAAAACGACGTTGTCAGAAAAAGCCACGATGCTTCCGGCATCTGTTGTGATCTCAAAAAAGCCATGCGACTTCTCATTATAGATGGCGCTTATCAAAATTTATATGAAAAGGAAATTTCCACAACTTATGACAGAGACATTTTTTATGATATTTGTGCAAACAAAGTGAAATTATTTTTAAAAACGACGTTGTCAGAAAAAGCCACGATGCTTCCGGCATCTGTTGTGATCTCAAAAAAGCCATGCGACTTCTCATTATAGATGGCGCTTATCAAAATTTATATGAAAAGGAAATTTCCACAACTTATGGTGGGGTGTGTAAATTTCTGCTCTGGTCACAGCATAAGTGATTCTTAGCACACCAAGTAGCAAATTTGTTTAGGTCATTTAGAAGAATATTACAATCAGGATTAGATAAAATTTCTCTGTATATTTTCATATCATCGGCGTATACTGAAACACTCGAATCAACTATAATATAATCAACATCATTTATTGCCAATACAAAAATCAGTGGGCCAAGATGGCTGCCCTGTGGAACACCGGATTTTGCAATAAAAGGGTCAGAAGTAGAGGATCTAAATAAAAGACGGTATTGACGATCACTTAGATATGATTCTAGCCAGCGAATGATCCCCGAAGGAAAACCGAGGGCCTTAAGTTTGAACAAAATTAATTTGTGTGAAATCTTATCAAACGCTTTGGAGAAATCTGTGGTGATTACGTCAATTTCTTTCCCTTTTTCCATATTGATTAAAGTATTAGAAACAAAATCAGTTTGATTCGTAGTGGTGGATCTACCTTTAAGAAACCCATGCTGCTTTGAAGAAAACAACGATTTGCAATGAAAGGGGGGTAATGTGGTCCGCCTGCTCGTGGTGCCTCCCGGGTAACGCCAAATGGATCACAAAAAAACGGATGAAGGAAAGCTCAAAATAAAGCTTAGAATAAAGCGAAGTAGTGTATCACAGGCATTACAAAAATCACAATTTATCCAAAACTAAAAAGAAAAGTAAATAAAAAGTGCAATAGAAATTACAAAAATATAAAAAAAAAAATATAAAAATTAAACAGCTCAAGTACAGCTTTAAAACAGAGTCTTTCTCAAGACTACTGAAAAACAACATAAATATTACAACATAAAACATGACATCCGTTTCTAAACAAAAATTCGACAATATAAATACCATACACTGGAACGCGGGTGGATTAAATCAATCAAAAAAATCCATCTTAGAAAACTTTTTGGAAAAAAGCAAGGTTGATGTATTCAGTATTGTCGAATCGAATATAACAGAAATAAAACAGCAATATTTCAAATTCAAAAATTTTAACATCTTCAATCTATATAAACATAGACAAGTGGCAAGTGGCATCCTGATTGGTGTCAAAAAAGATATACCAACCACCTTCAAGATTATTAAAACAATGGACCAATCAGACACATCCGAAATAGCCAAAGTAACATTCATCATCAATAACAGAAAATATCACTATTACAGCGTCTATAGTCCACCAACAACAAAAACCTGAACCTCGATTTAATAACACCTAATTCCAACACCATTATAGCAGGCGATTTTAATGCACACTCTACGACATGGGGCTACACAAATAAAAATCAAGCAGGCAGAATATTAGAAGACTTCATAGACGGAAACATTTTCGATCTTCTATACAATCCAAAGGACCCGAAATCGTACATCCACTATACGGGTCACTCCACATCACCGGATTTAGCCTTATGCTCAGCAGACTTAACACCTACATGCAGTAAAAAAATTATTGAAGACTCAGGCAGTGGACATAGAATGTTAACTATACAAATAATATTAGCTGGTACACGATATCACCATGAAAAAACGAGAACATTATGGAACTTTAATAAAGGTCATTGGACAAAATATAATAAAATACTATCAGAAAATTTATATGAAATTGATTTCAACAGTAACGGTGAACAAATAATAACATTTTTCAATTCTAGCATTTTGAACGCAGCAAAAAATTCGATCCCACGTGGCAAGACAAAAAAGTTTAGACCATTCTGGAACAAACATCTAACTAGCATAAGAAATGAAAGAAACAAAGTAAGAGACACAGCAGAATCATCTAAACAGCCGGACCAAGTAAGATCATGGAGGCGCCTAGATGCAAAATTGAAAAAAGAAGTCACTATAGCCAAAAAAACAACATTTTCAAAATTTTTAAGCGGACTAGACTACAGAACAAATAGTACTAAAGTTTACAAATACATCAAAAAACTAGATAAAAATAATAATGATCAAAAAACAACACTACATATAACGTTATAAATACTAACAATAAATCATTACACTGCAATAGAACCATATCTGAAAAATTTGCATCACACTACAAAACAGCTCACACATTAAGTCCAGCGCTGAAAAAATCTGAAAAGAAATTGAAAAAAATCACATATAAAAACAAACCAAAACACAGATGCTGCTCAACAAATTTCACCTTGGCGGAGTTCGAAACAGCACTTAAATGGCTAAAAATGAAGAAACAACCTAGTTGCGATGAAATCTTTCCCGAGATGCTAAAAAATATGGATACGAAAAATAAAAATATCCTCCTTAGTATTTTCAACAAAATTTGGGAACAGACAAATGGAGTTCCAACAAAATGGAAAAAAGCTGTAGTAATCCCAATAATAAAACCGGGAAAACCAGTAGACGACATCGCAAGCTACACACCAATATCTTTAACATCAGTAGTAGCAAAGTTAATGGAAAAAATCATCGCAACCAGATTAAACCATATATTAGAAAGTCAGAGAATCATCGTCAACGAGCAAGCAGGTTTCCGAAGATTATATTCCACAGTACACCAGGTAACAAGATTGAAAGATAGTATAACAGAATCCCTCAAAAATAGAAAAAGCGTCTTAGCGGTCTTCGTAGATTTTAAAGGCGCTTTCGACAGCATTTGGAGGAAGAACCTGTTCAAAAAACTAGAAAGCATTGGTATCCATGGAAATATGCTCAATTGGATCACGAGTTTTTTGAATCAGAGATGGATTGCGATTAGATGGAACAATACAACATCGAAGTGGAAACAACTAAATGTAGGCCTCCCTCAAGGCTGCATTTTGAGTCCGATGTTATTTAACCTATACATAAATGACCTAGTTAAAGTTTTGAAGAAAACGAATGTTAAAGTTGCTATATATGCAGATGACGTAGTATTATGGACTGATGCGAACAACAAACACCACACAGCCGATAATCTAAAAAACCAACTGCATAAAGCTGTAATAGAGTTAACTACGTCGGCACAAGAAAATAACATGACGATCAGCTATAGCAAAACCACATACCAGATATTCTCATTAAAACACCAAATACAAGACATCGATATATACATAAACAACAAGACGATAACAAGAACATTCACAACTACGTACCTGGGCATTACTCTAGACTCCAAATTAAATATGAGTAACCACATAACAAACACGAAAACAAAAGTACAAAAAAGATCTAGCATATTAAAAAGATTGGCAGGATGCAAATGGGGAGGTACAACGGATTTATTAAACAGAACCTACAAAACTTATATTAAACCAGTGCTCAAATATGGTGGTGAATTAATGACAACAGCATCCAGACAAAACCGCATGAAACTGGAAATAGCACAAAACAATGCTCTGCGAATTGTCACGGGTGCAGTGAAAACCACACCTTCTCAAGCTATTAGATGTTTCACAGATAATCTACCGATGAACACTGAACATGATATTCAATCAGCTATATTACATGAAAAGATCAGACAAACGAGAGAATACCATCCATGGTTCACAGCATTAACAACATGTAACCAGTTGAAAACTCAAATTCTGTTCAAACATAAATCAGAAGCCTTACTAAAAGAACTCGGACCAATGCCTAAGATTGACAACACCCTTCCACCACAGGATCCTCTAGATTATATAAATATTACAGCTGAAACACAACTAAACATTAATATAAATAAAAAAATTGATAATACAGAAACAATGAAGCAGATTGCTAAATCCACAATTGATATCAGATATCACCAAGACATCTGGGACCGTATATACACGGATGGATCTTTGCTAAACATCAACACTGGCGCAGGAGTCGGAGTACATTGCAGTAAATTCAACCATTATTTCTGTATGCCAGAGCAAACATCAGTCTTTGAAGGCGAATTGGCTGCTATAGAATGTGCATTAAAACAAACCTTGTTTAGACCTGATATGAAAAAATACATCGTCATTCTATCGGACTCTAAAGCAGCAATCCAAGCTATAGCATCTTTCATTCCACGCCACGACAACAAAATAGTTAGAGAAATACGTACCTTATTTCAAACGCTACAACTAAAAGGCTATACAGTGAGACTGCAATGGGTTCCGGCGCATGTGGGTTTAGAGGGGAACGAATTGGCAGACCAACTGGCTAAAAAAGGTGCTAACCTCTCAACCAGAAGCAAGCAATATACTTCAATTGAATCCCGAATAAATCACATAAAGCAATTCTTCAGTAAAAAAGCAAAAAACGACATCCAAAATGGCTTAAAAGATAAAAAATATGAACACATAGCTAGAAAATATAGCAACATATCGTCGTGTGACAGAAGAGAAGCGGTGGCACTTTTTAGATTACGTACTGGACACAGTTACCTAGCAGATCACCTATATAGGATCAACATCTTACCTACAGACAAGTGCAGTTTGTGTGATCTTGGAGTAACACAAAATGAACAACACCTACTACACTGTCCAGCGCTAGAGACTGAAAGGCAACGAAGTAAAAATATTTCTTTTCTTTATTAGGCGGCCCGAGGAAAAATGGCATAAGCCAACACCTATCCATTGGTAAACAACACAAACAACTTTCGAACAGTTTTGGAATACTAGATAACTTTTCGATTGGCCTATAATTCGAAATATCCGTTTTACAACCCTTTTTGTGTATCGGAATTATGAAAGAATCCTTCCACAAAGCGGGAAATATTCCTTCAGAAAGTGATATTTGAAAGAGAAATGTTAACGGGTACGCCAATGAGTTACAGCATTTTTTTAAAACTATAGCAGGCAAACCATCGGGACCGGATGAGTAATCATCTTTAAGGTGTTGAATCTTACCAACTACATCATTATAGTTAATATTAAAAGAACCGATATTAATTTGGTTGCAATTATTTAAGTACGAAAAATAATTTTCATCAGGCTGAAATTGGTTGTCGTTAAAAGCTTGACTGAAAAAGTTAGCAAACATATTAGTGATTATCTTAGATTCATTTGATAAGTTATCAAAATACATTAATGTAGAAGGATAACCATTTGATTTGTTTTTAATATTGATAAATTGCCAAAAAATTTTAGGGTTTGATAGAATCTCCGTCTGCATTTTATTCAAATATTCATCATATAATAGTTGAGATAAATCTGAGAATTTTACGTAAACTTTAAATATTTTTGCCATAATTTGTTTCTACGATTACGGATTAAGCGAAGTTCCTTATTATACCATTGTAGGGAGACGATATCCCGGTCCCTGGCGAAATCGGAACAGACAAAACGAAACATTCGAATAGAGCAGAGTAAAAGTTTGCAGTTAATAAATCAATGTTATTGTCTAGGTTATTAAAAATTTCATCAAAATTTAAATTAATAAGTAAATGATTAAGTTTATCAAAATCGGCTTTATGGAAGTTAAAAGAATAAGTTTTTTCAGAATCTACGTTAATAATACCGTTAAAGCTAAAGGAGGGTGATACGGATCAATAGTGGAGAGAGTGAAGCTACTTTCCACTACAATGCAATTTACATTATTAGTAGAGAAAATAAGATCGAGTTGCCTGTTTAGATTATTTTATCACAGATCTGGCAGAGACCGTTGTCACAGAGATTATCAGTAAATAAAATTTCCTTTTGAGTAGTTGCATTTACAGCAACAAAGTGAGAATCATCATCTGACTGCAACCATAACAGATCAGGTAGATTGAAATCATCCAAGACCAACATATCGTCAACCGCAGCCAAGAAATCAACTGCGTCGATGAGAAGTTGGTATGTCTCGATCGGCCTACATGGTCGTATATAGCAGCATAGAATATAAATGGAGCGCTTACCAAGATTAATTTTGACACAAATTAATTCAATATTTTCGGTATTAGGAATGCTAAAAAATGAACAGTCATAATCCATGCCTATTGCTATAAGAACACCGCGACCAGAAGAATTAAATATTTTCAAATTAAAAATTTACGAAAAAAATGTTTTTAAACTTAATTACAGCTGTATCCTCCATACCGGATAAATTAATATGAATTTTATTTATTTATTTATTTTGTCAAATAAAGACAACATTATATACAATTAATACAATTAATTACAAATATATACTTAAATAATAATAATAATTTATAATTTATTTATTGTTATCAAATTAATTGTGTTTTAAAAAGTATTTTTTTTTAAAATAAAAATATAAAAAAAAAGCTTCGATATATATGAATTGTCAAATTAATATATTATAAAATATAATAAAATAAAATAATACAATTACAAATTACAAATTGAATATTTGTAAACAATGCAAAAATCTAATAAATTGCAAACACCAATAATAATAAAACTGGTTCATCGTAAAGTATTTAAAACTCTTTCCTTAAAAGTGTCTCTTGTAATAGACTCATCATAAAGTTTATGAAACTGATTAAAAATGAAGGAACATCTATTAAAAGGTTCGTTATGGCTATATAATGTTGAATGTCTGATTACTTTTAAATACGGCGTATGCCTTAGATTTCTGATATTATGGTTTATTGAAATTTTATTACATAAATATATGTATTGAATTAATGTTATATTTAAGAAGGTCATAAGCAAAAAGAGCAGCTGCTCTTTTTCACCAGTAATTTTAATATTATGTTATCTTATCAATTTTATATTCAAAATAAATTATACAAAAATATTTTATTTTTTTTCAAATATATTACAGTAAATTTGTATGGAAATAAATTAAAAATAAAGTTAAAATGTTGGTGCTAAAGCTGATGTGATATTCTAATATTAAGAAATTTATATTAGCTTGAATTTCACCACCTTGCATTTAAGTAACCATTTTCATCTTATGTAAACAAAGTTATCAAAAGCTACCTCAAATATTTTCTAATAAACTACAACACCCTCTGTGGCCACATAATTGTATTATTACGAGTAGTTAGAATACTTCTGTGTTGCATTGGACTTGATTAACAAACAAACTTCATTTGACTGCAATTCAAATATCTTTGTTTGCCAAGTCGTAGAGTTATAAAATGCAATAAAACATTGGTCCACGTACGTGTACGATCAATGAAATTTGGCACACATTATAGTTTCCTTCTGTGGTTGGTTTCACTAAAATGTTAAGTAGGTAGATCATTTAAGCAATGAAGATAACGACCCCAAGAATTTTTTTTCTTAGGAGGTCCGGTGGATTGGCTGACCAGTTAGCAACCTCTTTCAGGTGAATTGACAACTTAAATTGATATTACTATAGTAAAATTGCATTTCTGAAATAACATCCCATCTTTCATCATATTCTATTGTAACATAAATAAAGTTTATGTTTAGCATAATTTGAAAATTTTATATATAAGAAAATCCATGATTATGTATGTATCAGTAAGGATATATTTGTTGAATCCGAAAAACTTTTCTTAAAATAAACATAATACAAAGAGGTGGAAGAATAGTAGGTTTTTTTCATTAATTTAAATATTTTAGAGTTTACCTTACCTTAAGGATAACATACTTGAAGCATTACGAAAAATTAATATTTATAATTTTTTTTTTTTGCGTGTTAACTGATTACTTTTTTTCATTTGAATTTTATTATAAATACTTGTTAAATTTAGAAAAGTGAAAGACAATTATTGAAAAGCTTGTATAATAAAAGTGTCACGCAATAAAATATTAGTTCATGAATATATTTTATTTCAACTTATTAACGAAAATTGTATATATTTAAAAGTCCACTTATTATTGAATATGTTGTTAACAGTTAAATTAAATATACATTAATAAATCATTTTTGGTAAAGTTCCAAATATACACAAAAAAAAAATGTTTGTTACATTCTACGAATATAAGTATATTGTTATGTAAGATAGTGTAATATATATTAACACAAAAAAATTGGTCATAGTCTTAATTACTAATGCAATTACTAACTATATCGAATGGTAATAAACTATTGGAATTGAAACGCGAAATATTTGTGTAACTGCTTATATACTAGTAAAATTAAACAACAACTATAAAATTTACTAGTCCTTATACACACATCAAATTCATGATCATTCATCAGCCCTGCAAACATGGAAGTGGTGAAAACTGTACAGGTTTCATTAATGAGCTTCCAACAGAATCTTATACTGAGATTCTTATACTAATTTTGAAATAGGTCTGCATATGCTCTAGTCTAGAGTGAAACAAAATATGCTGAGTTTTCATTATGTAATTTGCTGAGTTATCATTATATAATTCAGTAGGTATTACACACTCAGTACATTATTTAGTACGTAGTACTCAGTACATTATTCAGTACGTAATACTCAGTACATTTTTCAGTACGTTGTACTCTTTATGTAATAAATAAAATGCAATAGTTAATTATTTTTTTTTTATTATTTGCTTTCATAAAATCTATTATTGGCTTTTAGAATACATTTTCTTAAATTATTTTCATATTCTTGTAGGATCAAATTTGGACCGCGAGCTTCTGAAAATAGAAATAATTAATATAACCATAATATATTTAGTTTTAAAACAAAAATAGTTTTAAATATTTCTAAATTTTTTAAGCTTCTTTTTGCGGAAAATCCATTTAAATTGAACTCCCGGTAAACAGCATCAGACGCTATTTGCCTAAAGGCCCTTTCTGCATTAACAGCACATTTATATCGCCGTAGATATTTAAGAAAACTAAATGATAAAGATAAACATGTTATAATAAATAAAATTTGTCGTTTCATAATAAATACATACCAATTTAGATTTGAATTTATCTTCTTTGATTTTTTCTTCTAAATCGCTTAGAGCAGCAATACTTTGTACAGGTAACATGCTATCAATTTGAACCTGTAATTCGTCAACTTCTTCACCAGTTAATTTTTTGATTAATTGACGCATCTGTTGGGCGTGGACCAAATTTTGTTTAATTATATTTGTTGCCGCTAAATCTTCTATTGTTTTTTGTTAAAAGCTGAAAAAACAAATTTTATTATTTATTAAAATTAAAAAAAAAAAATTACAAGTTTTTCAATGTTGTCCACTTTTTCTGTGATTTTTGACATATCTTTTTTCAACACATCAATATTAAACTGATTTTCAAGTACAATTTTAATATTTTTTGTAACAATTCTGAAATAATAATTTTGTACTATATTATAGTAAAGTTTATTTGTAAAATATAAAATATTATTTACCTTTATTTTGTTTCCATCTGCACTGATGGCTGTTGTACTATAACTTGTGCTTCTTCACAATACTCTTCATCACATGCTTGGTCCTCATTTTCTACAAGTTGCTGTTTTTGTATGTCTATTTGTCTTCCTCAGATCCTTGTTCATCATAAATAAAGTAGTCTTCAAATAGATCTGGCGACTTGTTGGGTTTTGAATATATTTATATAATTTGTATATTTATATATGTATTTATAAAATTTAAAAATTAATTTAAAAACAAAACTTTACGTGATTTTTTTTGTCTCGAGACCAGAATAAAAATTGTGAGCAGCTCTACTGGTAGACGGCTGATGCTGATCATGGTAAAAGTTGTTACCAGTTTCATATTTTTTTTCTATAAATTAAAATTGAATTAATTATAAAATAATTTTATTTAAAAAAAAACATTACGTGTTTCAATAGGTGTTGAAGAAACAAATCCCTCTGTTATGTTTCACTATTGAGTTCATTTTCATAATTGTCGATTATTGGTGATAGTTGACTTATTTTTTAAAATATTTTCTTAGTACCTAGTGAAAATATTTTTTGTCAATGATTAAATTTTGTGAAACAATTATGTAAAATAGGTATAAGAACTGGCTCTATGCAATAGCTACTAACGTATTAACTCCTAATGAAATAAATCCTAATGAAGGAATTCCTAACAATGGTTGCAATAATAGCTAACACATATAAATGAAATAAGTCCGAACCGGGGATGTAATATGTCCTTATCCGAAAATGAAATAAAATCTAACGTTAGGAGTTAAATCAAAACGAATTAATTCCAAACAAAAAAAGATGAAAAAACTTCTAATGTGGGAAAATAATTTTATGTCAAGGTACGTATACAAAGCAATCAATTATAAACTTTAATTTTGTCAACAACTATGGATCTGCATACAGCACATTTTATTAACTGATCCTCATCCGGATGTATGTTACCGAAGCATTCGGAACACAGTTTTAAATGCTTGCACGGCAATAAAAGAGTATTTGGTCGTGTAGAATAGCAGATAATACACAAGTATTAATCATCATCATTTTCATCTTTCCTTTTGGAGCTGGTGCTTGGTTTGTTGTAGTCATCACTATCGGGCTGCTCTTCTTCTGCTACATCATTTTCGATAACATGGTCATCACATTTTCATTTTCTAAATAAATGCTCTCATACTGATAGAGTGTGTTTCACGCGCCGCATAAATTAATTCTTGGTTAATACAAATTTAAAGGTTAGCCTTAGCCCCAAAATCTTGCATTACAAAATCTTGGAAAAGGGAAAGAATAAGTAAAACCGAATTTTTGAAGCGCATCGTAATATTTTCTCTCGAGAGTTTTGAATTGGTCGGACGTGTTTTTTTTTCTTTCTGTTCAGTGCATTGTTTAATTTTTTTAACCTTTTAATTTTAAATTGATTTGTGTTTTTTCCAATAATTCCACTAATTATTTATATTAAAGTTAATTAGTTTAAATATCTTTTTTTTTTAATCAAAATCCGTATATAAAAGTGCAATTTACTAGTAATTTATTTACAAAACTAAAGGGCAAATAATCATTTATAAAAAAAAAAATACGGGAATGCAAAATTATAATTTCCATTTTTAGTTATTATTATTAATATGTATATATAAATAATATATATACATATAGTGGTTTGATTATACCGTATAACAAAATTATTAGTTTTTTTTTTTATTTATATCATTGTTGCTCACACAATTAAAATTAAAGTTTCTCGGCCGTAATTGTGTGCATTTAATTTTATATTTTCAAATTAATTTGAATCTCTCGAGCGAATAATAATTATAATTGTTATTGTTTTTTTGTTTGTGCGTCATCATATCTTATATATCAATTGTGAGTGTGTGTGTTTCCAGTTGGTTTTTATTTATTTAAGTTAAGTACAACTTTTGTTTTCATTATTTACTTATTTTTATTTTTTATCATTTGGTCAATTATCGATTTTTTTTTTTCCGTCTTTTTCTCCGGATTAGACAATTGACCTAATTTAATTTAATTTAAATTATTTTTCTAGTATTAATTTAATTTATATTCGTATTTCTCTTTTATAAGTATGCATGCGAAATGCTATTGTTGTGGGCTAATAATTAATAGCTCTACTAGATGCCTTCGGATTTTTTGAAAAGTTTTTCCATTATTTGTGAAGTTTGTAAAGATGGCAACATTTTTTCTTTACTCAAACGCAATAATGAATTGATGGAGAGTCTTACTCCCAAAATTGAAGCAATAAAAAATAATGTAGATTCTTTTGGTGAGCGTATTTTTAATATAGAAAATAAAGTTATTTTGTTGTCTAACAACGTAATTGATATTTCTTCCACTGTGGAACAAATTGACAAGAACGTTGAAGCCAATACTCATTCAATCTTCAGTAATAGTACTGACTATAAGAATAATTTTTCTAAAGCGTTCGATTTGCTTAACAATATTAATGACTCTACCTTAATGGATGATGTCAATGTTAAAATTAACCAAATTAAAGCAGAGCTTTTGAAAACAACGTACGAAAATAAGTCGATAAACGCACTTTCTGCAGCGAATAACGCATGTCTATCTAATTTAGATGATAAATTTTGTAAGAGCTCCGGTGATATTTCACAATTAGTTATAAAGCTTTCGAGTGACATTAATAGCCTGAACTTAATTTGCGAAAGTAACTTTAAAAATTTAATTAACTGCTGTTCGGTTTACGGTAGTGATCGCACGGATACTCAACGTATCCCTGAACCAGATAGCTAGTAATGATGTCGCAGCGCCTGAGACACCGTTAACTAGTAATTCTACCCGAAACAACACTTCACTACTGGTAGAGCTATCTGAAATCGCCGAAAACGTCACACATAATAAATCTGTTACCGAGTTCCCAGTAATCAGAGCTGTACCGAGGCATAAATCAATATTTGTGTCTCGTCTTAATATAACAACATCTCATAGAAATGTTCTTAACTTTATAAAATGCAAGCTAGTTGCTGCAAATATAACTCACGACCTTAACTTAATAAATATTAAAAATATTTCTAATTCAAGTCGTATAGTAGCTTCTTTTAAAATATCGGTGCCTGAAACTTTGTTTCACTTATTGTTATCACCAATTATCTGGCCGATTAACACCTTCGTGCAGGAATTTATTGATAAGCTTAAATCCACCGTGGGCATTAATTTAAATGCGGCTCCAAAAAACTAAAATTCTTGTCCCTCTACTATCAAAACATAAGGGGACTCCGTACAAAAACGCGCGAAAAATTTCTGAAATCGCACGCACTTCCGTATGATGTGTTTGCGTTAACGGAGACAAATTTAAACGCTAGCTTTAATAATAATGAAATTTGTAACTCTGACTTTAATGTTTTTCGAAAAGATTGTCTTATTGAGGGTTTAGAGGTTTAGACTCTTCTGGTCGCGGTGTCCTTTTGGCAGTGCGTCTTAATTTTGATAGCTCGGTCTTTGAAACTCCTAATACTGAGAGTATCGAATTAATTTGCGTCAAAATTAATTTAGCCAAAAGATGTTTTTTTTATTTTATGCTGTTACATTAGGCCATGCAGTCCGACTGAGACATACTAGCTCCTAGTCGACGCAGTTGATTTCTTGTCTAATGCCATAGCTCCGGCTGATGATTTATTGGTTTTGGGTGATTTTAACCTACCTGATCTGGTGTAGACACAGTTAGATGACGATTTACATTTTGTTGCTGCAAACGCAACAACTCAAAAAGAGGTATTATTTAGCGATAATCTCTCTGACAATGGTCTCTGGCAGGTCAGTGATGTTAAAAACAATCTCAACTGACAACTCGACCTTGTTTTTACAACTAATAGTGAAAATTGTGTAGTAGTGGAAAGTAGCCTCACTCTCTCCACTATTGATCTCTACCATCCTCCTTTAGCATTAAATTTTTCTTATGAGAATGATATCATTAACGTAGATTCAGAAACAACTTATTCTTTTAATTTTCGCAAGGCAGATTTTGATTTACTAAATAATTTATTCAGTAATATCATAGACACTTATTCTAGACAGTGCATTCTTAATTACGTTTTAAACGTGTATATCTAACGATATAATTACTAGTATGGCACTAGTATGCCCTATTTCAAAAATATTTTTATTTTTTCATTTTTCCTTTTTAAAATGTTCAAATAATGATATACACTACACATAGACAAAATTCTTACCAAAAAAAAAACTCACAAAAACAACACAAAGAAAGAATTTTTTTAAGGACAAAGGACTGTAATAAAAAATATTACTATTCTCTTTACAAGAAGATTGCAAGTACAGAAAGATATATATATATATATATATATATATATATATATCTAATATATGAAAATGGTGTGTATAATGATTGTAATAGCCTTTCTCAGGAACCACACATCACAGGAAGCTGAAATTTTCACCATAGATTAGGATTTTAGCGGTTTGGGTTTTTGTTTTATTTTGAAGTCGTTAGGTGGCGCTGTTGTCAAAATATAACGGTTTTTTTGTTTCTCAGTGACGAAGCATCTTAGGAACTTCAGATTTTCAACCATAGGTTTGTTTCATTGCTATTTGGGTTTTTGTAAAATTTGGACCCGATAGGTGGCGCTGTTTCCAAGATATAGGAACTTCAGATTTTAACCATAGCTGACAAATAAAATAAGATCAATCGATATCGACAACGTAATAAGCGCTGAAATTCCTGATGAAGACACGGATGCAGAATTGTTTGAAATTGTTAAATCAAATATGGTTCATGGTCCATGTGGAGCACTTAATATGAATTCACCATGTATGATTAATGGTAAATGTTCCAAAAGTTTTCCTAAAGATTTTACAATGCATACGATTACTGGAATTGATGGCTATCCATTATATCGTAGAAGATCCACTGAGAATTCTGGAAAGTCATTCACTATAAATATTCACAGAAATGAATTTGAGGTTGACAATAGATGGATTGTGCCTTATTCGCCATTTTTATCAAAAACATTTAAGGCACACATTAATGTTGAACTATGCTCATCCGTAAGATCCATAAAATATATTTGCAAATATATCAACAAAGGAACTGACATGGCAGTTTTCAGTATTGAGCGACAAGACAATTTAAATGACGAAATTTATTTGGCGTATTTTTTCAATTTCAATCCACGAAAGAGATCCAGCAGTAATTCATCTAGCAAAATGGACATCGTGTCTATTTTACAGACCAAAATATTGCACAGCGAACTGCTTCTCCACCAAAAACTACTTTAACAGAATTTTTCAATACATGTCAACAACAAAATTCATTTACACGTAATTTGCTGTATTCAGAAATGCCTTCCTACTATACGTGGGGAAAAAAATGGGAACTTCGAAAACGAGGTACACCTGTCGATGGACATCCTGGCGATTTTTAAGTCAAATGTTTTAGGCAGAATTTACACCATTCATCCAAATCAAAAAGAATGTTTCTATTTAAGTTTATTACTAATTAATGTTCGAGGACCTACATCATTTAATAATTTAAAAACAGTTAATGGACACCAACATGAAACATTTCATGACTGAGGATATTCTTCACACATATCGCAATATTCACAACGACAACATAATTGATTTCTTACCATTCATGTTCAATGACTGCTTAATTCGACTTGAGGATACCTGCATGACTATTTCAAATCAAAATCTTCAAACTTTAGGATTGCCATCACCTTCAAGATCGGCAAATGATCTAATAATTAGATTAGATTCTAATTAATTATGATCTTTCACGAGAACAATCATACAATACGCTTGATTTACTTGAATTTGTTCAAATTAATAAGCCAAAATTGATAGATGAACAAAAAATTATTTACGACAGAATTTTACATGCAGTGCAAGCCCAAACTGGGGGCTTATTTTTTTGGATGCTCCAGGCGGAACTGCTTTACTGCTTTTACTCTGCTTTACTCTGGTTTCTTTAATATTTCCATGCAGTTTTGCACTTTACAATCCAATCCACATTCAACTTTTTTCAGACAATATCCATGAAAATATTTTATTGAATTTTGTTGCATTGGCATTATTTCATCAATTATACTTCTAGTTTGAACTTCTTTTTGGTCAATGTCGATGTTGTTATTATTATGCTCGTCTTCATATTCTGTTTCCATGTCTAAAGTGGTATCGATTTCTAAATCTATAGTAAAGATATTAAAATAAAAAATATGTTAATTAAATTGTAGAATATTTTGTTTTAATTATTTTTTATTACCTGATTCATTTTCATTCTCCAGTTGCATAACTTTTTGCCAGTTTACATCCAATTGATTATCTTCATCTTCAACGCAATTTCATGATTCCGAATGAAATATAAATTTGAGCGTTAATAGTTTAGCAAACGTAGATTCTATTTGAAAAGCATTTGGATTTCTGTTAAATCCACCTCGTGCTCGAATTTTAGAAAATAAATTTTCCAGTGGATCTTGATTGAACCGCCTAGTGAATATATAAATATCTGCATCTTTATAAATGTTATGGATTTCTAAAATTGCATTAATAGTTTGCACAAACCCATCAAAACAATAAACATTACGTTTTCGTCGGTTTTCTTAATTTACATAATCCAAATCTTGGATTTTTTTTTTCTTCAAAAAATGTAAGTCTTCATAAATATTGTTTTCCGTACTAATTGGATTTTCAAAAGGCTTACTTGTAAAACGACGGCTGTTAAGTGCATCAAATGTATTGTTAAAAATTTCACAATAAGTGGCAGTTGGTAATGCATTTTCTAAACTATTGTTGAATATTTCTGGTTGCACTCTTACAGCCGTGCGTAAATTGGCTGCCGTAGTATTGGATAATAGTTGCGCTGCTGCTGAAACTGAAATTTTTTCAAAAGTTGTGGGATATAAATGCTTTTTCGTTAATTTAAATAATGTTTTAGTTGTAGAATTTTGTTCGGTTCTATAAATACTCTCTATTGTCTTGAAAGAAGCAATCTGGCCAGATGAACCAAACGAAATATCACCACTTATTAAAACGTTTCTACAAGATTTTAGTAAATGGAGAACATCAAATATTCCAAATATTTTTTCACCATTTAAAAAAAAATATGGTTGCTCCGTTTTTATTCCTAGTTTAGTGAAGCAGCTCCTATTGTTTGACCCTTGATCCGCTACAATGGTAATTATTTTAATGCCCAATGTCTTTTGAAGATTGATTATTAACGTTTTGACAATTTCTTCTAATAATAACATATTCGTTGTTTCCAATTTTTAAATACACCTCGAAGCATAAAAAAACATGCTCTATTGGCAAGCGTAGTTCCTTTTTTATTGTTAGTATCTACGAAACCAAATATTTGATCATGCTTCTGGTTGTATATTAGTTCTTTTTTTATATCAAGCTCATAAAAAGATAAAGAACATATTTTGTCCTTGTCTTCCAATGTGCTTAATGTTTTTTTAACTTCATTTATTAATTTATTGTTTAGTCCAGGTTCAATCATTGTAAAATATGCCCATCTTTGAATTGTTGTACGATGCGGAAGCTTAACATGACAATCTGATCTTGAAAATTTATACATTGATGGCGAGCGCAAATATAAATTTTGACCCATATATTTGTCAGCTAAATTATAGTTGGTGTTTGTTTTCAAAAACAACTTACAAATATTTTTTGTTATTGCATTAACATTTTTCAAAGAATCAATTTCTTCAAAAATGCTCTGGTTGCGTTTTTTTTAGTGCTTCAATTTTTAATTATTTTTTAACGAATTGTGCACGTAAACATTTACTTTCACGTTTGTATTTCAATAGTTCCTTGATTTCATTATTTTTTTTAATAAAATACTGTACTGATCAATTTCATTATCAGTACACAAACTGAAATATTTTGATTTCTCCTCAATTTCAAATAAGGAAATATCAATATTTTCATCACCACTTTTTTTATTTTGACTTTGATTGCCTTCAATTGTATTACTACTAGTACCAGCAGCACACATTTCATTATGATTAAAAACATTATGATAAGTTTTATTACTGGTATTCTTTTTAAATGAAGAACCATTGTCAATTATTGGTAAGGTGCCTTTTTTTAATTTTCTACTTGAAATATCACTTCCGAAATGTTTGTCGCATACATAACTTTCATATGAAGATGGCATATATTCGTTATTAATTCCTGAAAACTAAAAACAAAATTTAATATTGTAGAATTTTAATTATTGTTTATAATATTTACCTAATATTTCAAGCCATTTTTTTCTTTCAATTTCATCATTTGGAATTTTAAAATATTTTCTTGATGGAAACTTAATTGATAGCTCTTTACAAACATTGCACTTTACTTTCCGCGGTATTTTTAATTATGCCAAAAAACGAAGTAAATTCTATAAATTAAACAATCCACAAAAAATTCAAATTGAACACTTTAAAGTTTTATATCACAAGTAAGCTTTGAATCTTTCACAAATAATCCAAGAATAGATAACAATTTTAAATTTATAATGTTTTTATACGATTTTACAATAAAAATAATATAAGGTAGATCTATATATTTTCTTTTAATTTTCCTAATGATTATTTTTTCCTTTTTGTTAATTTATTTGTAAAAATTAATATACTGGTATTATTACCTCAATAATTTTTTATTTTATTTTGAGATTTTGGTTCCAATTTTCGTTAATATTATTCATTTTTTAGCAACTTAAAGCCTTTAAGTATATAGGTAACCAAAAGACTATTCATTTTTCAAAAAGAGTTTATTCTTTTATCATTACCTGACTAACCCATTTATACAGTGTGAAAGTCCCGAAATTTCAGTAAATTAATATACTTTCAAAATATCGATATCTAATTTGAGTTATAAGCGTTTCCAAATTTCGAAAGTAAAGGGCCCAACATTTCCAACCTAAGCTTTTAGAAATTTTCAATATTTAGCCCTTCTGCTTTGCCCAAAGATCTCGGTGTACAGTCAACATGCTAACAAATAAATCCAATCTAGCATGATAATCTAGTTTTAAATACCACATATAGATAACCAAAGGAATATTTATTTTGGGAGTATATAATTGAAGTATTGATGGCACTCTGTTTGTTTGCCGGTATCTAAATTGGTTAGAAAGGTCATCTGCCGGTACCTAAATTGGTTAGAAAAGTCATCACACTCATAACATGGTAATTAAAAAGTACATTACTCGCAATCAAATTTTGAAAGTATTTTTATGAAACATAAAATTAATGAAATTGAATCCGATATCCGAACTAATTATATATACATATATTTAATTCCTTAGAATTTTTGAGATACAGAAAAAAAACAATTTTTGTAATATTTTTTTTTTCCAAGCAAGATATCTAAGAACAAGAAAGAAATAAAAATTATAAAAAATCATATACACCTAAATGATGAGAAAATTCTGTGTATGTATGTACCTATAATGAGAAAATCACATTGAGAAATGAGAAATTCACATTGAATATATTTTTGTTCCTATTTGAAAGAGCAAAAATATATTTTTGTTCCTATGTAAAATAAAGTATATCTTAAAAATATATGAAGAAAAATTATTAGATATACTTTCATACATTTTTACACATAACGCCATATATCGAGATGATGAGTTTAGACAGCTCATATTTGTTATATGAAATGCACTGTCTAAGCTCTAAGGTATGTGTCTATGGTAATATTAACTTTGATGAAATTTTAGCCAATTCTAATAATAATATTGATATTTTAACTGCCAACATATTTTAACGACTCTTTTCGAATGCTTCGTTTTGTCTGTTCCAGTCTCGCCGGGGCACAGTGGGTCACCATCTCCACCATGGTATAACAAGGAACTACGTACACTGCGTAATCACAGAAATAAGTTATGGCAAAAAATTTTAAAGTCCAAAAAACTAACGACGATTATAACGAGTATATTTGTACATATGTAGAATTTTCTGATTTATCACAATTACTTTACGATGAATATTTAAATAAAATGCATACTGAGATTCTATCAAATTCTGGCAGTTTGTCAATACAATAACTAATAATAACTAATATGTTTGCTAATTTCTTTAGTCGTGCCTTCAGCGATAGTAACTTTCATCCTGATGAACACTATTTTTCATATTTAAATAATGGCCAACAAACTAGTATCGGTCACGTACACATAAATTTAAATGACGCAGTTAGTAAGATCCATAATCTTAAAGATGATTACTCTTCCGGCCCCGACGGTCTGCCACCAATAGTTTTAAAAATATGCTGTAACACCTTAGCGCGCCCGATAACATCTATTTTTCAATTATCACTTTCTGAAGGTATTTTGCCCACCCTGTGAAAGAAATCATTTATTATTCCAATTCATAAAGCAGCCCCATCACTGCACACCCCAACACAATTTTTCCATAAAAGCAGATGTTTGACAAAAAAATCATTTAAAATGTTAAAAATATCTTCACCTGTTGTTCGTGTTTTGAGTGGGCAACAAAACATAAACTCCTCAACCAAATGATCTTTGAAACAATATCTCACGAACGTAGAAACTTGTGCCATATTTGTTATGTCAGTAGTCTCATCAATTTGGATTGCAAAATTTGGACTTTATTTAATTCTATAAATAAGTTGTCGTAGCTGATCGTTACTTATTTCCTTAATTCTGCTTGTCACTGTATCATTTGACAAAGGCACGTATTTCAATACGTCAGAAATTTCTTGGCCGTGTATAATCTCACAGATTTTAATTGCAGCCGGTAAAATAAGCTCTTCGCCGATAGCGAAGGGTTTCTTTGCTTTTGCAATTAAATATGAAGTTTCATACGATGCCAGTAAATATTTCATATTAACTTTTAGATGGCTTTTGAAAGTATTTTGTTGCTGCATAAGTTCGTTTTGTTTTCTATTAAAAAAATCTGTAGATTTGCCCAGAAATTCGCCATGATTTGATTCTATGTGTCTCTTCAATTTATTCCTCTTAAAACTTTCATTTGCTAAGATTTCGTTATATAATAAATACAGTGGACGTTCTTCTTTATTTACGTTAGTAAATGTAAATCCAAATTCTAAAAAGGAGCTATTGTATTTCCTTTTTTGATTACAATTTACTTTTTTTATACAAGTATTTTCGGTAATAGTTATTACAGCGAATTTACTGAATTGTTATATTTTTCTCCGGAGCTGTTAGATTTTTTTTAGTTATTATTTTTATCTCCAGAACGTAGAATCCATCGATCCATATTAACTAATATGGGCTAATAATAATTATTATTTAAAAATATATTTTTTTATGTATGTATACTTACCATTAAATGTTTTACAAATAAGAAAAATAATTAATTAGAAAAATTTATCTTACTATTATCTAACGACCCAATTAGATTAATAAACAAAAATAAAGTGACAGTTAATCGTTTTTTTTATTATTGTTTTTGTTTATTACTAACTACATGGGAGCAACTACAACTGCTGCAACTGCAACCCATGTAACAAATAATAAACAAACCATCTAAGTACTTTTTGCTTTAGAATTTAGATTGATAGCCCATATTAGTTAACATTCTACGAATATAAATAGATTGTTATGTATGATAGTGATATATATATTAACACAAAAAAATTGGGCATAGTCTTAATTACTAATGCAATTACTAACTATATCGAATGGTAATAAACTATTGGAATTGTAACGCGAAATATTTGTGTAACTGCTTATATACTAGTAAAATTAAACAACAACTATAAAATTTACTAGTCCTTATACACACATAAAATTCATGATCATTCATCATCCCTGCAAACATGGAAGTGGTGAAAACTGTACAGGTTTCATTAATGAGCTTCCAACAGAATCTTATACTGAGATTCTTATACTAATTTTGAAATAGGTCTGCATATGCTCTAGTCTAGAGTGAAACAAAATATGCTGAGTTTTCATTATGTAATTTGCTGAGTTATCATTATATAATTCAGTAGGTATTACACACTCAGTACATTATTTAGTACGTAGTACTCAGTACATTATTCAGTACGTAATACTCAGTACATTTTTCAGTACGTTGTACTCTTTATGTAATAAATAAAATGCAATAGTTAATTTTTTTTTTTTTTTTATTTGCTTTCATAAAATCTATTATTGGCTTTTAGAATACATTTTCTTAAATTATTTTCATATTCTTGTAGGATCAAATTTGGACCGCGAGCTTCTGAAAATAGAAATAATTAATATAACCATAATATATTTAGTTTTAAAACAAAAATAGTTTTAAATATTTCTAAATTTTTTAAGCTTCTTTTTGCGGAAAATCCATTTAAATTGAACTCCCGGTAAACAGCATCAGACGATATTTGCCTAAAGGCCCTTTCTGCACCAACAGCACATTTATATCGCCGTAGATACTTAAGAAAACTAAATGATAAAGATAAACATGTTATAATAAATAAAATTTGTCGTTTCATAATAAATACATACCAATTTAGATTTGAATTTATCTTCTTTGATTTTTTCTTCTAAATCGCTTAGAGCAGCAATACTTTGTACAGGTAACATGCTATCAATTTGAACCTGTAATTCGTCAACTTCTTCACCAGTTAATTTTTTGATTAATTGACGCATCTGTTGGGCGTGGACCAAATTTTGTTTAATTATATTTGTTGCCGCTAAATCTTCTATTGTTTTTTGTTAAAAGCTGAAAAAACAAATTTTATTATTTATTAAAATTAAAAAAAAAAAATTACAAGTTTTTCAATGTTGTCCACTTTTTCTGTGATTTTTGACATATCTTTTTTCAACACATCAATATTAAACTGATTTTCAAGTACAATTTTAATATTTTTGTAACAATTCTGAAATAATAATTTTGTACTATATTATAGTAAACTTTATTTGTAAAATATAAAATATTATTTACCTTTATTTTGTTTCCATCTGCTGTTGGCTGTTGTACTATAACTTGTGCTTCTTCACAATAATCTTCATCACATGCTTGGTCCTCATTTTCTACAAGTTGCTGTTTCTGTATGTCTATTTGTCTTCATCAGATCCTTGTTCATCATAAATAAAGTAGTCTTCAAATAGATCTGGCGACTCGTTGAGTTCTGAATATATTTATATAATTTGTATATTTATATATGTATTTATAAAATTTAAAAATTAATTTAAAAACAAAACTTTACGTGATTTTTTTGTCTCGAGACCAGAATAAAAATTGTGAGCAGCTCTACTGGTAGACTTTCATTTGCTAAGATTTCGTTATATAATAAATACATTGGACGTTCTTCTTTATTTACGTTAGTAAATGTAAATCCAAATTCTAAAAAGGAGCTATTGTATTTCCTTTTTTGATTACAATTTACTTTTTTTATACAAGTATTTTCGGTAATAGTTATTACAGCGAATTTTCTGAATTGTTATATTTTTCTCCGGAGCTGTTAGATTTTTTTTAGTTATTATTTTTATCTCCAGAACGTAGAATCCATCGATCCATATTAACTAATATGGGCTAATAATAATTATTATTTAAAAATATATTTTTTTATGTATGTATACTTACCATTAAATATTTTACAAATAAGAAAAATAATTAATTAGAAAAATTTATCTTACTATTATCTAACGACCCAATTAGATTAATAAACAAAAATAAAGTGACAGTTAATCGTTTTTTTTATTATTGTTTTTGTTTATTACTAACTACATGGGAGCAACTACAACTGCTGCAACTGCAACCCATGTAACAAATAATAAACAAACCATCTAAGTACTTTTTGCTTTAGAATTTAGATTGATAGCCCATATTAGTTAACATTCTACGAATATAAATAGATTGTTATGTATGATAGTGATATATATATTAACACAAAAAAATTGGGCATAGTCTTAATTACTAATGCAATTACTAACTATATCGAATGGTAATAAACTATTGGAATTGTAACGCGAAATATTTGTGTAACTGCTTATATACTAGTAAAATTAAACAACAACTATAAAATTTACTAGTCCATATACACACATAAAATTCATGATCATTCATCATCCCTGCAAACATGGAAGTGGTGAAAACTGTACAGGTTTCATTAATGAGCTTCCAACAGAATCTTATACTGAGATTCTTATACTAATTTTGAAATAGGTCTGCATATGCTCTAGTCTAGAGTGAAACAAAATATGCTGAGTTTTCATTATGTAATTTGCTGAGTTATCATTATATAATTCAGTAGGTATTACACACTCAGTACATTATTTAGTACGTAGTATTCAGTACATTATTCAGTACGTAATACTCAGTACATTTTTCAGTACGTTGTACTCTTTATGTAATAAATAAAATGCAATAGTTAATTATTTTTTTTTTTTTATTTGCTTTCATAAAATCTATTATTGGCTTTTAGAATACATTTTCTTAAATTATTTTCATATTCTTGTAGGATCAAATTTGGACCGCGAGCTTCTGAAAATAGAAATAATTAATATAACCATAATATATTTAGTTTTAAAACAAAAATAGTTTTAAATATTTCTAAATTTTTTAAGCTTCTTTTTGCGGAAAATCCATTTAAATTGAACCTTTCTGCACCAACAGCACATTTATATCGCCGTAGATACTTAAGAAAACTAAATGATAAAGATAAACATGTTATAATAAATAAAATTTGTCGTTTCATAATAAATACATACCAATTTAGATTTGAATTTATCTTCTTTGATTTTTTCTTCTAAATCGCTTAGAGCAGCAATACTTTGTACAGGTAACATGCTATCAATTTGAACCTGTAATTCGTCAACTTCTTCACCAGTTAATTTTTTGATTAATTGACGCATCTGTTGGGCGTGGACCAAATTTTGTTTAATTATATTTGTTGCCGCTAAATCTTCTATTGTTTTTTGTTAAAAGCTGAAAAAACAAATTTTATTATTTATTAAAATTAAAAAAAAAAAATTACAAGTTTTTCAATGTTGTCCACTTTTTCTGTGATTTTTGACATATCTTTTTTCAACACATCAATATTAAACTGATTTTCAAGTACAATTTTAATATTTTTTGTAACAATTCTGAAATAATAATTTTGTACTATATTATAGTAAACTTTATTTGTAAAATATAAAATATTATTTACCTTTATTTTGTTTCCATCTGCTGTTGGCTGTTGTACTATAACTTGTGCTTCTTCACAATAATCTTCATCACATGCTTGGTCCTCATTTTCTACAAGTTGCTGTTTCTGTATGTCTATTTGTCTTCATCAGATCCTTGTTCATCATAAATAAAGTAGTCTTCAAATAGATCTGGCGACTCGTTGAGTTCTGAATATATTTATATAATTTGTATATTTATATATGTATTTATAAAATTTAAAAATTAATTTAAAAACAAAACTTTACGTGATTTTTTTGTCTCGAGACCAGAATAAAAATTGTGAGCAGCTCTACTGGTAGACGGCTGATGCTGATCATGGTAAAAGTTGTTACCAGTTTCATATTTTTTTTCTATAAATTAAAATTTAATTAATTATAAAAAAATTTAATTTAAAAAAAAACATTACGTGTTTCAATAGGTGTTGAAGAAACAAATCCCTCTGTTATGTTTCACTATTGAGTTCATTTTCATAATTGTCGATTATTGGTGATAGTTGACTTATTTTTTAAAATATTTTCTTAGTACCTAGTGAAAATATTTTTTGTCAATGATTAAATTTTGTGAAACAATTATGTAAAATAGGTATAAGAACTGGCTCTATGCAATAGCTACTAACGTATTAACTCCTAATGAAATAAATCCTAATGAAGGAATTCCTAACAATGGTTGCAATAATAGCTAACACATATAAATGAAATAAGTCCGAACCGGGGATGTAATATGTCCTTATCCGAAAATGAAATAAAATCTAACGTTAGGAGTTAAATCAAAACGAATTAATTCCAAACAAAAAAAGATGAAAAAACTTCTAATGTGGGAAAATAATTTTATGTCAAGGTACGTATACAAAGCAATCAATTATAAACTTTAATGTTGTCAACAACTATGGATCTGCATACAGCACATTTTATTAACTGATCCTCATCCGGATGTATGTTACCGAAGCATTCGGAACACAGTTTTAAATGCTTGCACGGCAATAAAAGAGTATTTGGTCGTGTAGAATAGCAGATAATACACAAGTATTAATCATCATCATTTTCATCTTTCCTTTTGGAGCTGGTGCTTGGTTTGTTGTAGTCATCACTATCGGGCTGCTCTTCTTCTGCTACATCATTTTCGATAACATGGTCATCACATTTTCATTTTCTAAATAAATGCTCTCATACTGATAGAGTGTGTTTCACGCGCCGCATAAATTAATTCTTGGTTAATACAAATTTAGGGTTAGCCTTAGCCCCAAAATCTTGCATTACAAAATCTTGGAAAAGGGAAAGAATAAGTAAAACCGAATTTTTGAAGCGCATCGTAATATTTTCTCTCGAGAGTTTTGAATTGGTCGGACGTGTTTTTTTTTCTTTCTGTTCAGTGCATTGTTTAATTTTTTGAACCTTTTAATTTTAAATTGATTTGTGTTTTTTCCAATAATTCCACTAATTATTTATATTAAAGTTAATTGGTTTAAATATCTTTTTTTTTAATCAAAATCTTTATATAAAAGTGCAATTTACTAGTAATTTATTTACAAAACTAAAGGGCAAATAATCATTTATAAAAAAAAAATACGGGAATGCAAAATTATAATTTCCATTTTTAGTTATTATTATTAATATGTATATATAAATAATATATATACATATAGTGGTTTGATTATACCGTATAACAAAATTATTAGTTTTTTTTTTATTTATATCATTGTTGCTCACACAATTAAAATTAAAGTTTCTCGGCCGTAATTGTGTGCATTTAATTTTATATTTTCAAATTAATTTGAATCTCTCGAGCGAATAATAATTATAATTGTTATTGTTTTTTTGTTTGTTCGTCATCATATCTTATATATCAATTGTGAGTGTGTGTGTTTCCAGTTGGTTTTTATTTATTTAAGTTAAGTACAACTTTTGTTTTCATTATTTACTTATTTTTATTTTTTATCATTTGGTCAATTATCGATTTTTTTTTTCCGTCTTTTTCTCCGGATTAGACAATTGACCTAATTTAATTTAATTTAAATTATTTTTCTAGTATTAATTTAATTTATATTCGTATTTCTCTTTTATAAGTATGCATGCGAAATGCTATTGTTGTGGGCTAATAATTAATAGCTCTACTAGATGCCTTCGGATTTTTTGAAAAGTTTTTCCATTATTTGTGAAGTTTGTAAAGATGGCAACATTTTTTCTTTACTCAAACGCAATAATGAATTGATGGAGAGTCTTACTCCCAAAATTGAAGCAATAAAAAATAATGTAGATTCTTTTGGTGAGCGTATTTTTAATATAGAAAATAAAGTTATTTTGTTGTCTAACAACGTAATTGATATTTCTTCCACTGTGGAACAAATTGACAAGAACGTTGAAGCCAATACTCAGTCAATCTTCAGTAATAGTACTGACTATAAGAATAATTTTTCTAAAGCGTTCGATTTGCTTAACAATATTAATGACTCTACCTTAATGGATGATGTCAATGTTAAAATTAACCAAATTAAAGCGATAAACGCACTTTCTGCAGCGAATAACGCATGTCTATCTAATTTAGATGATAAATTTTGTAAGAGCTCCGGTGATATTTCACAATTAGTTATAAAGCTTTCGAGTGACATTAATAGCCTGAACTTAATTTGCGAAAGTAACTTTAAAAATTTAATTAACTGCTGTTCGGTTTACGGTAGTGATCGCACGGATACTCAACGTATCCCTGAACCAGATAGCTAGTAATGATGTCGCAGCGTCTGAGACACCGTTAACTAGTAATTCTACCCGAAACAACACTTCACTACTGGTAGAGCTATCTGAAATCGCCGAAAACGTCACACATAATAAATCTGTTACCGAGTTCCCAGTAATCAGAGCTGTACCGAGGCATAAATCAATATTTGTGTCTCGTCTTAATATCACAACATCTCATAGAAATGTTCTTAACTTTATAAAATGCAACTTAGTTGCTGCAAATATAACTGACGACCTTACTTAATAAATATTAAAAATATTTCTAATTCAAGTCGTATAGTAGCTTCTTTTAAAATATCGGTGCCTGAAGCTATGTTTCAATTATTGTTATCAGCAAGTATCTGGCCGATTAACACCATCGTGCAGGAATTTATTGATAAGCTTAAATCCACCGTGGGCATTAATTTAAATGCGGCTCCAAAAATTTTTCTTATGAGAATGGTATCATTAACGTAGATTCAGAAACAAATTATTCTTTTAATTTTCGTAAGGCAGATTTTAATTAACTAAATAATTTATTCAGTAATATCATAGACACTTATTCTAGAATTTCTGGTGAATAAAAACTAAAGTTAACTTTTGATAGTTAACTTTTGATTTTATCTACTACATTTATTTTTATTTTGTATTAACTCAAATTGCCAATTACAATTTTTTCTTAAAATTACTTTTAAAAAAAATTTTAATAGCTTAGAGTAGCATTTTTGTGAAAAATACCAATGATAATTATTATTTTTTTTCCATCTCTTCAACACATTTATCGAATAAAAAATTCAGTATTCCTTTAATATTGCACTTTTTTTTTTTACTTTCCTTTTATTGAATTTACAATTCATGTTTTCCTCACCTGGGCATAGCTCCTAAACGGCTTTAGCGATTTCACTAAAATTTGAAAGTTAAGCTCGTGTTATTAACCATTCGGTGCCACGAAATTTTCATGGCCCGGCGAGGGGGCGGGGGGTTGGGCCTATTTCCTAAAAAGTCATGTGGGGTATCAAATTAAAGGTCTTGACGAGTACATCTCGTTGGGTAGGGTTTCGGGTAACTAGGACCATGTAGGGCCCCCAAAAAATGGGGCCAAAAATGAAAGAAAATCATGTGGGGTATCAAATTAAAAGTCTGGAAGAGTAGATATCTTTGGGGCAAGTAATGATAGTGTTTGGGGCAACGTAGGTCATGTGGGGGCCTGAAAAATGGGTCATACGGGGGACAGTCAAATTCATATTTTCTTCACCTGGGCATACCTCCTAAACGGCTGTACCGATTTAACTCAAATTTAGAACTTAAGCGCGTGCTATGACCCATTCGGTGCCACATAATTTTCAAGGCCCAACGAGGGGGCGAAAGGTTGGGCCTATTTTCAAAAAAGTCATGTGTCGTATCAAATTAAAGGTATTGATGAGTACATCTCGTTGGGTAGTGTTTCGGGTAACGAGTACCATGTAGGGCCCCCATATGGGGCATCAAATTAAAGGTCTGGAAGAACAGATATTTTTGGGGCAAGTAATTGTAGTATTTGGGGCAACAAGAGCCATATGGGGGCCTGGAAAATGGGGCCAAAAAAAATCATGTGGGGGTATGAAATTAAAGGTCTCGATGAGTACAGCTCCTTGGGTAATGTTTCAGGTAAAGAGGGCTATATGGTACCAAAAATAAAAAAATATACATATGTATATATATAAATATATATATATATATATGAGCCGTTAATTTTGCAAGTAACTTTTCGCGAAACATGAGTTAGAGTTATTTATTATTAACCGCTCAAATATATATTTTTTACTATAATATGTTATATTATAGTAAAAATATATAAACAATATAAAATTTCTACAGTTTTTAGTCGGTCAAATATATTGTGTGAAACTTAAAATATTTGACCGACTAAAAAGTATGAAATAATAAATAAATAAAAAAAACATTTTTTAAAAATACTTTCCTTTATAAATAGTATTATGCGACTAAAAACTAATAAATAATACTAAAATTATATAATCTTTCATTCTTGTATCTAGAGTTTCAGTAATGGTCAATTGTAGTAGGGTTAACTGCAATCGTACTAGATTAGAGATTCAGTTAAGGTAAAATATAGTAAAAGGGAAGTAGACCCCTTATAAATATCATTCTGATAAATTCTATTAATTCTCATAATTAATTTTGATCAGTTATACTTCCATTTATAAGGGGTCTACTTCCCTTTTACTATATTTTACCTTAACTGAATCTCTAATCTAGTACGATTGCAGTTAACCCTACTACAATTGACCATTACTGAAACTCTAGATACAAGAATGAAAGATTATATAATTTTAGTATTATTTATTAGTTTTTAGTCGCATAATACTATTTATAAAGGAAAGTATTTTTAAAAAATGTTTTTTTTATTTATTTATTTTACAAATAACGAATTAAAAATTTGCACCCCAATAGAGATGTGTGAAATAAAATTTCACTAGGAACCTTTAAAGATCCAAAATTAGAATTTTTGTCGTAATTTTTGTTGAAAATAAATAATTCGTTGTATATGTCCTCGAAAAATTCTTCTGGTTTCTTTAATATTTCCTTGCAGTTTTGCACTTTACAATCCAATCCACATTCAACTTTTTTCAGACAATATCCAAGAATTTTTTTTATTGAATTTTGTTGCATTGGCATTATTTCATCAATTATACTTCTAGTTTGAACTTCTTTTTGGTCAATGTCGATGTTGTTATTATTATGCTCGTCTTCATATTCTGTTTCCATGTCTAAAGTGGTATCGATTTCTAAATCTATAGTAAATATATTAAAATAAAAAATATGTTAATTAAATTGTAGAATATTTTGTTTTAATTATTTTTTATTACCTGATTCATTTTCATTCTCCAGTTGCATAACTTTTTGCCAGTTTACATCCAATTGATTATCTTCATCTTCAACGCAATTTCATGATTCCGAATGAAATATAAATTTGAGCGTTAATAGTTTAGCAAACGTAGATCCTATTTGAAAGGCATTTGGATTTCTGTTAAATCCACGTCGTGCTCGAATTTTAGAAAATAAATTTTCCAGTGGATCTTGATTGAACCGCCTAGTGAATATATAAATATCTGCATCTTTATAAATGTTATGGATTTCTAAAATTGCATTAATAGTTTGCACAAACCCATCAAAACAATAAACATTACGTTTTCGTCGGTTTTCTTAATTTACATAATCCAAATCTTGGATTTTTTTTTTCAAAACATGTAAGTCTTCTTAAAAATTGTTTTCCGTACTAATTGGATTTTCAAAAGGCTTACTTGTAAAACGACGGCTGTTAAGTGCATCAAATGTATTGTTAAAAATTTCACAATAAGTGGCAGTTGGTAATGCATTTTCTAAACTATTGTTGAATATTTCTGGTTGCACTCTTACAGCCGTGCGTAAATTGGCTGCCGTAGTATTGGATAATAGTTGCGCTGCTGCTGAAACTGAAATTTTTTCATAAGTTGTGGGATATAAATGCTTTTTCGTTAATTTAAATAATGTTTTAGTTGTAGAATTTTGTTCGGTTCTATAAATACTCTCTATTGTCTTGAAAGAAGCAATCTGGCCAGATGAACCAAACGAAATATCACCACTTATTAAAACGTTTCTACAAGATTTTAGTAAATGGAGAACATCAAATATTCCAAATATTTTTTCACCATTTAAAAAAAAATATGGTTGCTCCGTTTTTATTCCTAGTTTAGTGAAGCAGCTCCTATTGTTTGACCCTTGATCCGCTACAATGGTAATTATTTTAATGCCCAATGTCTTTTGAAGATTGATTATTAACGTTTTGACAATTTCTTCTAATAATAACATATTCGTTGTTTCCAATTTTTAAATACACCTCGAAGCATAAAAAAACATGCTTTATTGGCAAGCGTAGTTCCTTTTTTATTGTTAGTATCTACGAAACCAAATATTCGATCATGCTTCTGGTTGTATATTAGTTCTTTTTTTATATCAAGCTCATAAAAAGATAAAGAACATATTTTGTCCTTGTCTTCCGATGTGCTTAATGTTTTTTTAACTTCATTTATTAATTTATTGTTTAGTCCAGGTTCAATCATTGTAAAATATGCCCATCTTTGAATTGTTGTACGATGCGGAAGCTTAACATGACAATCTGATCTTAAAAATTTATACATTGATGGCGAGCGCAAATATAAACTTTGAGCCATATATTTGTCAGCTAAATTATAGTTGGTGTTTGTTTTCAAAAACAACTTACAAATATTTTTTGTTATTGCATTAACATTTTTCACAGAATCAATTTTTTCAAAAATGGTCTGGTTGCGTTTTTTTTTTAGTGCTTCAATTTTTAATTATTTTTTAACGAATTGTGCACGTAAACATTTACTTTCACGTTTGTATTTCAATAGTTCATTGATTTTGTTATTTTTTTATTAATAAAATACTGTTTAAAATTTGAATTTGTTTTCCTTGCTTACTTTCCATACACTCTTCGCAATCAATTTCATTATCATTGCACAAACTGAAATATTTTAAATGCTCCTCAATTTCAAATAAGGAAGGAAATATCAATATTTTCATCACCACTATTTTTATTTTGACTTTGTTTGCCTTCAATTGTATTACTACTAGTACCAGCAGCACACATTTCATTATGATTAAAAACATTATGATAAGTTTTATTACTGGTATTCTTTTTAAATGAAGAACCATTGTCAATTATTGGTAAGGTGCCTTTTTTTAATTTTCTACTTGAAATATCACTTCCGAAATGTTTGTCGCATACATAACTTTCATATGAAGATGGCATATTTTCGTTATTAATTCCTAAAAATAAAAAACAAAATTTAATATTGTGGAATATAATTATTGTTTATAATATTTACCTAATATTTCAAGCCATTTTTTTCTTTCAATTTCATCATTTGGAATTTTAAAATATTTTCTTGATGGAAACATAATTGATAGCTCTTTACAAACATTACACTTTACTTTCCGCGGCATTTTTAATTAAAAAAAAAAAAAAATTATATTATGCAAAAAAAACGAAGTAAATTCTATAAATTAAACAATCCACAAAAAATTCAAATTGAACACTTTAAAGTTTTATATCACAAGTAAGCTTTGAATCTTTCACAAATAATCCAAGAATAGATAACAATTTTAAATTTATAATGTTTTTATACGATTTTACAATAAAAATAATATAAGGTAGATCTATATATTTTCTTTTAATTTTCCTAATGATTATTTTTTCCTTTTTGTTAATTTATTTGTAAAAATTAATATACTGGTATTATTACCTCAATAATTTTTTATTTTATTTTGAGATTTTGGTTCCAATTTTCGTTAATATTATTCATTTTTTAGCAACTGAAAGCCTTTAAGTATATAGGTAACCAAAAGACTATTCATTTTTCAAAAAGAGTTTATTCTTTTATCATTACCTGACTAACCCATTTATACAGTGTGAAAGTCCCGAAATTTCAGTAAATTAATATACTTTCAAAATATCGATATCTAATTTGAGTTATAAGCGTTTCCAAATTTCGAAAGTAAAGGGCCCAACATTTCCAACCTAAGCTTTTAGAAATTTTCAATATTTAGCCCTTCTGCTTTGCCCAAAGATCGCGGTTTACAGTCAACACGCTAACAAATAAATCCAATCTAGCATGATAATCTAGTTTTAAATACCACATATAGATAACCAAAGGAATATTTATTTTGGGAGTATATAATTGAAGTATTGATGGCACTCTGTTTGTTTGCCGGTATCTAAATTGGTTAGAAAGGTCATCTGCCGGTACCTAAATTGGTTAGAAAAGTCATCACACTCATAACATGGTAATTAAAAAGTACATTACTCGCAATCAAATTTTGAAAGTATTTTTATGAAACATAAAATTAATGAAATTGAATCCGATATCCGAGTTAATTATATATACATATAATGTATTTGATTCTTTAGAATTTTTCAGATACAAAAAAAAAAAAACAATTTTTGTAATATTTTTTTTTTCCAAGCAAGATATCTAAGAACAAGAAAGAAATAAAAATTATAAAAAATCATATACACCTAAATGATGAGAAAATTCTGTGTATGTATGTACCTATAATGAGAAAATCACATTGAGAAATGAGAAATTCACATTGAATATATTTTTGTTCCTATTTGAAAGAGCAAAAATATATTTTTGTTCCTATGTAAAATAAAGTATATCTTAAAAATATATGAAGAAAAATTATTAGATATACTTTCATACATTTTTAAACGTAACGCCATCTATCGAGATGATGAGTTTAGGCAGCTCATATTTGTTATATGAAAATGCACTGTCTATGTATGTGTCTATGCCTATGGTAATATTAACTTTGATGAAATTTTAGCCAATTCTAATAATAATATTGATATTTTAACTGCCAACTTTTATACGACTCTTTTCGAATGCGACCGTTAACATCGAAGGTATTTCGAATGCGACCGAAGGTATTTTTCCCACCCTGTGGAAGCAATCATTTATTATTCCAATTCATAAAATGGGTTGTAAAGCTGATCTATTGAATTACAGGCCCATTGCGAAGCTTTCCAGCATCCCAAAACTCATTGAAAATATTGTGTATGATTCGTTATAGTTTCATTGAAAACCGTTGTTCTCACGTAAACAGCACGGGTTCCTTAATGGAAGATCTACAACTACCAATTTAACTGATTTTGTTTCTAAAACTTTAATTAATATGGAAAAGGGAAAAGAAGTAGATGTAATCTGCTGCACCGATTTCTCCAAAGCTTTTGATAAAATATCACATAAACTAATATCGTTCAAGCTTAAGGCACTCGGTTTTCCTCCAGGGTTTATTCTTTGGCTGGAACCATATCTAAATGATCGTCAATATCGTGTCTTATTTAGATCCAATACTTCCGTTCCATACTAATTAGTATTCATTTCATTTGCATAGTTTTAGGAGTTATTTCATTATGAAATAACTCCTAACAATAAACAATGCAGCAAGTCCTAACTTTGATGAAAATAAACCTAACATTTAGGTGTTTCTTCATTTGTAATAACACCTAAATTTGTATGGGAATGTTAGCTTTTATTTCACATTTTTTTGTTAGGAGTTAATACGTTAGGTTAGGAGCTATTGCATAGAGCCATAAGAACTATTTTGTTTTCATATCGTATGGGATAAAATTTATATGTAATTTGCGATTGCAAAAATGTAAAAATTTTGCTTCTCAAATTACAACAGGCTACAATCCCAAGTGCAGCAGATGAGCTGACAGGTTCAATAAAGAAATCAGTAACAGTTTCAAATCTATGAGCAAGAATAGTATCGCCATTTTTATTGTGACCAAAACCAATTACTTTAACTGGAATTTTGTGATTAATTATACAATAGGAATCTGCGTCTTTTTTATATGATAGACCAAAATCATTACTATGTGCAACAATAGCTTGAATCTTTTTTGATAAATTTGTACTGGTGTGAATTTCATCCAACCGTCTATGTAATTGCTCAAGAATATTGGTTGGTGGCTCAAGAATATTGGCTAATTATACTTTTCAGAAATTGCATATAATTTTCTGACTTGTGAGCCGAAAAATTATCTAGTGGAGCATATTGTTTTTTCACATGAGAGCATTCTTATTACTGAGTGTAAAAGCAAAAATACATAGTACACGTCGCTGTCAACTCTATCTTTTAAAGCTACAATTCCTGTGTACAGTAAAAATTGTCTAAAGTCTGTAGCCTTCCAATGAGCAAGATAATCAACCGGTCGTGTATTTCGTGCGAATTCTGATGGTGTTCCACTTTGCAAACTGCGCAATACAACATTTATTTACTCAATTTTAAAAAATAATCTATTGAAGCTACCCTTACATAAATCACTAACATTTTCTTCGCCCAAATCAACAAGATGCATGACATCCAACGGGAATTGCGACACCATACCAATATTAAAATGTTCTAATATAATTTTATTTTCTCTAAATTCTGAGCGATGATGGTTGGGATCCAATCTCAAAGAAAAAGTCTTATCCGTTCGAATGGAACCAACTGTATGCTGAAAAGCAACTCTTCTCTCAATTATACAGCCTTTTTGGTCACATTTTGCGCAACTGGTTTTCCCAGTGTGGTATTGGACTCCACTTATATAAGCCCTAGCTGAACTATATGCAATGAAAGCTCTAACTTTAAAAGGTTTGCTCTCTGAACTATCATGTATAAATACACCATTATCTCCTAAAAATTTTATTTCTTCTAATACCATTTTTAAATATTCATTTACATTATCTGGTTTTGATGTTCCAGAAAAGCACCCTATCAAAAAAGGGTTTTCGTTTCTAAAATTTGTAAACGTACCAATTATGGGCCATAAAACTCTGCGGGAACTTTTAAACAAATTTAATCTATCGATACTAATGTCGATAACGATGGTTAATACCGATTTTAATTTTTTTTTAAATAATTTTGTATACCAAAATGAATGTATTGGCCAGATGAAAAATTAAATATCGGAGCTGACTTCTGATTTGTTTCAAGAAGTTTTCGGGCACATAATGGCAAATTTTTTATATTTGATCGTCGTAGGGATTTCAATAACTGATCAATTTTGTTATGTGAAATTTTATTTTGGACTGCCCATGTTCGTAATTCCTCGCATAATGTCATATTTATATGCATTTAGTCTGAATTATCATTATCGCTGCAGTATTCCATTGTTATATCATCGTCAATTTCTGCATTAAAATTAGTTTCACAAGTTTGATCATCACTGTCACTGTCTTCTACGCCATCTTCAATTTCTGGTATCAATTTAGGAGACACAATATCGCAGGGTAAAGTATCATCTATTCAATTATTTTCAACACTGCAACTTTCTTCAACTCTACCAGATTTATCCAAATTTTCATATCGTAATAAATCCTTTTTGTATTCATTTTCAATTTTTGACATTTCATTTAGGAAACTTTTTTTCGACATTTTATTTTTTTTGGTTAGTTTTTAATATTTTAAAAGGTAATGGAATATGCAATGCAAGGTATAATATTAGATTAGATATACGAAATATATTATAATAATTAGATATTAAAAATTAAAAATAATGTTGAACTATTTCCCTTCCTTTAAATTTTATATTATAAATATTCTATTCTATATAAAACCAAAACCCATTATAACAAGAAAACTATCGTATGGCGAACATTGAAACCTAAAAGAAAGTTGAGAATTTACTAAAATAAAAATATGTTCAACCCACAAATAGTGTATAAAATAAATTCTCAGTATACTGTATAGTTTTAGACTATACTATAACAAAAAAATTATTTTGAAGCATAAAAATATATATAAAAAAATGTTAATGTCATCGAACCGGTAGTTACTTAAAATGCGATACCTACTCCTGCTTAATGAAGGGCAGTCACACAGCATGTGACTGATATCTTCCGCTACACTCAAGTCTTGGCACCCTCTGCATGAGTCCACCGTGGTTAGCCCCAACCTCTTGGCAATTTTTCCTAATAGGCAATGCCCTGTTATAATGTCACCTGACAGGTATTGATCCATATTTCAGCTACCTTCTTCTATATGGTTCTGTCAATCTCTTTCTTCACTACACCCAATGGCACAAGAATAGATTGATCAGCGACCTCTATATCCTTTTCAGAGCCCTTCCTAGCCAGTTCATCAGCTTGCTCGTTATGTCACAATGACTAGACAAAGTTTTACCGTACTAATCCTGCAGTGTCTGAAGCACAGCTCTGCATCTCCTAACCAAGCTTGATTTTATTACCATTGAATCAAGCGCCCTGATGGCAACCTGACTGTCGACGTAGATTGTAAAATCCTCGTGTGATATCACCTTCATCGTTGCTAGTGAGGCCGCATATTCTATTGCTAGCACCCCCGCCCGAAACACACTGCTGTGGTTTGGCAACCTCACTGATTCCTCTATATTTAGTTTTTCAGAGAAGACACCCGCACCAGTTCCGCTGGTTGTCTTTGATCCGTCCGTAAATATAGAAATCCCATTCTGCGGTATTACCCGACCTCACCTCCATCCCATTCATCCCTTGTCGGGATTCGATTCGAATGCTATAGTCTTTCTCAAAGAATATCTGTGGTACTAGTCTGTTTGCACTCCTCTAATATCTAGTTGATATTCTTCCAGTATAACACTCTGTGTATACGGCTTAAATTTTAGGGCATTTGACTCACGAAGTCTCAATGCCGCCTTCGCTGCATTGTTTTTAACCACCTCGCTCACTTGGTGTAGATCAAGAATTATCTCCATGCATTTAGTTGGTGTGGTACGAAGAGCTCCCGTAACACTTATGCACGCCTTCCTTTGTACCTTTTCCAACTTTCTCATTACCGTTTTCTTCTCCACTGCTGGGCACCATACTAGCGCACCGTACATGAGTATAGGTCTCACGATGATGATGTAGAGCCAGTATGCTATATCGGGCCTAATTCCCCATTTCATTCCTGAAAATCTCTTGCATGTAAATAATGCAGTGGTTGCTTTTTTCACCCTTTCCTCAACATTCTTGTTCCAGTTCAGTTTGGAATCCAATATAATTCTTAGATATTTCGCGCTGTTCAAGAATGTCAGCTCCACTCCGTTCAGCTGGATTCACTGAGAGCCCACAGGTATCAGACCACCTCGCTACTATGTTGAGGTTCTTCTCCATCAGCATGCTGATAGTATCCAGGAATTTCCCACTTACCAGAATCACAAGCTCATCCGCATATATGCAACAACCTTGTATCCTTTCTTCTCCAATTCCTTCAAGACACTGTCCATTACCAGCAGTCACAGAAATGGCGATAGCACTCCTCCCTGTGGTGTGCCTCTGGTGACAGATAGTTTTACCGCACTAGTGCCCCAACTTGACGTTATGTTCCTTGTCTTCAGCATCTGGCCAATCCAGATTGCAAAACCTCTATTCACACCTGCATCACACAGCGCTTTCTCAATGACTTCAGTCTTGATATTGTTGAACGCTTCTTCTATGTCAAGGAACGCTGCCAATGTGTACTCCTTATAATTCAGCGACGTTTCAATTTGCGACACCGTATTATGCAGTACGATGAGACTAGGAGTAGAAGCGTATCCATCTTACTCCTACCCCATTCTACCACTGTATTTTCCTCATCACTGAAATCATTTAAAAGAAACATTTTACCCAAATACAAGATCTTTGTCTACTTACACCCCCTTTAAAATACAGGCTAAAATCCTTACCTTTTAAACCTTGTATTATTCCTCTACTGTCGATTCGCGGCTCCTTGATGTTGTGTCGGCTCATATACCCGATCAGGTTGCCTGTTGTAGCCCTACTGTGGTGGAGGTTTACCTGGATCACCTCCATCGTCAGGTCCACCACCACGCACCATTCTCAGATTGACATGCACCTAGCTAAACCTAGCATGTACACGTTCTTTTCCAGGAACGGGAGGGAGTCTCTGTTGATGCTTACCAGGAAGTGATGGCCACGTTCCGTTCTAGCATCAACTTTCAGCACCTTCCAGTCCTTTGCCTTCAGATCTTTATTCTGTCCAGCCAGAAAACCTAGCAACCTATCCGGCGTTTGGAACGGCTTCGGTACCCAGATCCACGCCTTTGGCCTCATAAACTTTACAGTATCGGCTCTCGGGATGGCTCTCAGCCTTGATCCCTCCCAGATACCATCAAGCTTACATAGCGTAGTGCTCAAGAACTATTTCGAAAGTCTATTCGCACATGCCACTATCTTCTACCCTTTTTCCCAACCTGCGCCATTAAATTGGATTTCTTCCGCTGAGCCGGATGCGAAATGTTCGATTAGTACATCTTGAATTCCCTCCTCAACCTTAAGCCATTGGTCGCTCTCGAACTTCCCTTCCGAGGAGCCCTAGTCCACAATGGCTACCTGTAGCTCGTCAGCTATACCTTTAACCTTCTTAGGGGTTTTCGGTATTATGTTGTCATCAGATCTTCCTCTTTTCTTCCCGTACTGTTCTTTGGCTACCGCGGCTTTTCCTGCAGTAGACTTCGGATCAGTACGCGATTTGTTGTCGCGACCATCTCTTTCCCTAGTCTTTCCAGACGCACTGGATCGAGATGCCGTAACAACTCGTCTATCACCAGCCCCCCTAGTCTTCTTATCGGACGCATCAGAGGTTGATGATGCTGACTTCACCTTTTCAGTGCCAGCCTTCCTAGTCTGCTTACCAGACGCATTTGAAGTCGACACTTTAACCAGTTCTTTCAATTCAACCGATTCAACTATGTGTCTGGCTTCGACAATTTTTTTCTTGTCCCAGGCATTTAGTTCTTTCGGATCTCTCAATGACAGCTTTCGCAACCGTCTTCTTGCGCTTCTAATCCTGTTTAGAGCATTTTTCCTCATGTTCCTAGATTCAACACCCGTCGTATATGGCTTAATCTTCCGGAACGCTGTCTCTGTTGGTACGGTGCTGGAGCCTACCTTACCAATTTCCTTCTCCGTGGAGTCTTTCAGATTGATGATGGTCTTGTTACCATCAACTTCCATTTCGGAACTAGAATCCGACAGATTTTAGCAGCTAGACTTTAGAGTCTAGCAGGTAGCTCTAGACTTCCCAAGTCGAGAGTCGTAGATGATGATTGCGACAATTCTCGAAATTCTTCATTTAGATCAAATTCAGTAACAATACGTGAATCAAGGCCTGTTTCCACCTTCATGCACGGTCCTACTGGCGACTTAGATCCTTGCGGATTCAAGCCCTCGCCGCCTGTCGTAGGTACAGACGACACTTGTGTTGACATCCCAACACGCGATTTGTCCTTTTTCATTTCCATGGTCCATATTGTTGTGGATTCCCTTAGTTTTCAGACCTCACTCGTGGCCTTATCGGCATGGTTAGACCTGCAAGATACTGTGCTGAGCTACAGTCTCTGCCGACATCGCCCACTTCGCTCATCAATCCTACTTCAGCCCCACCACCGCGTCAAGGTGGTATATCTGACAATCAATTCTGACAATTCTTGAAAATTGTAGATGTGATGTGATGTGTTTGAAGATGGTTTTTCAGCAAAAGTTTGGAGTAACTCTGATGTAATTACCGATTCTTCAAGATGACTAAAACTATTTTCTGTCTCATCTAAAACACATCCATTTTAACATTATTTTCTTTTAAGCTTCTATATTAGCTGACTCTGATAATATACCTAAGTAAGAATACTATGTTAATATTTAATTTAAGTTATTTTATTGTTGTGCTTGTATTAAGCAAAATAAATACCATCATTCCTTCCTAATAAATAGCTCCGTAAATAATAAAAAATCAAATAACAAAATAAAATTATAAATATAAATAAAAACGTTATTAAAATTTGTACTTTTATAAATATAAAAATTGCTAAATATCTAATAGTTAACGATGCAACTGAATAAATTGTCAATATTTGGGAATTCTTCAGTCTTTGTAATTGTAAGTGTACAATATATGTGATAATTTTTTTTTATTTTTAGATTCTAACACATATGAGTCTCTTTAGATTCACATATAAACCTATTATTACCATTCCGACATGCAGTTTCAAAAATATCAGTTATCTGCTTTTAATTTTCATTATCAGATACATTATAAGCTAAAAATGGATTTTCTTTACGCGAACCTATATATCTAGATAACCTCTTTATTTATGAAATAGTAATGGAAACGAAATATTTTTACTAGGCACTAATATGTATGACATTTTTATTTTTTCTATAATCTAGTTCTAGTGTCTTCTATAGTCTCAAGCTCTCAGTCGTCGCGTAACTGAAAAATATGTCTTTTTCATGGTAAACAATTAATAATAAGAAAATTATTTAAATATGAAGTTAAACATAAAAAAATAAATGGTAAAATAAACTATATTGTAGTATTATATTAAATTGTCTTAAAAACCTTTAAAACAAATGTTGAATTAATCAACTTGTAATCAGAAATAAATGTTTACTAAATTTTTCAGCAATCTTCAATCGACCCAAAATAAAACGCATTTGTTTTTATGTTGAATGTTTTCTTATTATATTTTCGTTTCAACAAAATTTTATATTATAAATTGTGGTCATTATAGAGAAAGCTACAAAATTCCTGAAAATCAAATTTTATTTTAAGAATACAAATATATTTTACATACAAATTTACTTTTAGTTTTTTTCCTTTTCCAATTACAATAGTTTTCAGCAACTAATTGTTCCTTATTTTACTTTATTTATATTTTTTACGATAATTTATTTATCGTTTATTTATTTTTAATATATTTACGTTAATTTTACTTTTCAATAATACTTTTGTTTTCTCCAAGATTTTTCAATATCAGATCTTTTCCGGAAATCAAAAATATATGCGTGGTTGTTTTAATTTGACATATACTTTTTTTTTTCTTTCAGTATTTAAACGTGGCTTTCCCTACAGGAGATTTTAAAACGAAACTAGCGCCGATTTTTGGCCGTCACTAGCGGTGACAACAAATATTAAAACACATATTTCATCATTATTACTGCATAATAATTAAAATTAAAAATATTTTTTAAAATTAAGATTACAAAATTTTTTTTAATTTCTGTCTAAAATTTAAATGAAACTTTTTTTTTTCAAAGAGTTATTTGGATATTAAATATAAATATATCATTAATTTAAAATAATAAAATATTGTATTATAAAATAATAATAATGTTACCGAAATAATATCCCAACATGATTAATCATACTGACAGCTATTAATTAAATAAGAATAATTATATTTGTGGGAACCTTTAAATTATATTAGGCTACACACTAAAAAATCCAAGCACACCCCCGAAAAATTGTTAACTTGTTCAATGGTTGATATCCATTTATAGTTAAATTCATTAATAAAATATAGCTGTTTTTAGCAATTTCAATAAAAAATCGACTTGTTGTTAAATTATTTATTATTTTGTTAAATTATTTTTTAGCTATTTCTTAAAATCATTGTTATATAAAAGTTATTGTTAAAAAATATTTGTAAATAATTAAATTTACCAATTTACTACAGCTACTAAGAATTAACATCCTACCGTTGCTAAGTTTGATGCAAATATTAAAATACATTATTTGAATTTTCCAGGTGATGATTTTGGCTACTTTTTTTAGCCAATTAAACTCGAAGCAATATTTTATAATCAGAACGTTGAAACAAAATAATTGTTAAATATAAATTTAACAATTTGATATATATAGTTGGCAAATATATTTTAATTACATCTTAGCAACTCTTAATTCATAGAATTAGCAATGAATAGAAAACAATATTTAACAATTTTATATGGTTAAGCGTTAAAAAGAAAACAGCCTATAAATAATAAATAAGTTCATTTATTTTATTTTATTAAATAAAAATATCTGCGAAACTCGACCCTAAAATAAAAATGTTATAATTTAAAATAGTGTTCTATAATCTATACTATGTAGGTTTCGCTCAACTAATTTTTCAAAAGCTATGTGCTGGAAATTTTACGAAAAAATTTAGGTCCAATAAAAAATCTAAAAAGTGTTTATATTTTTGAAGTACTTCCAAATCTATGTAGATTAAAATTAAAGAAACAGTATTTTATAAACGAGTAACGAGTTTAAATAGGACTTTGACTTTGAGACAATAAAAAATAAATTTGACCTTCCTTTAAAGATTTTCAATTTCGGGTCCACCCCTCGCAGATATGGCCCCAAAAGTAATATAATCTATTATTGAGGATATATGGTGGGGAAGGGTTTATAATTTAAAATAATGCTCTATAGTTGCAACTAATTTTTCGAAATATATAGGAGCAATGGAGCGGTGAAAAAAATATATTTTTATGTTTGGGTTGGGAGGCTATATTTCCGAAGGGTGGGTTCAAACTGAAAAATGTTAATTTATTTTTAATTCTCTTTTCATTGCCAAAATTGCAGCTTCGTAGTTTATCCCGTTTAGAAAATAGAAAATAACTATTTTATTTTTGAAAAATCTAAAAAGTGTTGAGAATTCATTATGTCAATACTTCCAAAGTTATATGTAGATTAAAATGAAAGAAACAGTATTTTCTAAACGAGTTTAAATAGAACTTTGAAATTTTGACAGTATAGCGACAATAAAAAACAAATGGGATCTTCCTTTAAAATACATAAAAAAAAATTAAATTTATAAAAACTGCATAATTGTAAAGAATGCGTAAAAATTAAATTTGTTGATTTGTTAAATTCAGCAATCAGAAATTGCTAAACTCAACAAACAAAATTTTAACTACTTGATATTGCTAAAATTAGCAAGCTTAAATTAAAGAAAATTGATGCAGTTGGCTGACAACATTTTAGAGTCAATATCAGCAACCTGAAAGTGCTAAATTTAGTTTTTTTGTCTAATTTAACAACTTATCGTTGTTAAAAGTTATTCCATTATTTTTTTGCTTTTGGTAAAGTGGAATTTCAATTTTAGTTTGTTTAAGCAGTCAATTGGATAACTAATGTTTGTGGTGCCGTGCTTGTGAAATTAAGAATAAATAAAAACAGTGAACATAAAAAAAAATATTTCTTAGTATATACAATGGCATTTAATTATGAATTTATATGTTTAAAGTGAATTTTGATAACATTTTATCATTATGTGACCGTAAATTACAACAGTAAAATAGCGACTCATCCTACTTTTTTTGAATTGACTGAATCTGGTAAGTTTTGTGGAAATTACTAATATACATAACTACTTATTATATAATATACACACACATATATATATATATATTGACAAAATAAATATATTTCAAATATACTGTGTGCATCGCTAATTCATTACATATAGTATATATATATAATATATATATATATATATATATTTATTATTATATGTATGTATTTGATTTTTAGCTCGAATTTTACTTAGTTCTTACTTATTTAAAATATATTACATTTTAATTTTTTTAACTTTATTGTCAAAAAAATATTTTAATTTTTAAATTTTGAACAGATCTATAGATTTATTTGTCATTTTTTCTTATATTCTGATGTGTTTAATATGTTGTAGGTCACAATTGATTTCCAACTTAAATACCCCGGAAAACAAAATTTATTTGTTGAAGCATTCAATTCCCAACTATTTGCAAAAATCGAGTCCATCGCCTCTAAGGACAACAGTTTTGCACATACAGGTGAATTCGAGAAAGGTAAGAATATAAATAATAAAGTATATTTTCATATTGCATATTTTAATAACGCCTAATTATTTTTTTAGAATACGACAAACCTGTGTTTTGTCTGATAGTACTGTTGCCGCCAACAACGCTTGGACGGGGCAATAAAAATAGATGTAGGCTTTCGAAAAACTTCAAGCGACCTATTTACTTTAATGAGGTACGAATTTTATTTTTTATAATATGTTCATACTTTAAATACCTTGTTAGTATTTTTTTTTTGTACCACCTATTGTCTTGAAACCATATTTGTTTTTTGGGTACATATATACGTAAATTATCACCTATATTGTTTCATATTACTGATATATATTTCTTTTCTTATAATATTTCAGATCAATAAATCATTGAGTGATTTGAATACTGCAGATGTTAATCCTGAGAATGCACCTATAACTGTAGCAAGTGGAATAGCACGGAATAATATTACCAAATATTATATATATGTAAATGCTTTGGATATATTTTTGAAGGTGCACTACGTATTTAACAAAATGTAATATAATTAAATTTAAAAAAAAAAAAACTTATAAGTTGATAAGACAAGAAGCAGATATTTTGACAATCATTAAAATATCTGATTTATTTTATGTTGGCATATTTGAAAAACTAGTTGTAGCTGGCCAACATTACATAGTAACGAAGCATTTAATTGTATAAATAATGATTAAAATAAAACATTAAATATGAAAACTAAAATTAAAAAAAAACACAACTAAATAATCAAGTATTAAAAAAATAAATAATTAAGTAAAAAAAAATATTATATTTGAAATGAAATATTAGTAGTAAAATAAATACAATATAAAATTAAGAAAAAGTATGTAAAAAACTAAAATTAAATATTTGGATTAAATACTACAATGTTAAATAATTTCATTTTGTTAAATATTTTAAAATATAAAAGCAGAAATTTAAATATTAAATTTGAAATAAAAATTAAATTTAAAAATAAATACAGTATAAAAAATTAAAAATAAAATTATGTACATGTATGGAATTAAATACATAAATAAAATCTGTCCAACATTAAATAGTACTAACACTTAATAGTATAAATCATTATATATGATTCAAATTAAACATTAACAATGAAAATAAATATTAAATAAAAAAGAAACTATAATAAAGTATTAAAATTTAAATTAAATAAATACATTTACAAAACTAAAAATAAATATTACATTTGAAACAAAATATTTTTGTATTACAATAAATGTTGATAGACATGAAATTAAATATTACTTTTAAAATAAAATATTAATATTAAAATAAATTCAATATAAAATTGGGAGAAATATTAAAATATTAAATTAAATATTGTATTTGATATAAAATATAAACAGTAAATAGATAAGAAATTAAATATTCGATCAAAAAAAATATTTGGATTTAAATTACAAGAAATAAAATAGAAATTTAAATATTAAATTTGATATAAAACATAAATTTTAAAATAAATTACAATATAAAAATTTAAAAAAAAATGTATCTACAAAAATAAAATTAAATATTAAATAAATATAAACTTTTATTTTAACTTACATAAAGAAAAACCATTTTTTGATTTTTTTTTTTTCAGATTTTAGTTAGATATATGCGAGGAAATATTTATATATATATATATTCATATATATATATATATATATATATATATATATATATATATATATATATATATATGATATATATATATATAAAAGGTAAATTCGACATTATTTTATTAATCTTTTCGACAACTAGGATTGTAGAATTTAACATTTCAGAGGATTCAAAAATTAATTCAAGTTAGCTGAATTCTTCAAAGTATAGTTGAAGAATTCAGCAAACTTGAATGTCTATTTTAACAATTTTCTGTAAATAAATTAAATTGCTTCTTAGGAATAGTTAAATTTAAAAATACCAAAGTAGCAAAATAAGCATTTAAATGTTGGTAGATTTATTAAAAAACTTAGATTTGGCACAGTAGCGTTGTTAAATTAGGCTTGCGGTTGGCGTTATTTTTAACACATACATTTATTTAGATTTGAATATACAGTTTGCTAATTGAAAAAAATCAGCATTATAAGTCTGCTAAATTTGTCAAAAGTAAACATGAATATTTCTAAATTGTAATCATGTAATTGTTTAAATTAGCAATTTTCGAAATAATTAAACAAGCATAGTTCACAATTGTAACAAATATAATTTAATCGTTAATTGAATAACTGGCAGTGTTAATATATTTTAACTTTTATGTGCTCCGAAAGTTGTTAAAATCAGCACACTCAGGTGGTGGTCTCAAATCAATTTATTTATTTTGTCAAATTTGAGCCTGAATTTTTTAGTGTGTAGGACTAGGATACAATTGATGACTAGGCAAATAAATATTAATAGTATACAAAAAATAAAATTCTGAATTAAAGATGAATATTTTATTTTATGGAGTTAGTTATATTTAAATCAACTATAATATTTTTTATCTTCTCTATGTTTATGAAGAAAAAATAATATTTTATTAATATTTACTTAGATCTTAGAAGGTACTTAGAGAGGGTAGAAGAAAATTAGAGTTTGTTAAAACAGCATATATGGTATATGCAATTATATAGGACATCAAAATGTAAAGAAAAATTGATCACAATATGAACTAATTCCATCACAATACTTATTTTTAACACATTCCATCCATCCAGAGTAAATTTACACACTCTTTTTCATGTTAAAAGCTAATACGAGCTGAAAAATATTTATGCAGTAGTCGATATATGTTGGCCTCCTTCTTTGTAGTTTTAATATAGAAAATTGTATAAATGTATTTTCTTATTTGCATAAAAATAATATCACGAGATATAAAAAAAATATTCTTAATGTAGCCTCTTAAATATTTAATCTTAATTGTTGCATGTAAAATTAGAATAACTTAAAAATAAATTTACATAACGCGATATATTTAGCTTTAACTATTTTTTAAAGTAAACTTTCCAAGTGCAGTTTTTATACTAAGGTAATAAATTATACAACAACAAAAAATAGGATAATGAATTTAATTTCCTGTATAATTTTAATAGCTAACTTAATATTTGATATTGCATGCAATTTTTAATTATAAATATTACCAAAATTGGTACTTCAAAGTTGAGCGGATAAGTGAGAAATTCTACTGTATTATTTAAGTTAATTTTAAGTTATTATTATAATTTTGAACATCGGGGATTTAATATATAAAATAAAGAAAACTAGGTTAAGTTATTTATCGTAATAAAGGTTGTATACAGTTAACAAACATTTGCAAGTAAAGATTAAAAGTTAAATACAAATTTTATAGAATATTTTAACGAAAAAATAGATAAATTATAAATGTAAAGTAATGGATAATATTCAAGTACATTATAACTAAAGTTACAAATTTATAATTTGATACATTCAAAACCTTATCACACGTGAACGAGCTGTTTGTTTCGTTTGAAAAAACAATAAAATTCTTAACCAATTTTTTTTTGTTTTATTTAAGATTGTGTGCCTATTTTGGAACTATTATTGCAAATGCACCATGTTAAGCAATTCTCGCTTTAAAATGTTTTTTGATTAAAAGTGTAAATGCAAGGAAAGAACAAAATGCAGAAAACAAATTGACTATCGAATTTATCATTATCATATCTGTGACATTTCGATTTTGTGTCGAACTTTGATTTTAAATGAGAAAAATTAATAAAATATATGTTAGTTTTTGGAAACATTTTTTGTTTAAATGTGTTCCGTTTTATAAAAATCAAAAGGTACTGACCTTTTTCACTCTGGAATGCGACATTTTCATTGTTACAATACAAATGCTTGGTTACATTAGTTACTGGTGTAGAAAATTAGCATTCGAACCAAAGATTCAATCCCTACAGGTCGCGGCTACATTCACTTATCCACAAAATAGAAATGTTGAAAATGATTATATTAATAATGTACTGTATATTCAAAATATCCTTGATAAAATAAATGCTATATTATTAAATTGCAAAATTATATCGTAACATAGCGGCTATAACAAAAAAACTAAGCGGCTGGAACTTTAAATAGCGAAACATAGAAAGGACATTAACTATACGTAATCCAAGTTATATAATAAAAATATTATACGTTTATAATAATACACTCTCTTTATAAAATATATACTCAACTTTTAGTTTTTTATTGCATCATTAGGTAGAAAAAAATCGGAAAATTCGTTGAATCAGAAAATACATTCTTGTTATTCCAAAACACCTTTTCATAATTAAATTTTTAATGTATGTTAAGGTAATTTTATATTTATAAAAAATAAAATATTATAATTTAATTTTACGAATAGTTTATACAATAAAAATTCTGAGTCCCACAGAGCAATCACCTAATGCCATTTGTTTTATTATTTCTATTATGTCATTAAGAATAGTAACCTGGGCATTGATGGAGATGACATGAAAATTTATAATTTCTTTTTTTCTTTCTAATTCTATCCCATTTATTAAATAATGTCGATCTTATACAATAAGTCCATTGTTTTTAATTGCTTGTTGTGAAGTTTAACTACAAATTTATATTTTTAATTCTTTAAAAAAAAAAAAAATTTAAAAAGTAGTTAAATAAGTTTTATCTTCTCTAAATTAAAATTAAACTTCAAAATGAAATAGTATTAATTTCTCCTATAACATGTGGAATAAAGAACATTATTCTATTCAGAAATTATGAAGCTGTGAATTAAATATGCATCCAAGGAATAAAACTATAATTAAAGTTTTAGAAAAAACTTTCCCAAAAAACACTTAAGTGTTATTTTTTTTGAAAATTGTTATATATTATATAGTTTTGTTGTAAACAGCTCAAAAAATTTTATAACTAAATTGATTTTTTTTGGAAAAATGTAGCAGCATATTTTTGTAAAGTATAACTATTGAAGCCATAACTTTTCTTTGGTATCGTGATTTAATATAATTTTATAAAATTTAATAAAACAATTTAAAAATATACATATTTACAATGGTACTTGCAGCACATTTTAATAGTTTACTTAAAATAATTATATATAATAATTATGGTCGATTTTCGTGCCCCCTCATCATAATTTAATTATCTTTTAATTAATTTTAGAGAATTTACAAATTTATATTTTGCTGTTAAGTTTACAAATGTTTTGCGCAAAACCTGAGATAGGCTTAGTTTTTCGAAACTGCACTAGGTAAATTTTCACAGAAGTTTACATAATAGAATATAGATTTTATCTTATGCTGCCCAGCGACGATAGGAGACGCTCTAAAAAAATTAATTTGCTTCAAATTTTTAAATAAGAAAATAAAATTTGTATAAAAATCTACAAAGAAAAAGGAAATATTTTATAACTATGACATCAACTTTAAAAACTTTTTGTACTTGTTTTATTTAAAAGTTTTTAAGAACTTAATTTTTGTCCAAAACTTTTGGACAGCAAAATAACAGATTTATGTTAAATTATGAAAATTATGTCTAGAAAAACTTTTACACAGTTTTTCTTTTTTGGATAACAGTTTGGATAACTGTTGAATTATGAACAACATAAGTTTACAAGAGTTGTAGTATAGGTTGTTTTATGTATGTTGTAGAGAAAATAAGACTTAATAAAATGCAAGAATTTCCATTTTGTTTCGAAATTAAAAAAAAAAATTTAATAGTTTTTTCTGTGATGTTAAAAAGGAACTAGTAATAATAAATAACATATCGAAAAGATTGATAAATTTTGTCATTATTTTAGATTTAATTATAAAAGTGTTTTTATGGCACTATACTATTGCTTCTCATTCTCACCACTTTGATATAAAATATATAAAGGAGTCATCCTGATTAGAAAGCTACTGTATCTTTAACATCTTGAAGATTTATTGTCAGTAACTCGATTAAATCGGTAACATTTTTAATTTAATCTTTCATTTTAAAATATATTTAGATCTTAGGACTCGAGCATCTTCATTTTCTGCTTATCAGCTGTTGGATTATAGCGATTACATTAGAAGTAGAAATTTTATTTTGTTAAACGTATTAAATGTCTGCGGTATGTTCGGCATTACCACTTTTTTTTGTATCTAAAAGATCTTGCTCTGTTTGCAATGTTTCAAGAATTTCTGTAGTTCGTACACATGTCACATTTAAATGTAATGAAGCTTATATCATATCTAGGGCTACATAATGTTGCAGGAAAACAAAAGAAAGTATAAATTTATTGAGCATGTCATTTATATCACCATGAGCATATTAATTGATAATAACGACATTATTTGCAACGAGATAACTTTTATGACATTTAAAATTACATTAGTCTTTTTTGTATGAAAGCGTATAGTGTTTAATGTGTAAGGTTTCTATACATTCTTTTCGCTCATTTAACTTAAAAACTTGTGTGTCCAGTAAAATAATAAATCTTTACACAAAAAGACTTCCGTGAATTGACTTCCGTGTACTGACACCTAAAAAAAACTTTTGAATTATTAAGATTATTTTTTTACAGTTTATAACCAAAATTAGTATATGATGAACTTATATATAATTGCATAGAAATATATTTTTATATAATTTAAAAACAAAAAAAAATCACAAAATTTAAATTAATAATTTTGGATAACTTTTGGGTGTAGAATTTTATTTAAAATTAAATTTATATCGAACTTCAAGATAAAATATTTTTTTTATATGTTAAAAATAAAAATATAAAATTATGTTTTAATACATTGGAATTTTGGAATTAACAATAATTGTTTAAGTAAAACAATGTTCAAAAAGTTCCACTGTAAGCAAAATCAAATTTGCGGTAAAGTCTTAGTATTTAATAATTCCCTACTACTACAACATATTTCTTTAAATAAAGTTGTATTTTAATAAATAAAAAAGATTACGACGAACATCAAATGCTGGACTTGAAAGCCGTTTCAACGGAATACAAAGCAGTTAAAAAAAAACATTTAATGAAGGTAAACTATTTTTTCATCTACATACAATGTAATAGTATTACGTTATGAAAATATTTGAAAGGCTAATATTTTGCAACTTCTGCCGTGTTTTATATTACGTTGAAGCAGCTTTACGAATATATATAAAGAAGAAATAAATCGATTAAAGTAAACTGCGTAATTCGTTTAGTGAAGAGAAACTACCGACACCAAAGAAAGTAACAACGTCTCCCTCGAGTCGAGGTGGTAAATATTTTAGATATTAAGATGCTTATATTGTATTTTGTAGTACTAAAGCTATTTTCGAAATATCCAATGTTATGTTAACCAACACATACTGATATACATAAGTATTTTTAGATAAACTATATAGTACTGGTCAACATTAAAATTAATAGTGGAAATATTTATATTAAAATTTCTAATAAAAAAAAATACTGGTAAATAAAAAGTAGAAACCAAATATTTTATTGCTGAGTAGCTATAAATTTTATAACTATATTTGGAATAACATGAAATTTAAGTTTATCTTTTTGTAATTTTATTAAATTTTTTTTTTATAGATTTATTATTAATAAAATTAAATCTGGCGTTGTTCTTTTCACATTGAAATATTACATTTCAATATTAAATTTGAAGTATCTACAATATCATATGAATTTAAAATACCAAATGATGTCAGAGATTTAAATTCCTTTCAGTTATGTGAACCATCGCAATTATATTGCGCCAAAATTTCGTCTGTGGAAACCTGAATTTATATGTTGATACAATCAAATTTTGAATTTTACAAGGTAGCTTTTAATATAATTGATATCCTTGCTTACAACGTGTTATGCGTGTTATAAGTATTGTATTGCTGTTGTCCGAATAAATATATAGTCACAGGCTCTCAGCAATATGTGCTTAAAAATTAAATTAAAATTTAATTAAATAATATGTATTAAAAAATATTACATTATTCTTCCTATATCGACGTATTATTTAGTTCCGATGTTCCGAATATGTAATTGGTGTTTCCGACACATTTTCTCTCCTTATGAAGTTTTCTGAAAAAATCCTATAAAAATATTTATAGGATTTACACTAATGGAATTATATGATTTAATCGGCAATTTGAATGAAATGAAATGGCATTATATTATTTTAGACAAAACAGAAATAAATTTTAACTGTATAATATTTTTAAATTCCGCAGTTGTAAGAAAGTTAAAGTATTACAATTAACTATGTTTCAAACTAAATAATATTTATTTTCAAAGAAATTGATCAATTGTTGTAATCTAACAAAATTATGATTATTAAAATTTTTGCCAAATCATTTAAATATTACCAGACTTAAACTTATTAATAATGTAGGATACTATTTGAATATGAATAATTTTCGAAATATAATTTAATTAAATTATGCATATTTGTGATTTTAAATTTTACATCATATAAATAATTTTCGAAAATCTTGTAAATTTATTAAAATTATCGGTAGATTTTTCAACGTTCTCAAAAAATCATAATAATTGTAATATTTCGTATTTAAAAAATATAATTTGAAATTATTAGAGAACATTGCAAAATACAAAGTTTGGATTGTTATAATAGCATAGCAATTGAAAAATATTTTCTGAAATGGAATCTATAAAATATTTAAAAATAAATGATAAATGATTGATGATGAAATGAAATAAATAATTATTAAAAATACAGAAATAAAAAAACCAAGAATAAATGGATAATTATAAAAACAATATAAAAATTTTCTGGTAAATTAAAAGAATTGGTATTATTCATTAAATAAGTTATTATTAGTTAATTTTTGTGATTACTTAATTACCAAAATTATAGCTTATTTGGGTTATTGTGAATTATTTTATCATTTTTATTTATTCATAACTGACCAAGCTCAAACTGTTAATGAAACAGTACAGCTGCATTAGTAGACTACCCCGCCACTTTTCCGAAGGAGCGACAACATATCCTTCAACATGTCGAAGTCGTCTAGATATCCAAGTCTAGATAGTATGTATTCCACCGTTTCGTCCTCATGTTGATACACCTGATAGTTCTAGCTGGTCGCTGATCGCTAAAAATCAAATTGAGTGTAGGTATATTTCAAAGTTATATTTGAATTTTTATTTAACATAATATAGCAAATTTAAAAAAAATGTTACTTGAATAAATAGTCAATAAAATAATCATTTGTTCAAAGACCACTGAAAGTTGTGTAATTTGTCTTAATACGAAACATTTTATTTACTACTAAGTACTATCTACAAAAATTACTATTACTACCAGATAATTCAGAAACGAAGTATGATTTTGAAAATAGAATCCCACAATCCTTACTAAATTTGATTACTTTTAATTTAACTATCGCCGATTGACAATTCAAGTCACTGCGCACTGCGTGAGGAAGAACTAACAACTAGAACTAACATAAAGAACGAGAACAAAATATTTGCCATTATTGAAAGAATTGAGTTATCATTTTTTATTCATATATTACAAATTATCGGATCTTAATTTAATGTTTTTAATTTAATTTTTTATAATTTTTTAATATAATTTAATTCGAAAATCTAAAATTATATAAAATATTTAAATTATTTATTAATAATAATTTTACTTTATATATTTTCGTATCAATTTAATTTATAAAATTTTTAAATATTTAAAATTTATTATTGAATAAAAAATAAAAATATTCAGTTTAAAGCCTCTTGTACATTACACTTGAAAAAAGACGGAATTAAAAATTTGATATGAGTGATAGAGAACAAAATAGAAAATACTCCCTACCACTTTAGTGAAATTCTGACAACTATTTTCACTTTTTCAATTTAAATCCCTTTAAGCACCATTCGGATTCAATTTTTCTGATTCCAAATTGATTTAAAATTGATTTAAAAATTTTAATATGAGAACACAATATTCTCTCAAATTACACATATACAAATACAACAATCATTTATAATATAATTCTCAAACATGCAAACATAACAATATATCATAATTAAGTTTTATATTTTCGTTGTTCTGAAAATACATATATAAACACATATATATATACAATACATAAACGTATTTTTTGTTCTGAAAATTGAACTTTCCCATATATAGCTGAGTTCATTTTTGAATCAATTTGGAATCCACTTGCTTAAGGGGATATGTATTTTGTATTACCTTTTTTAATATTTTGTAAAAATGCCATTTTTATTTTAGTTTATACTTTCAGTCAAATTCTGACAATTTTCACGCATACTACATACTCGTACAATAAGTTTATACTTCACGCTTCACATACAATAAAAAAAGATGAAAAAGACAAACTGATTTGTATTTTTTAAGTTTTCGTTGTCTTTTTCGACTTGTTTTGTTGTCTTTTTTTCAAAAAGTCAACGAAAAATTAGAAAAAAGACAACGAAGAAGAAAAAAGACGATGTTCCCTCTCTATCATGTACAAGGCATTTCTGTATTTTACATCTCTATTTGCTTTATCTTCCTAATTTCAAGTGTAATGTACAAGAGGCTTAAAACTTGAAAAAATGAAAAATTTTAATTTTTTTTAAATTAATATAATTTATTTTATTCGTATACATTATTTAATGTGCGTTCAATCATACCGAAAAGATAAATTTCACGAAGAGTTAGGGTATAACCATGAATCATTGCAATAGAATCTATGGCTGGAAAAATTGAGATTGGTCAAATAAATTTTGCTTTACGATGCTAAAAATAAAAAAATCTAAATATGTGTCCTTGTTCGAATTCGCAATATTTGCTACCAATATTTCATAATACAATTATGATAGTAATTATGCACAGCAATATTTCATCATACATAATTTCTATATGATTTCAATTAAATTATGTTTTAAAATTTAAGAATATATTTTTGCAAATCACTGATTTAACAAACTCAGAGTTTGGGGCTACTCGTAGATTTGTAAATTCTTTAACCAGCACGTATTTTAATAAAAATCTGTTTATGCAATAATTTGCAATATATGATCACGTATCACGTTATTCTCATTTGTGATTCAATATTATTATTGTTAATGTATATTATGAGGATACATTATACATATACTCCATTTTATATGTATATAAAAAGTTTAACATATAAATATATAAATAACATATAAATAATTTTTCATGTTTCTACAAAGGATATGTACATCATATGAGAACAATTTAATGAAAATGTATAGAACAATGCCGATAACATTAAAAGTTCTACGCTAAACTTTCTTTGCATTCTTTATTCACTGAAATGATTGAATGACAAACATTTTTTCATTAAAGAACAAAGCTAATATTTAGAGTAATGATAAGAAGTCAACGTTTATAGGTTAAACTGTATAAAGAGTTTTAATTGTATAGTATATTTTAATCAAAAAGAATTTTTAAATCATTCGAAATCATCAGATGAAAAAATTTAACATTGGAATTTTTAATTTAAGCAAGACCGCGCAACTGACCTATATACATTAAACTAGTAGACGAGTTTATGATGAACTCTTTCGAATGATTTCATTATTATTAACTTAACTTTAAACTTCATTAAATTAACATTTTTATTAAATTAAATTACATTCTCTGAAATATAATTTAGTTAACCTCGGTTTGAGCAAACGTACTGAACTATAATTTGTAATGCATTTTTTATAATGATATTCTGGATTCCATTTCTGTTTTACAGGATAATAGATTAGAAACATGATACCCCTAAAACTACGTTGAAGTATTTCTCAAACCATAGATAGTGTCGTGAGTAATTCCAAAAAATCAAATACCGATTCTTGAATTAATGATGTGTTATTACGATTATTATTAGAATAATTATATAAGTTTTGCTTTGGACTTGATGTTGACTAAAAACAAAATTTAACTAAAATTTCTAGTTTTCGAGGTTTCACAACACATTCTGCGAAATTTGGAATCTGCAGCTTTATGGGGTTCTTGGATAGGCAACTTTAGTTTCTGAATTATATATAATTATATGTTTTATAGCATGTAATTATTATCCAATTTCAATAAAAATTGGTACACATATTAGTTTCGTAATCCAGTGGTTCCCTATCAAAATTTCGAATTCTATAAAATACATTATACGTATGTCCTAGAACAAACATGTATTTACAAAAAAACTGTTGGATATAAATCACTTTTGAAAAGCTAACAACAAGTTTCCTGATACCCCTAATTAGCAGCTTTTCTTATTCTATTCTTCGTTACCTTACTATTGACCCGTTTATGGTAGGCTTTTAATTCTTATTATTTATTTTAAACTCTTGCCAATTATAAAGATTAAATAAATAAAATACCATTTTTCATTTTACTTCTTTGCGTGGGGTATAAAGTAGATTCCGCAATGCTAACATCTGAAGCTCTTTTGATTTGATTTTATCATATACCCACACCATTCTTTCTAAAATAATTTTGGTAAAGGACTATCCATTGGGTTTATTAGGCCTAAACTACCAGCCAACAGATTAGTGATGGTTTTGATTTTTGATAATGTCCGTCGAATATACGCATATACAATGATCAGCACTCATCGTATATGCGTTCAATGAACAAACATGCTATAAGTGTTTATGCGCATCGCCCGTGTGTATTGTTCAATTAACAGTATATAAAAGTATACTTTATATAAAAGTTCAAATTTCTATAAATTTACTGCAGAATTGCTTGCACCAGACAAACTATGATAGTTTGAAGCAACAAATTTTAGTACCAATGCTATACATATATATTAAAAAATATTTTTTTACGTATAATTCAGTTCATACCCATCAATGGTCTTGTTAGTTTTATAGTCTATCAAATTAGTTATTTTGTTTTTGTTTATATAGTACATTACTATAGAACTAACTTTTTATTTATATTTTGATTTTGATAAAATAAATGGAGTTATTTAATTAAATTTATAAAACTATCAACAAAAAATTAGTAATAAATAAAACTCAAATTCAAGTTTATACAAAACTTTAAAACTTTATATAAATTTTATTATTTCTGGAAATTTATATACATATTTCTTGCTACATAATTATTGTTTAAAATAAACTAAACTAATCTTCTAAAGTAAAATTCTGACATAATTTTATTCGAAAATAATAATTTAAAAGTATAGATAGAGATTTATTTTATACTTTCTTTTTTAAATTACAATTTTGTTGCTTACTACTTCATTTTTTAGAAGTTATTTCATATTTTAATTAGATAAATTGTTTTTGAATTTTGAAAAACTTAAATTTTTATAATATTTTTTAAAATTCCTGACATAGCTTATTTATATTAATGGATTGAAGGTGAGCATATATTATGTTATTTATTTATAAAAAAAAATTTGAAATATTGTTTTTTTTTTTTTATTTTTATTAAAAAAGAAATGTTAAAAACACATTATGAAAATTATTCTCTGTTCGGAAATTATTCTCTGTTCGGCACCCAAGGTACATTTTTTAAAATTACTTCCTCGGAAACATAAAAAAAGCAATTTCCATTTTATACCAACAATCAATTCCGTCCAAACACTGTAACACTTTGTGGTAATTTAACAACTCATCGTCAAATATAAATAAAAAAATATTATGTTCGAACAAGAAAAACAAATAAATAAACTTTGTATTTACATTAAAATTTTATAAAATTATACTAATTAATAACACCTAAATAAAAATATCTGAAATTAAATTTATTAATTTTTTACATATAATGCTAAGAATTAAGAAATTTTTTACATCAGAAATTATCCTACATAAAGAATAATATAATTATATATCTGTTGAACCGAATTCTATATGTTGTATAGTCTAAAGTTTTTTTTTGCTGTGGTAAAGTGAAATTGAAAACGTTTACATTAATTCTAAATAAGGATAACAAATCCTTTAACCTGATGCAAAATTATATAATGTATCAAAATATATATGTCCATTATTTTTTATGTCTTTGCCTGATAGCGTTATGACAGTTGCTTTTTTTCAAGCTAGTTTTCAGACTTTATATGAACTTAGAAAGAGAGAAAAAAAAATCATAGAAAAATTATACTAGAGTGTGTGATGCACTATAGACTATAGAGCTCTTTATCAAAGCTTTATCGTAAATAGAAGCTACAAATTTGTTGCCAACTATGGATTTACCGTAAATTGAACGCGACAAAAAAGAAAAATAATCCAATTATATTCTTTTTAGCCTGTAGAAACTTTTTTTTTGACATTTCAGAAAATAATTACAAATTTTTGACGGAATTGTATAATTATGTTATGGATTGGTTTAAATCATAGGGTTTAAATGAGGATAGACTGAAATAATAATTAAATTTTATTCCCAATAAAATGGAATACAAATTTTTTGTGTCATTATAAGACAAAATGCTGTGAAATGAAATTTATTGTATATAATAATGAGTATTATTTAGTTTTTAATTTTAACGAATATAAGTTTGAAAATATAAATATATATACATATATATAAAAATTTATATAATTATTATAAGTTTTTTATTTATGTAGTTGTTATTGATGCAAAAGGTGGAAAGACATCAATATCTTGTATTGATTAAGCACTACAATATTCTTTTTGGGAACCAAAAACCATTATATATTTATCAAAATTTTCTGGATCAAATAATACTATTTATTATAAATAATAGCTATTTATAGCCCAAAACTTGGAGTTTGTTTGATACAGAATAATGTAGTATAAAATCATTACAATAATTACAAATTTTTGACGGAATTGAAAAAAATTAATTTAAAATATATAATTTTTGAAATGTTGAACATAAGTTTTTGTTATTTTTTTTTATTCGGTCAAAAATTTATATTTATATTTTTCAAATAATATATATAAAAAAAATATATTTTTTATATATCTATTTTATTATTCAAAATTATACTATCTCTGTCTTGCGAAAACTATCTATCTCTTTTATTCCCGGCTAGGATTTATCGTAAAAAACTAGCCTGAAAAAAAGTAACTGTCATAACGCCATGACGGTAACTAAAATTTGGCATCAAGATTAAATTTAATGTCAACAAAATATTAACATCATTGGATACAAAAAACAATAAGATGAAAAATATTGAAAGTATCAGCAAAATTAATTAAAATGGTGAAAGCAGTAAGATATTACATGTTAGCGCTTAAAAATGAAAATTTTGTATATTAATGAAATAAACTGAGAAACGGATAGACTTTGGCTTCTTGAATGTCGGATATTATTGTTCCTCGAAGAGCCTTATAATCTAGTCGAATTAAAAAGTAGAAAAAAGTATGGATATATACTTAATACTAAAATTTAAATTTTACATTAAAGTTTTAATATTGGTATATTTTATTTTTCATAGAAAGACATTAATTATTTTCATATGTATACACAAACTCATACTAATTGGACCATAAATTTAATTCTAACCCAAAAAGATTTTATGAATATTGACCTTTAATTATATTGATAAAAAAAAGTGTTAAAAATGTATCCTTCTAAAAATATCCTATTTTTATATTTTGTTGCGGCTGTTTTAAAATAAAAAATATTTTTGTAGTAATTTTTCACTTTTCACCCTTTTGCGAATCGCAAGAATGTTAATTGACCTAAAAAATATAAACAAAAATTAATATTTATGACAAAAGTCATGTGAAAATTTGAGGTCATTATTTCTTCAAAAGAAAGGATATTAGAGTAACCTTTTTGACAATTCTTCTGTAATTTACTGGAATATTTTTAGAATTTAGGCATTTTTTTTTCTATTTTTTTGTTTTAGAATTTCGGTCATATTGTATTTATAAATGATATTTTTATCCTTTTCTTAACATAAATGTCATAACGAACTGAACGATTTTTTTGTTGTTGTTAATTATTACAAGTAGTTATGAAATATAAAGTCTGGTGATGGGTTGGATGGTCGAAAAAAAAGTACGCTCAAAATTTTTTTCTAGGCGTTTCCGAGGTCGGGGAGCCCAAAAATGCAAAAAAAGAAAGCCGCTAACTGATAACTCGTAGTTATGTTTAACAGCGAATTATGTCCAATACATTTTTGTAATTAACATCACCTTTTTAACAACTTTCATTGAAGTTGGATAATATGTTCCCTATGATCTAGAACATATGAAATATTAGTCGGAAATTTTAGCATGGACCCCTTTAGGCTACTAACTTCTACCTTAGTCTACACATGCGTAATCACAAATCCAACCTGTGTAGAAAATTTCTTTGAAATTGGATAATATTTACCATATGATCTAGATCTAGATGAACATATAAAATATTAATCGGGGTATAACCCCTTGCAAGTCTTCCAACTCGTACATATTATTCCACTATTTTTTGTTTATAAGGTGATAGATCCGGGTATGAGAATTTTATTGGTGCTGCTCCTTCGGTGTCAATCGTAGTTTGTTCTAGACCAATATTTCGGAATCTGGAAATTTCTTTATATAATAACATCTAATATTTTTGTTGGTTTGAATCTGTATATTTTCCACATTCTAGTTCCGAAATAATATGTGGAGCTAGTCTGATTTTTTTCAAAAAGTCAATTCTGAGGTATAATTTTTGTTTCAACGATGGTACTACTAATATATCCATTACTACTACGTCTTCTTTATATTTTACCGGTAATCTTATTTTACCTAGGATTTCTTGTTTATTTGTTTATTTCTAGTAAGTCTTTGTGTCCTTGTTCAATGCATGTTATTGTGCAACCACTGTATAATAGTCCTTTTTCTGATTGTCCTTTTAAGCTTACGGTGAAATATGTTCGGTTATCACCAGCTTCATTAACATTGATGCAATCCATTTGGTTTCTGAAATTTTTCCTATTTTTGTACCTTTCTCTACATGACAATATTTTACTTTTCTTGTGATCTTCATAAAATATCTCGTTTTTGATTTTATTGTAATTTAACCATCTCTACCATATGTGTGGTAAGGAATATCGGTGTGCTCAGATTCTATATCTTCCATTAGCGATACGAATTCACGGTGATTCAAAGCACGACCACGAATAAAATTAACAATTTTAGTTACAACACTAATAACGTTATTAAGTTTTAGCACACCTTTACAGAGAACTTCCTGATGGAGAATACAATGCAAAAAATATATTTCTAAATTCGGATTTTCAGTTTTAACTTGGTCATTTATCCTTCTCAATAAACCAACGTTTTTTCCAGTTAAGCTTGGACATCCATCTGTGGTAACACTGACAGCTTTTCCCCAATTTAAACCTATTTTATTAAGGCAGTTGTTAACTTCCGCAATCAAATCCCCACCAGTCACAGTTCCTTTCATTGGTTGTAAGCTTGCAAGCTCCTCTATAATTTCAAATTGATTATTAATACCGCGAACAAATATCGTTAACTGTTCAGTGTCTTTGATATCACAACTGTTATCTAGTGCTAATGAAAAATATGTAAAAGATGAAGCTTTTGATTTTAACTGGTATAACAAACTTTCAGAAATATCCGTAATACGCCTTACGACAGTTCTGCGTGACAAAAAAATATTTTCAAAAAGTTTTTTCTTATCTGGACACAGAATACTTGCAGTTTCCACCATACAGTCTTTTAAAAACTCACCGTCTTGAAACGGTTTACTATATTTTAAAATTTTATGTGCAATTACATAACTGGTCTTGGTTATTGCAATATCTGATTCCGATTGACGAGTATAACATTGTTGTTGGGCTTCTAATTGATTGGTTAATTCAATAGATTTGGAAATTTTAGCACTGGTTGATAATTTATTATATTTCTCTGCATGTTTTGTTGCAAAATGTCTACTCAAATTATACTCTTTAAAAACTGACACAGTTTCTTTGCAGACCAAACAAACAGCCTTGTAGCCAATTTTAATAAAAAAATATTGCGAAGTCCACTGTTCTTTAAAAATTGTGCATTCAGCATCAACTTTCCTTTTCTTTTCCATTTCTGTTTAAAACCCTGTAATGTTTACGTTAGTTATACGAATACAGTTGTGATGTAGTATAAAATAATTTATGATTTTTTTTAAAAATCACAAAAGTTTCTTACCAAATCCTTCTACTAAAAACAAAATTTGTAGTAATAATAAACTTTTTCTTTACACTATATTTTTTTATTTACACAAATCAACAAACTCATCTGATAAAAATTAGAACTTAAGTATAGATTCTATACTATATCGTGTAGGCTCGGGCCTATTGTTGTCTTTGGTAGGTTTGATATTGTGTTATCTTTTTCTAAAATCTTTATGGAATTTAATTCCATTTTTAATACTGGTTTAATGTTATTAGTTTCGTTTTCATTAGCCATATTTGTTTTGACATTAATTTCATTTCATTTATTTAAATATATGTAAATTTCTTATAATTATTAACTTAATGAGGAATGCTTGTCCTATACAACTATAGTTAGTCTTATTTATTTCAACAGAATAACAGATTATAGAATTTATTATATATATATTTATTAAAGGAAAACCAGTTAAAACCTTATTTAAAAACTTGATTTTACTAAACTTAACTAATATATTAACCTAAATTATGCTAAAGTAAAAGATAAATCAACAGAATAAATTTAATTTTAACAGATATCTGTTATTAGAGGATTAAGTGAACATATACAATAGTATAGTAGTAGTATAATTCTGTCAGCTATTTTTAAAGTATTTGCTTTGGTGTGAAGCTCATTTGTAGAATAGAGAAATGGTAAATTTAACGTCATTTTGAGGATAATATCGTTTGTATTCGATGTTGTTATTTTAATTTCTTTATTATTTTAAGGTGTCTTGTCTTCGTCAGTTATGTTGATGTTAATATTAGTGTTGAATGGAGGTTTTTCTATGGACGAGCTACTGGTGCAGTGATCCGCTCGCCCCTTTTGAGTTTTCCGGATGCTTGTTCGGGTAGTCCTTCGTAAAAACATTTTTTTCACCGCATAGGAAGCAACATTTTTTCCTTAGGAAAACTGTGCAAAAGTGGTGAGGGTGTGATTGATCGTTACAGTTCCAGCATCTCCGTTCTCTCTTCGGTTTAGCATTTAATTCAACTACCTCGTCGACTATACTGCCATCCGTTTCACCATCGTCATCAATCTCGTTCACATGCCGTAAGTATTTATGTAAGTCTTATGTAAGTATTTATCGAAGCAAGATAGTTTTCAGCTTTTTATTTATTTATTTATTTATTAATAAATCATAAATAAATCTTGTAGCGCATATTTAGTTTTATCATTTCCAATAGTTTAGGTTCTGAGATGTTTTCGTCTGACTGTGATTTTATGCGGTGGATGACTGTATAGAAATCATCAAAGAATTCGTGCTCGCTTTGCTTCCGTTCCAGTTTAGCTTTTATGATTTCACACTGAGTTTTGTGACCTTGGAATTGTTTTTTCATAGCCGTTTGTTAAAAAACAAATATATTTACTTTTTCATTTTTACTCTAAAGTCTAGGTTCTCACCGGACTTGGTTTTGCTAAAATTAACAAAATTATTTTGACATCTCACACGGATAGTATAAAATCATACTACTACATAACAATTATTGTGTATAAACACAAAAAATTTTAACGCACACTATAAAATTAACAAAGTTATTAACAATGAAAAGTTGTCGATCATACATATTTTGCTTTGTTATTTACAATGTTTTTGTGTACCAACCCTGCAAAAAATGAATTTCCCAAGGGAAATTTTATACCAGCTGATATTTTTGACAAATATTTTGAAGTATATAATATCAAATGAAAATCAATAATCAAATAATTATTTTAATATTTACAAAATATTATTTGTTATTTTGAGTTTGAAGGAAAAAAAATTTGCGATTATGACAAAAAAGGGAGAAAATTTAAACAGAAGTTTAAATTTGAATGTATGTAAAATGAAAAAACTTTTAAAATATTCAATTGAAAATTCAGATATTTTTATTTTTGTCCACAAAAAAATATTTCAATGAAAATTTCTTTAATATTTTAATATTTCAATAAATTTCACAAGTTATACATTTCAAATGTTGTTTTGACATTATTGACAGAAATTTCAAATATATTACTAATACATTCTCAAAAATTTACTACTACTTGAACAGCGATAGTTTTGTTAATTTTAACAAAGAAAATATTGGTGTGAATGAGGACTTATACTTTTTTTTGCAAATAAAAGTATCTAACTCAAATTTATTCCAGTATTTATACGTTCCAAAAAGAAAAATTATAATTTAATTTAAAATACATTTTAAATTTTGGAGGCTTGTGGGAAGCTGGTGTGAAACCAGTCAAATTTCATTTAAAACAAATCATAGGAAAATCAATTTATACCTACGAAGAATACGCGACGCTATTATGCCAAATTGAAGCATGCCTCAACTCTAGACCACTCACTGTGGTTGCAAATGAAACTGAAGATTTGGACGTATTGACACTACGACGTTTTTTAATTGGTAAAGCTCTTAATGCTATCCCGGCACCAAATATGGACAAAGATCAAAGATGGAGATACATGCAATACCTGATTCAACATTTTTGGAACAAATGGTCCAAGGAATACTTACACACTCTACAACAACGGCCTAAATGGCAGTTAACCACAACCAATTTAAAAATAGACGATATCGTATTAATTAGAAACGAAAATACAGCACCAACATTTTTGCCACTTGGAAAAAATGTACTAACGTTTCCAGGAACAGACGGACTAGTTCGAGTAGTCGAAGTAAAAACACAACACAGCGTATTTAAAAGACCGATAACAAAAATTTGTCCATTATTCATTATTGACAAATACCGAAAATAAGCAACAAGAACAGTAGTATTATTAACAGTGATATGTTGTGTTGTACTAGTTGTCCTTTATTTGTTGTATTTATGAGGTATAATATATTATTTTGAAAAAAAATATTAATAATTGTTTTTTTTTGGGTTTACAATCAGGTCAAGGAAATTGTAATGGATCCAACAAAAAATAAACATCATTTTACGAATGTAAATCAACGCAATTTAGATAAATGTAAAACTCTGGAAGAAATAGGGGATGTTATCAATCAAAGCTTGAATTAATTTTTCGATTATTTAGAATTAGAAAAATTGGGACCCAGTCTGAGATATGACTCAGCACAATGGCCAAAGGACTGCCAGCTGAAACTAAGAAAAAAATATAAAAAAGGAAATTATATATGTAAAATACATAATACAATAAATATGTATGCAAATAAAGATTTAATAGCTGTTCATCCTTTTGTTTTTTCTTTCCCATAGATAGGTTTTTATTGTTGTCCTGATGGGACTATCATCAACAACATACTAATTTAAATCTAATGAAATAGGTCGTGCCGTCATGTTGTCCAATTAATAAAAAGAAAAATATAGTACAGATTTATTTTTTTATTTTTATTAGGAATCATGAATACTTTTGAAACTAATGATTTTTTGACAATTTGGGAGGATGCGTCCTTATCTCCAAGGAAGGAACAACAGCGGCTGAAACAATGCCAACGTGTTGGTGATTCCAAAACCACGACCTCTGTGGCACCAACACACACGCGAGCTGTTGAGCAAAAATGGTTCATTGAACCACAAAACCCAAGATCAACCACTGTGGCTGATGGTTTATCGAAATTATGTGAGAGCACTTCAAACATCAAAAAAGCAGTAAGTTGTTGCATCCACTGCGGAATGTAATTTACCAGTGCAAGCTGGTGAAAGTTCCAAGGTGAGCAGCACAACAAGCGACACTACACACATTCAAAATGCTTCTGAAGAATTAATTGGAACACCAGTTTTAATAAACGGGTGCTTCACTACAAACTGGGGTTCACTGCGAGTGTTCAGCACGGTTAAAGAATTCAAGATGAGAATGGCGAACGACATCCAGCGAATTGTAACGAAAGAAAGTGAAGAAGTCTTTCTTCGAAGAGATGTGCTAGAAAGAATGGATTTTGAGAAAATAAAAACGTCTAAGCAAAGAGAATTCATAGTAAATTTACCTAATAGATGGTGCATACGTGTTAGAGTTTATGCTGATGGGAAGGTGATGTTACACCAAAATTAGTTGAGAAAAAGAGCGAACGGTAATCAAAATGAGAAAAAATTGGTGTTGAACAATACTGTTCAACGGGCGGGAAAATGTTCAGCCACCATCCCTAAAAAAGAAGAACATATTAAAATTCAATAATGTAGATCATTATGTTAAAAAGAACTTACATGTCTGTGATTGTCCTAAAATTCTTGGTAGGCCCAAGAATATTGAAAAAATAAACTAAAAAGAAAAAAAGATTTACAAAATTACATTATTGTTTGTATACAAAAATAAATAAAAACAACAACAATCATACATGAAATATTCAAATCAATAATCGTTCATTGTGGATGTTCTCTACATTTCTACATTTTATATACAAAATTGAAAGACACTTACCTTAGCTTCCAACTGGAACAAAACGAATCGAATTATGTTAAGGAAAATCGCGGAAAACTAACATAAAACATAGAATTTATGTTTTGTAACTAAAGGGAAAACCTTATAAGTGCGAGCGAGATGTAAGCGGTGCAAACGACAAAAAAAAAATAACTACGCAAAAACACTCTCAGTAAATAAAATTCAGTAGGGACAACTTAAAAATAATTAAATTTGCCAGGGTTGAACAATTTTAGAATAAATTATGGCGAATTATAGCAAAAATACATAAAGGAATTTTCCATGAAAATTAGTTATAATCGTGGAAAATATATATGAAAAAAGTAGGAAATATATATTTAAAATTAAAAAGGTTAGAAAAGGTTTTCAGAAAGCTTTCAGCATAAAATCATATTACCATTATGTTAAAAGTTATTAAAATTTAACATGGTAACACCATGGAGAAATTAGAAAGAATTTAGATTATATAAGCGATAGCCACTTTGAGAAATTATTCAGTCTCATCGACCGCATCCAACGAGTAGCAGCAATCTTAGCAGCCAGCAAAATAAATTAATATTTATTTTACAACAATCATAAAATAAAAAAGGTATTTAAAAAACCACGTGTATACGCATACGGATAAAATTATTACATACACAAGTAATTGTGGAATTTGTATAATTGTTCCTATACACTAATTTTTGTTGAATTTTTTTTAATAATAAAAATATAATTTCTTAATGATTGTTTGATAATTATACTTGATGATTTTCTTGCTGACTTCTGCTCCGACTCGTAGCTGGTTAAATAAAGAGGAAGCTGCTTGTTTTTTGTACGCAGGAAAGTTCGTACTTTCCCGGTGTGAAGTTGTGCACACTTAAAGGTTGAACCACTAGCCGAACCTACAGGCAAAAATTTTCCTATGGGATGACAGTTGCCTGTGCTGCCATCCCATATATATAAATATATATATATATATATGTGTGGGAATATAACACATAACAACTACTCACCACCCACATCGTCATGCATTCTACGTCACACTTAATTAACATCCAGCATATATTCACCACACAGAGACTGACAGAATTGAACACGAGAAAAAAACAGACGGGCATAATGTAACCGCGCTTGAAGAAAATAAGACGTAGCAGAGTCAGTCAGCAACAAAAATCAACTTCTCATTATATTAAATTTATACACTAAATTTTACTTTCAACAATATATTAAATTTCAATTCTAACTGGGCGTTTTATTCATTAAAATACCCACATATATATATGTACATATATATATATACAGTATATAGAATCGCCAATATATACGACCATTTAATGATGAACTTAATTTTGAAAACAAATAGCTATTATTAATATTAAATTAATTTTAATTTTATACATATCATAAATCCTGTTTTGAGCAATTTAAGGAAAAGTAAATTAAATATTTATTCCAAATAAAACCAAAATTAACTTTTTCTACATCAAATCTTGAAATAAATCATTTTTTTTTTATATTACAAAAATCATTTGCATTACATATATCACAATGTTTTGAAAAATTTTTTTTTTACAATATCGATGGACCTTTGAACATATAATAAAAATTTATATAGATATGTAAACTGTAAATATATCTACTTGAAAGGAAAATGTTATTTATGTTGACTATTTGACAACGTAAAAAATCAGTTTAAAATCTGTAATATTATTTTTACGATTTTTCTTATTATTTTCTATTCTCTTTTGACATTATAACAAATTGTATATTTATTTATATTGAATGTTATCTCAGATTGGATTATTGTAATTTTTAATTTTTTTTTTGCATTCGTCCTGTTGATCTCAAAACATGGTTAAAAATTTATAATAGATACATATTTTTTTTTTTTTTTAATTTTTCATAGATGATATGAGAATTTTATATAAAGTAAATAAAAATCTATTACGATAAATGGTGCTAAAAGATGACACTAGTAATTTAGAGATTATAAAACATCATATTACTTTTTTAAATATAGTGTAGTAATAACATATTTCAGATTTCTTCCGATATTTCGTGGCGCGTTTTTATTGTAAATGCTTGTTGAACTAGATGGTTTTCATATACTGAATCCTGTAAGTATAATAGATCAGAATTTTTCTTCTTGTAACTGAATATTATGTTTTAAATTTATCTTAATATTTCATGTTTTCTGATAGTCGATAGAGTTTATATTTATATCTTATTAATGCAATGTAACATTTAACATTCCACTTTGCCAAATTACGTTTCCTAAAACTTTGTATGAAAAAATATGCTACCAAATTGAGTCGATTACATCCACGATCCACGTTTAGTAACAATGAGACACAAAGATACTAGATTTAGAGGGTTAACGTTAATTACAAATTCTTACATTATGCTTATGCATCAAATATAAACTTCAAAATGCCACTTGAAAATTATATACATACAAATACAAATAATCAGCCTGAATAACGTTTCTGGGTATATAGCGTAAAATAGTGTTGCATAACAATTTTTTGATGACATTATTACGGTGGCTATAATAGGATTAATATACGTTAATTAAAAATAAGATTTACCGATAAGAGTTTTGAAATGGATTCATTATATTTAAAAAAAACTCCATAAAGTCATTAAGGTACCGTGTCATAAGGCCATATGTCATAACGCCATAATGGCTCATAAAGCCATCTATGGTATGAGTCTGAAAGCCATATGGCGTAAGAGTCATAAAGCCATCTTTGGTATGAATCTGAAAGCCATATGGCGTTATGACCCATTCGAGTGAGTCTTAAAGCCATATTGGTAAAAATTGCGAATATGGCTTTAAGACTCACTCAAGTGAGTCATAAAGCCATTGTGGCGTTATGACACGGTACCGTTTATATAATCTCTGCAGAGCATGTAAATGTGATGATTTCTGTTAATATTTAGTATAGTGTAAATAACAAAAACGTAAAAGGAATAAAAAAGTAGAAAATGCTTTGCCCTTTTCCAAAAATCTGCAAAAAAGGAAAAAACTATATTATATGTATCTAATAGCTGATTCATAATGAGATTAACGCAACTGAGCTAAAAGTCAAAGCAAGCTGACACGACGTTTTTAAAAGTTTTCAATTCACAATGTACAGTTGTTTTATTTACAGCGTACACAATATTTTCTTATTTGTTTTATTTACACCGTAATATTTTCATCACAAAATAAATTAAATTTGACTTTTTAATTTTATATTTTTTTTTTTGGCATTTTACAACTTTTATATTCGTAAAAGTTGGAAGTTGGGCAACTTTAGTTTAGCGTACAGTTGCGTTATGTTTCTGACTTTGCATTGTGAATGAAAGTACTATTTTCATATAGTTTAACTTTGTAACTTTGAGTTCAGTTGCGTTAACTTTGTATTATGAATCCAGCATAACTTGCTTACTGAAGTATTCGGAAAAGGGCGGCATATAATCTTCGTCGGGCAGATTTTTAGGCGTATATGTCATAACACCATAATGGCTTTATGACTCACTTGAGTGAGTCTTAAAGCCATATTCGCCATTTTTACCAATATGGCTTTAAGACTCACTCGAAAGATTCATAAAGCCATCAATGGAATGAGTCTTAAATCCATATGGCGTTATGACCCATTCGAGGAAGTTTTTCATTAAAATGTTATTTATTTTTTAATTAAATAATAAACATAAAATAATTAATTAGATTATTTCATATAAATAATTATCCATAGATTATATAAAAAGTTAATATTACCGTTGATTATATTACCGTGATAAGTACATATTTATTTTTTTCCAATTTATGTACTTAAAATAATTCTTTTTTTTTTTCATTTAAAAATAAATGTAAAAACTTTAAAAAAATTACATTGTTTATTTTTGAAATTCCTGTTTTTTTTTTTTTTTTTTTTAAATTAAATGATAATGATAAGTAATTAAAATTTTATGTTGCCAAGCCAAATGTTAATTGCAACAAAAAAAGTCTTTTCTATATTTTATTCTATAGTATCATGTCAGGGTCACCAATACATGGATTTTTTATATAATAATGAAGATTTTGCAATAAACGTAACATTGTGAATTGATTTGAAATGAATGCCCTAGCAATTGGCAACATATTATGTAAGCTTAACAATAATTATAATATAATTATAATAGCAGTTTCCATAATCAAACTTTTCATTATACTTTAGTTGGTATAAGTGTAATGAGTTTATAGAGTGGGTTTAATCCTTAACGACGCCCTCAAAATAGAAACTATACCAACTTTTACAATGAACAGTTTAACAAATTGCAGTTAGGTTGATATATTTTAACTTTTTTTTAGAGTTCATAGAGCTGAGGGCGATGAAACTAAATCCAGCAAAATATAATTTTGACAAATTTTATTCAAATCGGAAGAAACTTACTAAAATATATTTCTGCATAGATAAGGAACAACGTATAAAGTTTGTTTGCATTTTTGAAATCATACCATAAATTAAAAATTAACTTAGTTGTAATTATATAGATTTTTCTTTTTGCCAATTATTATATTCATATTCATAAATATATTTTATCGACTGCATTTCGCTCGGTTTTCCCAATGAAGTAAATATATGTCATTTGAATAAATGGGAATCATTATACCAAAAAATATGTACCTAAAAGAATTAAATTTATTTACTTCCATGATATTATATTTTATTTATAAGATATTTTTGTGATAATTTAGTTAGATTTTTTTTTTTTTTTTTGCATAGTATTTTATAATTTTCATTACTTTTTCATTTGCAAACGGAAATCTTTGTATATATTTATTTTGTTTTTCCTTTTAATTTTACTGTAATTTAATATATGCAGACCTCATAGGATTTTAATTTATATACTTTACCTTGAAAGAAGCAATTTTCAAAATTTGTAGAATGATAGGTAGTTAATCATTTTCTACATTTTTACTCTTATGTTTACCATTAAATATTCTTTCTGTATTTCATCTTTAAATGAATCTCACTCGATTAGTTGCAGCTGTCTTCACACTATTTCATGTGAGATTACATTTTCTTTTTCTAGTCCCAGTATTACCGATCGTCTCCAGGTGTTCTTTGGACGACCTCTTGCTCTTTTTTGTTAAGGATTTCTTTTTTGAATATATAATACTTAAATCTCATATGTACAAAATAAAAATTCAAATATTTAGGTTTTTAATTATTAAATAAAACCCATTTTCTAATTGAGTAATATGCAAATTGATAAAATAGAAAATTTAATTTCATAATGAAAGAATTATTAACACTGATAGAAATTTATTTCATAAATATATAATTTTAGTTGAAGAACCCGAAATTTACACTTACCCATCAAAACGTATAAAATAAATGAATAAAGTTAAAGAAAATTAATAAATTCAAGCTGATTATAAAATATTTTATATAAATGAAATTATTTAAAATAAATTTTCCATTTTAATTTAATACATAAATATAAAAATAAAAAAAATACCAAAAAAAAATTATTTCAAAACATTTTTATTTTTCGTAATTGTGTAACTTTTTATATTCACACTTTTGGAATATCGCAGTGATTCTATTATAAATAATACTTCCTTTTCTATGCAACCATACATAAATCGCCACGGTAATAAAAACATGCTACAGAATTTTTTGTAACCATATTTTTACCTATCTAAGTAAAGTAATTAGTAATTCATTTTGATTTTACCTAAAATATATAAGGGTATGCACTAATTGGCCAACACAGATGCATACTATTATACATCAGTTGTGGAAGTTTGTAACAAAGGAAATGTAAAAAACCTTTCGTTTTGAATATAAAGTAATTTTAAATAATGACATACAAGGCGATTTTATTTATTTTTAATGCTGATATAAAATTTAATTACAAAACTTCCCCTTTTTTCACTGTCTCAGTCTCTTTGGCTAGGGACATCTACTCCAGCAGGTCACTAGCTGTGTCTATGTCGTCAAGCTCAGGGCTTCCGACTGGAGAATATTCACCTTCGCTTGTCTAATACCAAATCTAAGCTTGGAAACTAGCTTTTCCAGAGACTTGATGTTGTCTACACTGAACAGGAGAAGGAACGATTAACTACTCGTCTGGAATTCCGTCGAATCCGTTTCTTTCCTTAGAACAACCTAGTTAGCCATCGGAACAGTTGGGTTATATGCCTGCAGGCATTTGAGGAGCTTCTCTCCTTCAATGTCCATCCGCGGTAACCAAATGCGGGCTCTATGTCTTCTAGGAATTCCTCCAGTCGGGATTAAGCTAATCTTGGCGTCCTCACATGTGTCACTAGGTGCATAATAATTATAACTTTTAATTATTTTGTCAGAATAAATTTTCTGATCGAAAATTTAGGAAATGTGAGCGAAGTTCAGCTTTATCGAAACAGAAATGATTTTAACATTCCGAGTTCAACTACAACTACTAACAAACAATACATAATATTATAATTTACTATTTTAGCACTTTAATTAATAAGTTTAAACAACGGCTCGATGTTATCCTTTGGTTTGATCCAGGCCATGGCCAAGCCAACCGGTTTCCACAAATTTCTTTAATCGTATTATTAAAATATTTCAAATCGGTAACGTTACGTATTATTTGGCATCAGAGAAAAACCTAATTATAATTTTATCATAAACGCAATTAATTGTTAATTCAATTTTTCTTCTTTAACTTTAAAATGTGAAGTCACATACATACATATATTCTACAAAAAAATATTATGCATCAAAATTTTTAAATAATACTTTTATAAGAAATTTTGGATAAAAGTTTTCGATATTATTATTATTATTTTTAACACAAATTACTAGAACTCTTGTTCCTATAATTGTTAACATGAATGCTTTAGTCTTTTCTAACCTTGTCATTTCTTAGAATATTTAACCTAGATATTTACAATGTCTGTTCCATACTTACTGCTCATAAAATATCTACATACGTATATTTATATAATATACATATACTTGTCCTAAATCCACATTAATCTATTTTGCAAATAGATCTTTTATGTAAGTACCTGATATATAATTCTATTCAAGTGCAATGTAACCTTTATATTGAATCTGACCTATTTCCTTTTGCACGCTTATATATGAAAATTCGAGACAGCTTATTACAGCGTAATATAATGTCAAATTTATGTTGTACTACAAAAAATATATTTAAAGCTGGTATTGCTTTATCATTAAATATTTGTTCGTGGAATAATAGAGATTGAGGCAAAATAAATATTAATATAAGAATCTAGTAAAAAGTTGAAAAGTAATCATCTTACTAACAACAAAAAAAAGAAAGAAAATGTTAAAAAAGTTGACAAAACTTTTCTGAATTTTTATATATAAATTAACTGACAGATATTTTTGGTAACGATTTTTTTTTTTTTTTTTAAATATTTCATGAAACTTAAAAGTTATTTTTTTAATATAATGGCATTACCTACTGGAACAAATTATACATATGACTTTCAACAAGGGATTCAATAAATTAAAGAAAACATATACTACATATCAGGTGATTGTTACAAGAAGCCATTTGATGGATGAATAAGAAATTAAATTAAAATATTATGTACTGTTAAATCATTTCCTTGCATAATACACCAGGGAAAGTACGCTCATATACACATAATGCTTTATACTCATATTTTCAAAACCAAGGTTTATCCAATAGCGGTCTTTTTACAACTTTTTAACTGAAAATTTTGGAAAGTTTGACAACACTGATTGTTGGCTCTGCCATGGTAACGTTGGCACTGTGTGCAGCATATTCTTTGGAAATGTTGCCCAGAACAGTCTCAAATAACTAGGTACGGGATTTATGACCTCTGTGAAGGTTATGCACATGTTCATAAAAAAATCATACTTAGCGAAATATAATTTCTCTATAAAATCTAAATTTCAAATAACAAAAACTCCACTTCGGATAAAATGTCCTCGTAAAAAAATCTAACTAAATTCTAATGAATTTAAAATTATGTTTTCGCTGGTAAATTTAAATTTTATATAATTTTATTTGTTTGACTATTGTAACAAAAATTGATATATGAAAAACTTTTAACAGAAATCTAATTTCCGGGTTTATTATAGTAAAGGTTTAAAATTGTGATATTTCTTTTTTTAACTAAAATATAAATTCTAGCTAAATTTTGTACGAATTAACATATTTGTTTACAAATAATATGCCACAATTTAAATTTCAAACTCCAAATTCTAGGATAAAATCAAAAATATTTCTCAAATAAAAAAAATCTTCTATTAAATATTCTGTGTCAATTTGTCTGTCCGTCCGTTGAAAAATTTTATAAAAACATATTGTTCACATTTGAATAATCAATAATCTCCAAATACTTAATATATGTACATAAAGTTTATTCGTGGATTGCTGGATGAGAGTTCTAATTGCTGGTTAGAAAAGTTATAGAAGAAATAACAATAAAATAAGTTTCCGCCACTATGAGTGTTTGCAACCCCAAAATGAGTTTATGATAACATAACATTCAAAAAGTTAAATTAATATGTGTAAATGGAATGGGTACCAAATATAATGTTAGATGGGTAATGTGTGTGTATTAAAAAGATAATATTCACATAATTAGATTGCAGTAGTTCTTAGTATTATTATTTCTTCTAATATATTTGTGTTATAATTTTGTTGTGAAGATTTTACGTATAGTACCACATTATAGGAAAAAAAGTTTTACATTTTTTCCACTTGTTGTCGGTGATAGTAAACTGTATTTCAAATTTTATATATGAAGGAGATTGTTTTTAAAATTGTGTATGCTTTATATTTAGACTATCCTTAAGACCTTACTGAATGATAAGGAACAAAAATAAAAACCTGATTAATATAAAACTACTCCCAAACTAGATTTACTCTGCGCGTCATGTTCCTATATTAATAAAGTTTAATAGTAAATTAATTTTTCTCTACGAAACATTATTCTTTCTATTGTAAATAAACAACATTTTTATAAATAAATAACAATAACAATAAATTTTTTGTTTGCATAAATTGTAAAACTTTTCACAGAAACCAGAAAAATGAAACTAAAATTAAGTTTGTAAACTTCTTTTAAATATAATAATATGAAAACAAAAAATTCATTTATTTTTTTGACACTTTTAAATCGAAAATCCTAAATGATAAACATTTGATATAGCTATTAAACAATTTAAATAAATGCATATTAAAAGTATATATATTTTTATTAAAAAATACGAATTTTATATTCTACCAAAAAGTCCTTTTTATATAACATAACAAAACAAAAAGAAAATGGAAAAGTTTTAAATAGAAAATATATTTTATACAATATATATTGTTCAGTCAATCAAAATAATTTTTTATTGATTTTACCCCAAATGCTTAATCTGACTTTTATTTCATACTTAACCATTTATAGAATTTGTAAATAATAATTAAAATTATTATTTTATATATTGTGTTCTATCCTTTTAAATAACAAAGTGAAAACTGTGATGACAATTGAAAGGAACTTAAATTAGATTAAAATCTATTTCAATCAAAATCAAATTAAATAATAGTCCATACAATAAAACCTTACCATTTCTATACTTTCATGAAATTACAAGAGTTTACAAGTACAAGTATGTTTGGTCATATCGATTATAATAATCCTGTGTAATAAGCATTGTACATATTTTTAAAGTAGTATAGTTATTGAAGAAAAACTCCGGACGATATTGAAAACAAAAACCGTAAAATTAGTAAAGGAAACATACATGAAATTTACAGAAAAATATTGCTATATATTTTCTATCTTAACGTTTTCTAACTTTAAGAATATGTGTAGAAGCAAGAATGTAAAGCCCATCGGGTATATCGTCGGCTGATTATTGTTTTGTACCATGTCCAATTTTCATAGTTTCGAGTAATTAGGAACTTAAACTTTACATTCCTTTTTTTAATAAAGTATAAATACTAAAACTTCTATTACTTTAGTTAATCGTTAGGAAATTTGTCAGAAATCTTTACATTTTTTTTTTTAACTTTCAAACTTTAATTTCGGAGTTATGAGATGACTTGAAAGGACATGGTACAAAATAAAGTAAAATATTTTACAAATAAATTAGAATATTGTATCAAGTCCAATTGAAATAACAAAAATTGCAAAAAAATGGGGAAAAATTAAAAAAATTAATACATAATTTATTTATTTATCTCAAATTATAAATTGAAAATAAACCTTAAACATAAAAATAATAATTTAGTTCATCTTTTCAAATAATCTATTATAAAATATCCTGTCGATGACGTTTTAAAATACAAATAGCAAGTTTCATCAATTTGGATATATATAATTGGGCACTGACCTAAAATCATTTTTTTTTGCTATTTTCTGAAAATCATAAAAAACCTTCTTTACGTAAAGAAAATCATTTTGATTCTACCTTGCAGGAACAAATGCCAGCAACTTGCAAATAATTTTTCATTCATAATTAGCGCCATTAGTGATTATGAAGATTAGACACTGACAATGAAGATGAAACGATAAATTTAATAAGTTCTGATTAATTTTATTTCAGGTATTTTTTATTAAAGATATTTAGTTGATTAAGCAAAAACAGTCTTTTTCAGGGCTACATAAAAGTATTATTAATAACAAAATATAGATGTATAGAAATAAAGAACGCTGTTTTATAATTTTATAACCTTATACGAGGTCTATATTTTAAGTTCAACTTAATTTTCTTACCATTTGTTACTATATATTTACTTATATTGGAGCATGAGTCAAAACAATATTAACAAATTTTTAAATTGAATGGACATGGAACAAAATTCAAAGTCATTATACCAGATTTCAATAGCTAAGTTAAGGGTTTTTATTATTAAAAGGTTCGTTTAGAACCCCTCAACCAGAAATAACACTTAAACCAAAAAAAGTGAAAAGTGGACATGGTACAAAACAATAATCAGCCGACGATATAGATGTAATTAAAGAGAGCTCATAAACTTACGCTTAGAATTTCTTTATTTGTATACGAATATATGAATTTGTAAGCATAGTTTGGAATTAAAAATATAATTACATTTCACATCTCACGATATATGAAATATGACATTAAATTAAAAAGCTGGATATTAATCAATATTAACAGTAATGACAGTAATTGCAGATAATCATTATTTAAAATGAAAATATTTTTTTTTTAAATAATAGTAAAAAAGTAAAAAGTTTAATTATTAAAATAAAAACATAAGTAGATTTTTTAGGTCACTTGATAGAAAATTACATGGTTGCATATAGAACAATTCTTTAACTTTCGTTTTTTAAAGATTTTGCCTTATTATTGAGTTTTTTATTAGAAATTATTATTTTATTAAAGTATATATACAATATGTATGTAATATATATGTTACGGTAATAGTACAAAATGTCAAAATGTACACATTAGCCGGTAAATGTGCACATAAACCAGACCAATGAGTAAATGTAAGTTTACTATTTCGAAAATGTTTGTTATACATACATTTACGGGTGAATGTATACATTATATCAAGGCCTTTGTAAAATGTAGAAATAATTGTCAAATGTGTACATTTACCGGAAAAGGTACATATCGGCTTCGGGGCCATTCTTATCTAATCCAATTTTACCTAAAAAATATATTATTGTTTCTTCAACATATAGATGGAGTTAATTCCTTTAATATTTGTTAATTCTTACTTTGTTAATATATAATCAATTGTACTCGAATAATTAACTTTATTCCTTTACACTTTTACCATTACCTCAAGGTAAAAGTAAATATGATTACTAAATTTTCGGTAAATGTATGTTATATGTACATTTGCCAAATCTTGCATTCAATGTACACATTTACTGGTAAATATGTACATTTACCTGGCAATATACATTTACCGTAACATATATATGTAACAACCGAATTTATACATTGCCAAAAAACATAAAAATAATGTAAATTTAATTCGGTTATTATTTTAAATATAATTTAATTACTCTGTAGAGTGATTTAATTATTCTGCAGTTTTTCTGAACATTTTAGTATACATACTGATTTAAATATATTATATATATAAACTAAAGAAATTAATATAATATACTGCTAACTGCTATGAATTATATCCCTTGTCCCTTAACGTTTATATATTAACATTAACATATATTAATATAGCAATTGGATGTGATGTCCTCATGTGTAAAAGATTTTTAATTAAAAAACCACAATTATTTTTACTCTAGTTTGTAGTATTTCTTATTCGTCGCCGCCTGAAGTTTTATTTGTAAATTTCTATATTTTTAGAATCCATACGTCTATATTTTTATATTTCTACTAATCCGATTATTTACACACTTCCATGATGTATGTAATTTTTTTTTAATTTAAATTTTAATGTTAAGCCATGGTTTCAATCTTTAAATAGTGGCTCAATTATATATTTCCAAAAAAACTGAAAATAAACAAATTATTACAATCAACTCTCTGTATCCTACATGAACATAACTAATAATGTTCGCGTGAAAGGTTTTTATGAGATTCTACTAAATTATCTAATGCCGTCGTGTGTAATTTGTCTCTAGTTTTGTATATACTTAAATGTCTAAAATTTTCGTGAATTATTTCACATAATATAAGTTCATAAAAATAAAATATATATGTACAAAATTAGCGGAAGTGTTAACTACATTAATCTTATGGATAATAAACGCACATACGATAAATTTAAATATATCTTTTAGCATATATTCGTATAACTAAATTCTGAATGGCTGTGTATTATAATTCAATAATGCTAGAAGTACTAAGAAATGGATTACGAATAATTATATATTTTGTAAGTGTTATAATTGGTAGCAGAGGATGATTTAATAATTAATTTATTTATTTTTCGTTAATTATATCAAGTGATTTTAATAATTTAATATGACCAGAATATTATACGCATAATATAAGTTAAAGTAATTGCTTATCAAAGTATAATAAGATCAATATTGGCATACGGTTGCCGAATACAATATAATATTAGTGTATAGTTGTTCGAAAGAAAGTATGTTTAGAAAAAATAAATAAATCGAAACTAATTTTACGCGATACATATCAAATAACAATATTTACAACATATCAAATTTAATCAGAATTAATAATTTTATAATTCATATAATGAAAGAAGGAATCATTTTACCAGAACCGCTCTAACAGAGAACTCCTTTAATCATTTGGTTTATCCAGATGATCAATACATACAAATTTGTTTCGATACAGGATCCATACCACCTGAATGGTTCTGTATTTAGACAAAAAGTAATATATTTAAGATGATAACCGAATCCCGGTTCTATATCATAAAAGAAGATTAAGATGATACCAATTTCATGTACAATATGGATATAGTATCTATAACAAAGATAAAACTAAAAGCAATGTGATACAAATTCTGGTAGGTGGACTTAAAGTGAATCCATAATGTTATGTTTTCGATGTTCGCTATTATTTGATTTAGGTTAACATAACCTAATTGTAATCTATTTAGTTTTAAGAGTACATAAAATTTAACAAATGTTTTTCTTACATTTTTCAATTGAACTTAATATAAAAAATTAAATATAATGTATATTCTTAAATTATTAAAAAAAACATTGCTAAACCAATTTAAAGTAAAATATAAACTTAGAGCATTCACATGTAAGATCATTAGGTTTAAAACATTATTATAATTATTAGTTTTTTTTTTACAATTTTGTTTCAAACTGGACAAAAATTTAAATGAGCTAATAAATAAACAAAACATGAAAATAGATTAAGTTTTGATATAAGGTAATCAATTAATTTATTCGCGAAATTTTTTGTCCAGTTTGAAACAAAATTGTAAAAAAAAAACTAATTGTAACATTTTGTTTGGTTGCTTTGGAGATTTATCTTTAAAAACAAAAGTTAAAAATGAATATGTTTTTTTTATTTTTTGAAGTTTAGAAATTTTTAGAAAGAATTGGAAATTAAAAGAGAAAAGACCTGAAATTAATTGAAGTTATATTATTTTAATATTAAAATTATTAATAAAATTAATAATAAAATACCAAATAATATATTAATTTCATTTTGTTATATAATAATTATAATAATGTTTTAAACCTAATGATCTTACATGTGAATGCTCTAAGTTTATATTTTACTTTAAATTGGTTTAGCAATGTTTTTTTTAATAATTTAAGAATATACATTATATTTAATTTTTTATATTAAGTTCAATTGAAAAATGTAAGAAAAACATTTGTTAAATTTTATGTACTCTTAAAACTAAATAGATTAAAATTAGGTTATGTTACAAAATTAGAGTTCAATAGTTAAATTGTATAAAGTCATAGATACTGTTTAAATGTTGTCCAACTAAAATTATAGTATGTAATCATTAAATTTGTATAAATCATTTTTCAATATACAAATAATTTCCAACAAAAAGATATTATGTTTTGATTAAAAGATATTATTAATCTACAAATAAAAAGGTTAATATTAAGAATTATATTCATTTATTTGTAACATGTATTAAATTTCAATGTTTGGCAAAAATAATAAATAATTATATAGTTACGTTAACATCTTAACAAATGTGAGGGAAACTTATACCATGTTCAGACAGAGCCTTAATCATGTTTAAAACCTTAATCATGTTTAGTTCGTAATTAATTTCATACAATATACAAATTTTCGTTTAGCTAAACAAGTGTTTAGCAACTAATTTCGTTTAGTGTAAGGGATTGCCATGACTTTTTTCCCGATTCTTTTGGTAAAATTCGATTATTTTAAAATAATTTTAACAGCCCTGCAAACCAATTGTCATTTTACAGCTGATTTCTTTCAAAACAATTTTTTTTAAATAAATTCAAAATGGAAAATGTTAAAAAACGAAAAAGATTAAATTGGACAAATGCAGTTGAAGTAATATTATTAGAAATGTGAAAAGAAAAAAAACTTTTTTATAAACTTTTATTACACTCCATTATTTTTTTATTTAAAATTTAAAAAAAAAAAACTGTTTTCTGACAGCCTTAATTACGTTTTTCTGTGTGAATACTAGATTCTTAAACGTAATTAATTCATGTTAAATATTTCTGTCTGACAAGGTATTTAATAGACGCAAATACAAATAGCTTAAAATAAGTTAATAATTCATTTGAAAATCATTTTCGAAACTATAAGCGAACGCCAGCTTACAACCAGATTTACAATGAATATAACAACAAAATAACAAATGTATGATGGTTTGGATGGAAGAGCCATACACTCCATAATATTTAGGCTTCGTTTCGTATATCACATCCTGTTCTTCCAAACTCATATCTACTATGCTACTGAGAGTAAAATCTTTGTTCAGAAAATGGATTAATTAAATTTGCAATAAACGAGTAACTCAAAGTTTAAATAATATCTATATCACTAAATAAATTGTCGCATTATTTTATATAGATCAAAATTTTGTATATGTAATAAATATGTTTAAATACAATAATACGACAGGACACACGATTCTCGAAATTAGCTAAATTGATTCGGAATTCATACTAATAATCGGACAAAAATATGAAGTCTTTCAAAAAAATATATAAAATATCTAATCACCCAAAAATAAGCAAATTATAGTCGTAAGTAAAATCAATATTTAAAATCATAATTTACCAACAGTAAAAACAAAAACAAAAATAAAAAGTGAATTTATTTATTTATTTAACTAAATAAAGTGTTACAATTTAATTTAATGTACCTAGCAAATTATTATATAAAGACTATAAATATTACTTAGTTCAAATAAAATCAAATTTATAAGTTATAAATTAAGGAGCAAGAAGGGAGCAATAGGATGTATAATTATTAAAGTATTAAGATTAGTTTATAAGTGCTTGAAGTTTTTTTTTGTAAGAATAGTTTGTTATTGAAGACGAATAGATGTTATAAAATTTATTGAAAACCCTGTTACATATATTAATAGGATCACTACGACCATATTCGGTACGATGAAAATATTCTACTAATGTTTTAGTTATAATTAAAATACTAAATAATATAATTTTTATAATTAATATAAGCTTTCCATGTTATTTAAATTCAAATCAATAATTAATAGTATCTACCGACGCATAAAAACTGATATCAATTATTACTGTATTCTGTAGAGAAGAAATTTAATTCCGAAATCGATGACCTTAAGGTGCGGCTCTACATACACACCAACTAGATTACGAACCCAACTTGTGTACCGAATTTCATTGAAATCAGATATTAATTAAATATGGTGGATAATATAAATCAAATAAACTCCGGAAACTAAACTGCTCATATATTTGATTTCTTTTAACCCACTGAAACTACCGACTCCAAATTTGAAGACCACCAAAAAGTAAAACACAAATTAAACAAAAGTTGGCAATGAAACATTTACACGCAGTAAAACATCAAAATTCATATTAAAATATAGATCGGTTTCATGGTTTCACGACCAATTTTTCTATATACATAGGTCTCAAAAAATTGCTTGAAGTCATAAATTTTTATTTGCATTACAGAAAAAGAATCTATAAAGTGCAATATAATTCTAACTCCAAAATAAAAATGTATGATGTAAGCTTCTTTATATTAACAATTTCAATTCATCTATTCATATAAATAAATTATATATTTAGTATAAATTTTACGGTTTGGTTTCTCTAGTTATATCAAATAAATTATCAGTAAGGACATAAATAGTATATAATGTTTCTGCACTGCAATTCAATGTATAGAAAAAATATTTTATTGTAAGTAGAAGGTAGATAAAAACATCGAGAATTATATATCGACAAATAAAATAATGCAGTACAGGTTGAAGTCATGGAAATAAAATTAAAGCTGTTAATGATGAAGTTTCAAATTAGAGAAGCCCACATACATTCCTCCTAGTCCTCATTTCATTTAAATATTATTTTAATAATATTTAAGTATAGTAAGAGTCATATATATTTCATTAATCTTATAAGCTGTGAATACTTTTGTAATGAGAAAGAGGAAATTTCTGGTTGAATTTGAACTATAACGAAATGACAAAATTGGTTATTTCGCTATGCATATGAAAGTTTTCGATATTTTTAACGAACACCGAAAAAAGACTATATATAGTTGGTAATAAATATTTAACAAATTTTCTTTTGTTCTTTAAGGATCGATATTTTTAACAATTTTTTTTTTTTTGTGAATTTCATATTTTATGTTATATAGTTGAGAAAAATAAAATTCCATGTATAAATTTTTCCTTATTTCACTAAAAAGGGTATAAATAATTTGCAAGCAGTAAATTTTTTTTAAATATAAAAAGTAGGTAGTAAGTATAGCAACAAATAAGAAGTTGGTAATAAAATTAATGCATATAAATTATTTGAGTTAAATTTACGATTCGCTTATATCAACTAAATTTAAGTCTATAACAAATTTTATTTATATGAACCAAATCACTATCATTTTTTAGCTATACATATATAAAAGTATTTATTATGAACATAATTATATGTATTAAGAAAAATATGATATAAGAACAAATTATTGACTCAGATTTAAATATTTGCTAAGTTTTTACATTGCTCTCCTAATAGCATCTAATACAGAATTATGAAATTTAAATACACATCATAAAGCGTTGAATATTTAAAGTATTATTTTATAAGTCTTTTGTAACCATTTCAAATATGTCAATTTCATCCTCATATGATATTCCAGCTTTGTTTTCGTAAAACAAACTGAAGCTTCTTCACACTGTATCAACAAGAATAAATAGAAATATTTTTTTTTGTAATACAAATACATTTTACACAAGAAATTTCATGATTTCCGTATGTGTTTTTTTAAATGTGTAAATAAGTTAGTCATAGGATTTCTTTCCTTACATTAAAATCTCTATTACATCAACAAAAATATTAAAGACTGCAGATGTATCGCGTAAAGTTTCTACCACAATGAGCATTTTTTTTATAATTCCCTAGCACTTTATCGAAGAATTAAAAAAAAAAAAGTTTTGATATTATAACTGCCACTGCTATGTGTTTTTATGTATATACATACCTCCTTAATCGTTATGGTTAATATGTAGTGAATAATTTAGGTTTTTATTCGTTACTTATATGCCATTGACTGATTCCTTGAAAAGCCATACGTTCCCCATACCAAAAAATATCGCAACCGAAAAAAGATGAAAAATAACGTAAATAGTTTGCTCTATGTTTTGAAGTTATTTCATTTCATGTCATTATATTTAATTCATTATATATAGATAATTTTTTTATAACTTAGTCATCTGGGATCTGGGACAAAGTCGTTATTGCAGAATAAAAAATATGCACAAATTTTTGTGCTCTTTTTATATAAAATTTGCGGTTTGAAATAAATTGAAAATGAAAATGCCGCAAAGAATCTACGATATACTAACGAATATATTTAACTATATAATAATATTTAGGTGTTAAAAATTCGTAAATTGTATATGCAAAGTTTATTTTTTATTTAGAGACCCCTTTGACATGTAGGAAATTAAAGTAAGAAATTAGTTATATGTGTATACGGACAAAAGGTCGACATGTACAAAAGGCCGACAATAAAAAAGCCGCCAAATAAAATGCTAATGATTAATAATTATAAAGAATGTCTTTAATATTATAAAACAGCTGATTAAAATGAGCTGTTTTATATCTTTAAAGCAAGAACATAACATTGAGAGTAACTATAACGCCGTTCTTAACGCTGCGTTGTAGTGTAGTGCGTTGCCGTTGTGAATGTCTCTTAGTTAATTATTTCAGTAACAAAATTTACTGCCCCAATCACAATCACTGTTTTAATAAATAATTGACACATATTTTTAGCGGCATAATTTTAGGCGTCAATATAATTTTGTTGTGGTGAATTTATTATCTCAGATTTACACCCTCAACATAATTTAAACAAATTTCATAAATGAATAAAATCAATTAATTTTTAATTTCATTTATATAAAAAATATAGTTAATGTCCAGAAATAATTTTCGTACGGTATTAAATATTGTAAATTTAATAATATGATTTTTGTTACGCAAACTTCCTAATAATATTATTTATTGATAAAAGAATATTTCAATATTTAATTTTATAATTTAACCAAAATGTTTAATTCTAGTAATTTTGAAACGATTTTGTATGCTATAAAAGGCTAACAATTTAGGAAGTCTATATAAAATATTATTATTTTTATGTAATTATAATCAAATTTATGAATTTTTTTATCACAATCTAAATGCAATGTAAATTTAAGATTAATTTCAGATTATATTGTGCTTTATGAATAATAGTATAAATAATTTAATATTTATAATTATAGTTTTACAATAATTGTTATATTATTTATTACTTTTAATGCATAAAGTATAATGACAATGAGGAAATTATTCGACGACTTAGCCGATAAGCCGAGTTTGGAAAATGCTCATTATTTTAGTGCTATTCATATTCAGATATATTTTATCTTAGCAGAAAGATTCAGTGCTACATTAACCCCCATATTCGCTTTTTTATAATTTTTTTATTTCTAAAAAGCCCAATACGCCAGTATTTAAAATATGGGTAATTTTTATATGGAAATTGGTGTTAAAAAATATTTATTTTTGCATTGTTCATATGCAACCTATATTACGAAATAACACGTGGATATACATATTACGAAATACATGTTAATTCTTAATTGATCCATATATATCTATATATATGTAAATTATTATTTTGTATAGATATGAGATTGGTCAAATAGAAATTCCATATATATATTTGAGATTTTTATTTAAATTTTTGAATTAGCAGTGAAGGTCCTTGATTTTTTGTAATTAAAATCAAATATTAAATGTATTTTTTTGTAAATTCACTAGGAACCACTTCATTTTCAGCAGACATGCCAGCTACATGTAATACGTTGTAATTTAATGTATTTAAAAATATTATATGTTTAGCTATTCTAGCTCGGTATGTGATCTGATTTTGTGTTCCTCGAGATTTGTCAATTATTTCTACATTTTACAAAGACCTTGATATAATGTGTACATTCACCCGTACGTAAATGTATGTATGACAAACATTTTTGAAATAGTAAACTTACATTTACCCATTGGTGTGGTTTATGTGTACATTTACCGGCTAATGTGTACATTTTGACATTTTGAACTATAACCGTAACATTTATAATGTATACAATGTACTCGTATTCGTATCGTATTACAGCAATAAAATAACATTCTCAAATATCATTAAAACTAAGTGAATATTGAAAAAAAAAAATGATTATTATATTAAATTATGGATAATTATAATTGATTAATTAATATTTAAATTTAATAAATATTCATTAATCATTCAAATACCCCAAAAAATATTTATTTCAACCAAAAAACACTTATTTCTTTATTATTTGTAAAAAAAAATATAAATAATAACCAGCTAGCAAAAATTATTTGTACCATAAGGTCATATTGTCAGAATACATAAATTATTACTAGAAGCACAATAAAAAAATTATTATTCCTTTATATTTATATTTATTCAACTTATAGTCCTTAAATATATAAACTTCCAGGTGAGCAGTGACCTGAGAAAATTGTTTGAACAAAAATGTATTCAATATAAAATATTAAACGAACGAATTATAAATATATTTTTTGTCTGGACTAAAAGTCATGATGACATGGAAAAGGCAATAAATTTTAAATTGTCCTCTATATTTATATACTTTATACTAAAAATACGAAATTACGTTTGAGAATTTTATATGAACCTAAAAATAATTCGGAATAATATTAATATTTAATGAAATTTTCATAATAAAAACGAAAATATCCGTGAAATTACAACAACAAAACATATTTTAGTATATTTTTAACAAGAAATTACAAAATAAATAAAGTTGATTTGAATTGTTTTGCATAATTAAAATAAAACTGGCAATTTTGGTAGAATACTTTCATCATATCGCTTTGTGATCCATCTAGCATTGCAGACTATATTTAGTTTAGACAAAATAAGAAATTTTCGACAGGAATATCATTTTGACGACTGGCTATGTAATATACAAAAGCATGTATTCAACCTTGTATGAGAATGTGAAGTGATTTCGAATGATCCCATAATGTAATATAAAATATCGAAATCAAAATGTTATTACAAATAAGCATAAAATAAAATGGCAAAAAACAATACAAAATAAATTTTATGACAGCTGATAACATATTGGGTTTGTCAGAGGTCAATTGAACGTTTTCATTCTACAAATTAAAAAAAGAAAGATGTAAAGATATATAAAAAAAAATATAGTAAAAATGGTTCAGAGATGTAGAGAACTAGGCTGAACTAGGAAAAAATTAAAAATCATAGATTGATAATGATAATAACAAATTAGGTAACAAATGGATATAAATTAGGTAACAAATGGATCATAAACTTAAAGAAAAAATCAAGTTAATAGAATTTAGAAATAAGTAAAGCTAACTTCAAATTTGCAAATTGTGTAAAAGAGTGTAAACAGCCTTTAAAAAACTGAGAAATTAATCAAAATTTTTGAACTAAACACAACAAATTTACCAAAAGAAATGCTATTCACTTTATTCGGTGTTGTGAAGGTTCACATTTCAAACAAAATGTTGTGTTTATCTCTAAATTTCAATTTTCAATATATGAACAACCACTAACACGTAATTTTTATAACTAAAAAAGTATTATCCTAGAAGACACTCAAATCAAACACGATCATGGGCACATTTTCAAACAAATTTTAAATTATTAAAAAAACTATTCAAAAACTAATAATGCAAACAAAAAAAATTGTGGTAATTTTTTTTAATCTTTTATTTATGTAATGTCTTCAATTTTGCATTATTTTATTAATTGTGTAGGAATTTAAATTTTTTATATTTCAAAATCGACCAAGTAGCGACATCTGTTATACTACTGTAACAATGTTATTAGTATATCGAAATTTCAAATCAATGATAAAACTAAATTTTGTATATAATTCTTGTAAGTGGAATAAATATTGGGGAAATAAATATTTTGCTGGAAATTTTTAAGAGTAAATAAGAAATTACAGATATTTATATAATTTTTTTTATTAATTTAAAACATATCCAAATCCAACATGTTCGTCTTCGTCTGTTTGTTCGTTACAAGTTACAAATTACATGCAATTAATGTTTAATATTCTCTTCTTTCTCCAGTTGGAGAAAAAATATTTTTATAACAGAAGAGTAAGAGAAGCATTATTATTATTATCACATTGTCAGGTTCAGCCTTATATTTATTAGTTATAGTAGTGAGTGATCTAAATTTCCAATTGAATAATCTGTAAATTTATCCGGATAATTCAAGCAAAGTGGAATAAAAATAAACTTTTTCGAAATATTGTCGAAATTGTGGAATCAGCTTTACATAAACGTGTTAGGTGTAAGTCCTATTAAGAATTTTGTATCACAAAGCAATAATAATTTGTAATTTTTTAATTTATAAATTTAAAGAAATTTTTTTTTGATTTTATTTTATTATGTTTTAGGACATTACTAAAATAACATGTTATGTTTGTAACAACATGTTATGTTTGAATTCCATATAGTCTGTTATGTTTGAATTCAAGAAAACTGACATTATTTTTGAACATAAAAGAGACACAACAAAAATTTATATTTTACATATTTTTAAGATACTTTAATTCAATTCAACCAAATTCCATTACTCCAGCTGATTAAACATATGTTTTATATTCAGAATACAAAATGAAATGACTGAATACTCTAGAATTGATTTCACAATCATAATATTTAAAATTAAATTCAGAAAATAATTTTCTTTTTTATTTGTATTTTCTCTCGCATTCTCTATATAACTCAAAAATGAAGTCATTCTGGAATCTGGATGACTGTATGTGAATATATGTATCTTATAGATACAAACACTCTTATGTCCTGGATCATATAAAAGCATAAAAAACATATTTAACCAACCCTAATACAAACAAAATTAACAAGAAGGGGAAACAAACTTTATTTGAATTATATTCACAGTACAGTAAACTAGTAGTCAGTTTAAATTCGACTGCGTTCACCGTTCATTGTCGCGGTTCTAAATGTATTATTATAACGACCGGTTGCTTTTTTTAACAGTGTGATTTGATTTTTTTATTGAAAAAAAATTATACCGTATCAATTTTTTTTTTTTATAAAAAATTTACCTAGGCTGTTTTCATATCAACAAAATAAATATATATGTTTTTTTTTTTGTGTTTTTTTAACTGTGTACATATACTAAATTATTTATTACTTAAAGCAAAAGGAAAAAAAGGATCTTGGTCGATAATATTCCACATAAACGAATAAAAAACGTTAAAGCATAAATTTATGTTTGGTTATTTTAAAGATATATAATGCCACAGAAATTAGTGTAAAAAAATATTTAAGAAAATATTTGAAAAAAGTGAAAAATTTAAATATTTATTGTAGTTTTTTTTGTGATAGCCTGAAATAAATAAAATATTTAAAAAATATTTTAAATCTGAAAAGTGTAAATTAAAAATTGTTTACTTAAAAGTTAATAAATTTATTTTTATATTAGAATATAAAAAAAAATTACAAGGACAAACAAAAAATCCTTAAAATCTTAATGATTTTTTTTTGAGGGATAATTAATTCAAATTTGATTTTTTCACATTTTATTTTTGGATAAATTTATTTACCAAATTCAAAATTTCTTTTCGAGCACTAAAAATAATTTTAATGTTTTCGTCCTTTATCGATTATAATTTGGAAGGCAATGATGAAAATAAAAGGACTAACAATTTTCTTAATTAACTAAAACAAAAAGAAAACTATTTGTGCCTATTTATTTCTAATGGGAATTCACTTTTTCAGATTTAAAAAATATTTTAAATCTGAAAAGTGTAAATTAAAAATTGTTTACTTAAAAGTTAATAAATTTATTTTTATATTAGAATATAAAAAAAAATTACAAGGACAAACAAAAAATCCTTAAAATCTTAATGATTTTTTTTTGAGGGATAATTAATTCAAATTTGATTTTTTCACATTTTATTTTTGGATAAATTTATTTACCAAATTCAAAATTTCTTTTCGAGCACTAAAAATAATTTTAATGTTTTCGTCCTTTATCGATTATAATTTGGAAGGCAATGATGAAAATAAAAGGACTAACAATTTTCTTAATTAACTAAAACAAAAAGAAAACTATTTGTGCCTATTTATTTCTAATGGGAATTCAGTTGAAGATTTTCAGTATTAATAATAAAGATTAAAGTATATTTTTGTGACCCATACATTTTGTTAAAATAATTTTAGCTTCCTTTTTAATTTTTCTTGTTAAATTACAAAATTGTTAATTTTTTTTTTTTTAGAATTATTGAAATTTTGATATTAATTATTATTTTGTAGCTTCAAAAAATGATAAGTATAAAAGTCAAATTTAAGAAAAACTATGCGAATTGAGCTAATAAAATAATAATTGTGACAACAAATTTAAATTTAACAAGAAAATCAATTTCTATCCTCCGTTAATTAATTAATCTAATCATAATTTGGTGCCAAATAAAATGAATTAATTAATAAAATGAATTAATAAAAACTATTTAATTTTACGTAGAATGTTGTTGTAATAATGCGCTTCGGTTGTTGCAGTGACTGAAACAGCTGCTGCTCTACTATTATCGACATACTTTCTTCAGAATTTTAAAAGGGACATTATAATTAGCCGTATCTTAAGAGTGAATGAGAGGGTTTTATTGATTTTACTTAAAGTTACAAAAAAAGCAAATATTACTGAATACAATAAACTCTCTAGTTCTGGTATTCGTTTAGTCAAAGGCACTGAAAAAACTTGGATGAAAAAACTTTAATTATTGAAGATTACACATTGGTAGTATTCAAAAATTTAAAAACAGTTTCATCTAGTGATAGTGATTTAGAATAAATATATTTGTAAATATCCTTTATCTTTATGGAAGTTAAATATATTTACATAATGATAAAGGATTATGCTTTTGAGTTTCATTCTCAGTAACCTCTTATACATGTGTGTTAAAAAAGAAGTTGTGTTGAAACTTTTCAACTTCAATAAAAGTAAATATTTTGGAATTATAAAATAGATTCCTAATTGAAATATTGAATTTTGCATTTATGCGAGCTGCTGCTTATTCGAATCTATGGTACCAATTACCTGGCATAAATGCAGGTATATTTCAAAACTATCAATTAAAATTGAAAATACTTGCTTATATTTTTAAATTTTTAATTCAATTTTTCGTTAATTTAAATGTATTTCCTTTCTACTTTTCTGTCGCTGTCGTGGAAGCTCAGATATGAAGCTAGGCCTACCGTTTTTAATAATAGAGGTTTGCAGAAAAATATAATGAAATTTTGAAATATAATAATTTTAAATAGATTGCGACCAAACTGACGAAATTTTAACTTAATTTCAAGAAGCTATAATGTCTTTAAAAATTAGGATACTTCTACCAGGCAGATAGAAAATTAAAATCATAATTAAAAATTGCAAACTGAACTGGTAATATATTAACTCATTTAAAGTTAATTAACATACGATTTATCTGCCAGGGACCACCTATATTTATATACTATCGATTTTATCAGTAGTTCCTGTTTCTTACAAACTATTTTTATAATAATTTTAATTTTTTAAAGTCATTTTTTAATTCGTTCTTCAATGAATTATTTATATTTCGCAATTTTTAGTTTTAATTTTTAGTCAAAATATCTAATTCTTTTTAAAATTTTCTAATTAAACAATAAAAAACAACGAGAAAAAATAATTGTCTTTGAAATTGTTATACTATATATAAGTACAAAAAAAGAACGAAATTTCCTATTTGTATCTTTTTATGCATGTGCTCTCATATAAAAATTTATTTTAATATTAGTAAAATTAAAAACAATTTGAAAATATCTCTCAAAAGAAAAACTTTTTTTTTCGTTAATTTCCAACTAAAAATAAATAATTTGATATTTTTCAAATCATTTTTTTTAAATAATATTTGTGTTGATTTTTCAATGTGGTTGTAATCATTATTGTATTTATAGGTATCAAAGTGAAACCGTGTATCTAATTGTAAATAATATGTTTTATGTATATGAAGGTAAAAAAGTAAATATAAGATAAATGATGATATAATTAAGGTGAAGTCCTTCTTTTGTACAACAACAACAACAAAAAATGTTTTTGCAAATTTTACCTATTGAAAAATATAGTAAAAAATAGAGTGATGAATGATTGGAAAATATTTAACCGACACGGATAACAAATTTTTCAATTTAATTATAATATTTTATTATTTCATTTTGTAATTGTTTTTGCTGTTTTTGGAGTTCTAATTTATATTTGAACACTTTATTATTGAGCTCACACAGATTTGGATAAAGTTTTATAAAACTTGGATATTTTTAAAAAAATTTTTTTTTTTACAAAAAACAAGGATTTATTATCAATTTTTGTGGTAAGTTTTTATAAAATTGAATTATAAATATATTTTTAATATTTAAAATTAGAGGTACAATTTCTAATTATCTTTTTAATACATTATTGAACTATACTATATCTAACGAAAATAATAGTGTAATTGAGCATTGGAAAGATAATGGTTTTAAGACAATTTATTGCAATTGATTAAACATAATTCGATTATGTAAATTCCGAATAGTTTCTAGGAATCGGAAATCGTAATTTAGTATTTAATAGTGTGAAACATTTTTGCGTCAGCAAACGGTCTTGCTCTATAGCATTTTTTCCATAAGTCTTAATATCAGAATTTTATTACTGTATATATGATACTCGTTTTAAACTTGGCATCAATGTGGTTGTCAAGTCACAGCATATCACACTAAGTCATCATCTGATATTATTCAATCGATAATAAGTTACACACATATAATGATAATATAAATTCATAAATTGTGCAGCTAAAAAGATTTTTTAATTATTTTTTTTTTGTGATCCTAATACCGATCATAGTCTGATAATATGTTACAAAATAAATTATTTAATACCATTTATATGTACATATATATTAGGTAAACTGAAGGAATCAGATGTTGCAAAACTTTATAGTTTCCCAATTTACAATTTATGAAATAGGAACCACAAAAATAAAAAAATAGTTAAACTGTATTTAATCTATAATACTTTGGTTAGGGACAGGAACCATGAGAGTATTTGTTAGGTTTGATTGGAGCTGTTATTTGTTGATTTTAAATATTGTAAATTATAATCTTCTGCCAGAAGAATTATAGTGTCATATATAAAGTAAAAATGTATATTTTGTTATCTTATTAACTATCACAGTTCGATAACAGAGTTAATTTCTTTTTGATGCAGTAGTTTATTTGAAATTTGAAGAAATTAAAAATATTTATAATTTTAATTTCAAATATATACTTAAACAGTATTTTTCTTTCATTAATTTGCATTTATCTTTTTCATTTACTTTACTCATTCTTATTTTCTCTGTTTATATTGTGAACATTTTATTATTTTTAAAATCTTTAATAAATAATTTAATTTTAGTTAGCCAATATGTGATCTAAATATTCAAAAAAAAAAACATTAGTTATAAGATTCATACAAATACAAACTATTAATTGGCTTCCCGAGACTAGTTTTAGTGGATAACAGATAGATTTAATAGATTTAACATTATCCACATCTTTTTGATATTATGTACTAAAAAAATGAGTTTTAATTAATGTTGTGTACTTAGTTATGTAGATATATAATCACAAATAAATTATTTCCATAAAAAATATTTAAATTGAAATATATTTTATAAAGGCCCAATCGTAATGTGGGCGCAAACCTTTAGCGCAAATTTTGAAAATTGTTCAACATATGGAAATCAATGAAAGCAAACACAATGCTAGCGGTGACCGCTAAGGAAAAAAAAGCTACAGCCAAGATTGAACAATGTTCAATATTAACCGCCAACGCTAGAAAATTTTAATAAAGGAGGCGAATTTTAAATTTGACTGACATTTATCATAGTGACATTTTAAATAAATAATAAATAGTTCACGCAAAAAATATAATAATATACAGTGAAACCTCATTATAGGAAACTTTGTTATAAGAAACTTTAAAGTTTCTTTTATTAAATTTATAAATTTAAAAGTTTCTTATATTAAATGTAGAAAAAAAAAATGCGATTATAATTAAAAAAAATGTAGATATTATACGAAAATTAGAAGATTACAACATTCCAATTTTTTTCGAAAGTTTAATACAATAATTGTGCAATACGTTAAGAAAAATTATTTCAAATCAATTTTCGAGGAACAAATTCGAGCTGGTATACCACGAAATGTAACCAGCTTATAATAAAATGTTGACCTGTTATTTATTAACAATACTTGCAAATATGAAAATTACTACAGAGATTGTGAAAGTGAAAGTCAAATATATCAAAATTAATTGTAATACCTGAATTTCAATAAATTTTATATATCGCAATCAAAAATTAAAAATAATTTTGTTTGGTACCGCTAAATAAATTTAATTTCTTTTTTGGTATACCAAATTCAATATATAGGAAATCTTATTTCATATAGGCAACTTTAAAAAAAAAACGTTTTCAAAAAGTTTCTTATAACAAATTTTCACTGTAATAAAATATAATTTTCTCAGCCACCGCTAGCATTGCGTTTGTACTGGATTTGTCTTGGCAGGGAAAAACAAATCTACAGCTACCGCTAAAGATTTGCGCCCACATTACGATTGGGCCTTTATGTTTCAATTTTTTTTTTTTAGATTGGTTAATTTAATTATATGTATTTAATTTAAATAAATATTCTTATATTTTTTTAAATATAAATTTTTATATTTATTAAATCAAATTCCATCATTTATATGAACTCTTAGGTAGATTTACAGACCAAGCAAGGAAATATTTACTGAAAATAACCGAATTAAGTATATACCCGAAAGTTATACCTAAAAATAAAAATATATAATTTTTACTAAAAGATTTTCAATTTCTCAACTACACTGATGAACAGCTGCTATAGTTAAGTTACTGTAACAAATTTATAATTGTACCTGTCATAACTTTATTCAGAGTTAATTTCTTTTCTGGTGTGTACTGTCATGGTTAACTCTTCGTACAATATTTAGTAAATATTTCAATTTAAAATATAATTTATTTTGTTGCATTATTTAAACCTATTCGTCGGCAGATTTATTGTACAAAGGAAATTACAATTTTATTCCTCACACTTTCTTAGTCCATCTAGTACTAAATTTACGATATAATAATATTAACACTTACGTAAGCAAAATTCAATATTTTCTTAAGTAGAAAATCAATGATCTGTAAGTTTTGCAAGTTAATGGAAATTTTTATTTTTTGTTAACAATACCAAATTGTATACTGAAATTAAGTAGATTTGAAGGTTTGAAGTATAAATCATATTTTTACAAAAATTATTGGAAATTTCAATTTCAATGTTTATTATTGAATCATAAGTAATAAAAAATTTAAAGATAAAACTTACAAATTATTGAGCAGGGTAATTAAACGTAATTTTCACTATTTGTACACTGGATATTTTCAAAAGAAAAGAAATTTGTACAACAATTACATAATTACTGACATAATTATCCTTAAAGATTGTGCGGTCAGAGTTAATTAGAAACAAAGATTTCCATAGTTTATTAAATTTTGTGATAGACGAAAAATTGTGATATTAAAAAATTTAGAAAATATTTGATATTTTGAAAATTGATTACAAATTTAAAAAAAACTAGGATGAAATTTAGCCTCTGTAGCTTAATTGGTTATTTGTACGAATAACAATTTACTTTCCATCACACTTCCTACTTCCATAAAAACTGTCAATTCAACTTTAATTCAGTTTCTGTTCACGGAAATTCTAATTTTTTCAACCCAACTATGACTATAAAATTCCAACTTAACTCTGTGCTTTGAAACATTACACATTACGAAAAAATTAGGAATTACTATAGTACCTATGTATTGAAAATAAAAATTATATTTTATACAATTAGAATTTCAAAGAGAAAAGACTAAAATTTATTCAAGTAAAACATTAAAATGTCACTAGTAACAATATTTTCAATTCTATAAAAAGTCAATAAAATTTAACTTATTGTAATATTTACTACAATTAAATTTGTATATTTGTACTTGGAAGATGCCAGGATCGTCACTGGTTAATCAAATTGATCATATTTTGATATCAAAAAGACACGGGTCATGTATTATAGATGTTCGTACTTATAGAGGTGCTAACTGCGAATCAGATCACTATATGGTAAAGGCCATTTTTCGACATAGAATTTCAAATGTTTGCAGAGTACATAGAGCAAGTAAACCAAGATGGGATGTTGTAAAACTGAAAGATGAAAATATTAGAAATTCTTATGAAAACGCATTAAACATGAAGATAAATCACATACATGAAGAAAACAATATTCAAGAAACCTGGAAAAATTTGAAAGAATGTATAAATTCTACAGCTAGAGAAATCATTGGAATATCAGCACCAAGAAGAAATGCAGAGTGGTATGATAATGAATGTGAAGAAGCTGTAAAACAAAAAAATGAAGCTAGGTTGCGATGCGTGCAAAGAAATACAAGAGCAAATCAACTGGACTATAATAGAAAAAGAAATATAGCTAAGAACATTATAAGAGCGAAAAAACGAAAAAGTATAAATTTAAAAATAGAAAAAATAGAGGAAAATAGAATATCAAACAGCACAAGAGAAATGTATAAAAATATCAAAAATTTAAAGAATGGATTCCAACCAAGAATAACTAACTGCAAGAATAAAGAAGGAAATTTGTTAAGCGAAAAAAATGAAATAATAGATAGATGGGGGGAGTATTTTCGCGAATTGCTAAATATTGATAATGAAAACTCCATGGAAGAAATTACATTTTATCAAACTGCAGAACCATATGTTTCCGAACCAACATATCAGGAAACTTATTCAGCTATCCAAAAGATTAGAAATAGTAAAGCTCCAGGTGAAGATATGATGGTTGCTGAATTAATTAAACAAGGAGGCGAAAAACTGTGGAGCGAATTGCATAAATTAATTTTTAAAATATGGAATGTAGAACAAATGCCAGTAGAATGGAACAATGGTCTGATAATCCCAATACATAAAAAAGGTGATAAGACTGATTGCATAAACTATAGAGGCATAACATTATTATGCACTGGTTACAAAATACTATCAAGAATATTATATAATCGAATTAATGATTATGCAGAGCAAATAATTGGAGATTATCAATGCGGTTTTAGATCTAAAGATCAACTATAGATCAGATACATCTGATGAGGCAAATTCAGGAAAAGTTCTATGAACATGATCTTGACTTGCATTTTTTATTCGTTGATTTTAAGCAGGCATTTGATAGTGTAGACAGGCAAAAAATGTATGAAATATTGCGAATTATTGGAATACCACATAAGTTAGTTTGATTAACAGAAATGTGTATGAAAGATTCGACCGCACAAGCATATATTCAAGGAGAAAAATCTACCGCTTTCAACATTAATACAGGGGTAAAACAAGGAGATGCCTTAGCAGCACTAATATTTAACTTAATCCTTGATTATGCTGTAAAGAAGATTGATGTTGAAGGTGATATATTTCATCGAATGACGCAGGTCGGTGCATATGCCGATGATGTAGCGATAGTTGCTCGAAATGTTAGAGAAATGAAAGAAAAATTTAATAAGTTGGAAACAGAAGTAAACAAATTGGGATTGAAAGTTAATGAGAATAAAACAAAATACTTGTGTATGTCCAGATCAGAGAGTAGAAGAAATTCGCAAAATTTAACAATAGGCGATTACAACTTTGAAGGTGTCACAAACTTTGTATATTTAGGAGCATTAATAACTAACAACAATAACATGACAGAGGTTATTCAACATAGAATTCAAAGCGGAAATAAAGGTTTCTACTCTTATATAAAATTATTTAGATCAAAAATTATTTCAAAAAATACAAAACAAAGATTATATAAAACGCTAGTTAGACCGATAGCAACGTATGGGGCAGAAACATGGTCCATGACGCAAAAAAACGAAAATGATCTACTAATTTTTGAAAGAAAAATTCTAAGGAAAATTTTTGGACCAAAAGTAAATGATGATGGTGAATATCTTATTCGAACAAACCGCGAATTAGAGCAACTAAATAATGGAGAGAATATTATTAAATTTATAAAATCACAACGTCTCAGATGGGCTGGGCATTTAGCTAGGATGCCAGCTCAAAGGCTTCCAAAAGTTGTAACAGAAAAGAAACTGCCAAATACGAGAAGCAGAGGTCGACCAAAAAAAAGATGGATTGATGAAATAGAAAAGGACTTAAGAATATTAGGAATCCGAAATTGGAAAACAGTGGCAAATAACAGGACATTGTGGAGGAGTATTGTAGAGGAAGCTAAAGTTCATCCAGGACTGTAGAGTTAAGCATGATGATGAAATTTGTATATTTATTTTTGTAAAACATAAAACATTAACATATATTATTAAATATATCTCTAATGTTAAAGTATATAAATGAGTATTTTTTCAAACATGAAAATTATAAACGGTTCGATTAAACTTGTTCGTAATATATAAACTTTTTTTATCTTATACGAACGAAATACAATTTTTTTATAATGAATTAAAATTTGATTTAGTAAAACAGGTATTCGTACAAATACATACATAAACACACACCTATACTTAAAAAAACATATACTTAAATATCTTCATATAAAAATATAATTTATTTAATACATTAATAGTAAATGCAATTCAGCACAAATACTTATATAAAATATTAAATAAAAATTTAAAAAAATAGAATAAAAAACCGCGCTTTGTTAAAAATAAACATAAAAAGTATCTTACAGATAGACAGCTGTTAAGGTCTCTGCAAGTTGTTATTAAATCTGAGGGAATTCTATATTCGGTTTATTTTTTATATTCTCAACATTAAATAATTTTTTTTTTTATCTTGAAAGTTGTTTTTTGTATCTTTATGTGGTGTATAGCCTAGCAAAATCTGTGGATTTTTTTATAATAGCTATTCAAAATTATGTATATACGTATGTATACTGTTCTGCAGCATATGAGAGCGGCATATTATACACGTTGGTGTAAAATAATAATAAAAGTAGGATTTTTATTTTCTGTAAAGATTTTTTATCTACGATAACTTTTCATTTAAGTAAATTTTATTTTCTTATGCTTATATTTTCCATTTTTCTTAACTGCTTTAAAAATATTCAAATTATGAAAATTTCTTTTATATGTTTAGTATTAAACCAGCGTAAATATAATTTTTAATGATTTTCAATTAATGATGTTAAATTATTTTAAATTTTAAATTAAATTATTATATTCAATATAAATTTTATAGACTTGTATTTTAAAATATTTTAAGTATTAGCGTTTTCTATTACTTGTAATAAATTTGACTATATAAACCACAATTTCGCCTGCATGTATGCCTTTTTTTTTCAAAACAATATATAAAGAAAAGTTGAGTATTTTACACCTTAGCAGATAGGGCAAAACTGTTATTTAATTTCACGAATGAACCATTTTGTAATGTCATATTTTGTTTTAAGTCAAGGAAATAAAATATTATTTTATTCACTGTGTTTAGACAATTTTCACATTACTTCCAATACTTAAATGAATTAAATTTTATTTATACTATTTCTGTAAATACTCTCCCGAAAAGTTAAATTTTGTATTGTTACATCAGTTTGATATTTTAATTTCGTGATTATACTTTTTGAATTTCTGCAATTTCTTTATAAAAATAAATTTTAAAAGATTTTGTATTTTAAAACTAGTAATTATTATAGCTATTAATTATCATAGTTAGTTTTCAAAATTATAACATTTTTCAAACACTTTCAATTCAAGGAAATTTTGTAAAAATTTAAACTTTGTTTCTTTTTGGTATTATAAATATTTTTCTTTACATATAGGTAAAAAAGATTTAGTATACACTAATTAACATTACGATAACGGAAGTGAACTTTTCTTCAGAAATTAAATATTAAGATAATTAATTAATTTAATATTTTACGAATAGTATGAAATACTATGAAGTCTGGTGATGGGTTGGATGGTCAAAAAAAAAAGTTCGCTCAAAATTTTTTTCTAGGCGTTTCCGAGGTCGGGGAGTCCGAAAATGCAAAAAAAAAAAAGTGTCCGGGGGACGCGTACGCGTACGCTTTTTATGTGCGCAGCAACATCTCCTAGAACCGCTTGTCCGATTTTAATGAAATTTGGCACACAGGCTCTAACATACCTCGCGCAGGTGCCGGTACAAGATGAGATCGATCCTTTCAGTGGGACCATGTTAGATTTCCCCATTTATGTGGCAATCTACGTGTTTTTGTTCTACGGGAAAATGTAAAAAAAAATTTCATGTCTCAGATTTAGATGAAATTTAAAACATAGGTTGGTATCATGATTGTCCACAAGCCTACCAAGATACAGGTCTGTAACTTCAGGGGGTCCCTGGTAAAATTTCCGATTAAAATTTCGTATACTCTAGAGCATATAGTAATTTTTATCTAATTAGCATAAATTTTGGTACATATGATAGTTTCCGTATGTACTTGGTGTCTGTAAAATTTGAAGTCAATACTTCAGTGGGTCCATGTAAAAATCCGTAATTACTTTTCATAAGTTCAACTATCTATATCTACAGTACCTTTCACCCAATTTCAATGATATTGAACACACAGTTTCATTTAGTTATCTATTTGATACTCCACAAATTTGTAGTTGGTAAGTACAGTACGTTCATGGGAAACTAATATATGAGCAACTTAGTTTCCGAAGAATATTTTCTTTATGCTCTACAGCTTGTAATTATTATCCGATTTCAATGAAATTTGGTACACAGGTTGAGTTCATGATTCTACATTGGTTGACCAAATTACAGGTTAGTAGGATTAGGGGGTCCATGTTAAATTTCCGATTTAATTTTTAATTTTTTTTTTTTCATATGTTCTACAGCATATAGTAATTGTTAACCGATTTCAAAGATATTTTATATATAGGCTAATTTTGGGATCTATTTGGCTCTCCTGAAATTTGGGGACCTTCAGGGGGTTCCTAGAAAACAGTTTTAGTTTCCGAATTTTATATAATTACGTGTTTTATAGCATGTAATTATTATCTGATTTTAATGAAATTTGGTAGAAAGGTAGACCTTCTGATTATGCATGTGTTGGCCATGTTAGAAGTTAATACCTTCAGGGGGTCCATGCTAAAATTTCCGATTAATATTTCATATGTTCTAGAACATATGGTAAATATTATTCAATTTCAATGAAATTTTGTTCACAGGTTGGATTCGTGATTACGCATATTTATACTTAATATAATTATTTTAATAATATTATTTATTATTAAGGAAATAAAAATATAAAATCAAATCAATAAATAATAAAGATGAGCAATTTTTGAAGAAACCACTGTTTGTTACAAAGATAATGTTAATTACAAAAAACTTTTGGACATAAATCGCTGTTAAACAACATACTATGAGTTATCTGCTCCCCCTAGTTAGCAGCTTTTTTTATATTTTTTACAAAATTATTATTGTAATAAAAGAGTTAATTCTAACTATATAATTTATATTCAAAGTGGTTTACGTTACGGCAGTGTATACTTTTGAAACAAAGTATCACAATAACAAGTTATTTAAAGTATATATCAATATATTTCAATTTCATAAAAATTTACATATTCTCATCTGTATGCTTGAAATATGTCTTTGAAATTCTCAAAATATATACACGAACTTGCAGATGTGTTGGTTCCATTTCGTGGACTATTAAAATTCTATAGACTTTTCATTTCCTGATGTATATATTACCTGAAATTTAAATCCTTGTACACAGAATTCAAAGTAATGAAGACATTACCAGCGGTATTGTTTTCGAACTGAACGCCTTATAGGGCCCATACACGACACATGCATGCATGCGCAATCACGTGATTGCGCATGCAGATTGACCGTGTATGGTGTTGATTGTGTGGTTGCACATGCTGACTGTGTGATTTCAAAAATTTTTGATATTTTTTTGTTTGTGCATGCATGCATGTATAATGTGTGGTGAAATAACTCATTTAAAATTTATTTTCGTGTGGTAAACTAGTAGCTAGTGTGTACACAAAAATGCCGAAAGTTGTAAACATGAAATTTTGGAACGAATGCTTGGAACTATATAAAAGTTTTCCAGTTTTGTGGAAAGTGAAGGGATTATAAGCGATTATAATTGCAATACACGCAGCGTCCTACATGATTGAAACTTCAAATTAAATGAAGAATGTGCAATTTGCATGTGTCGTGTGTAGATAAACCATGATTGCGCAATCAATGATTGTACATGCATGCATGTGTGGTATATGGGCCCCATTAGTCAATATTATCAGGATTTCAAATATAAATTAAATTGATTCCTCAAATTCCTAAACATACTTCTTTATTGAATCAACAGAAGGACAAGGACAACTGTGGATACTTTATGAAATAACTAAATTTTTAACAGATCCCATCTAGTTAGAAAAGTTTAAAATGAAGAAGGAACCAAAATAAATTGTTAGCTAATTTTTTTTAGGTAAATTTCAAAGGAATGTTTTTTTTTTCAAACAATTTTAATTAAAACAAAATCATCTCTAATTATTTGAAGGTTAATAATTTCGTATTTGATAAGAAAGCTTCAAGGTACCAAAAACTCGAAATTGAAATCACCCTAAATATTCATTAATTAGATATCACAAGAAATGAAAATATCTTTTTAAAGGTCAATTAAAAACTTGACTGAAAATTCTGGTTAACTTATTAACCGCAGAAATAATCATTCCTCTCCTAATAAAAAACATATTAATTTTTTTTTTAAATGGTTTTTATAAATAAGTACAGTATATAATTCAATAATTGTCATATTTTACAAAACTTTTATGATTATTTAAGTTTTTATAATGCATTCTTCCAACAAAATTAGTTTCCACGGTTGAAATTAAAATGGTATAAATATTATTAATATTAATACTCAAAATAAATTCTCCCACAAAAAATTGAATTTCTACTTTTTTATCTTATCATAATTTAATGAAATTTTTAAGTATCTAATGCTATTAAAATATGTTTAAATATATCTTTGAAAGAAATTAAAATGACTAACAAAAAGAGCTAATAAAAAAGTTAATTGAAAATTTAAAATAAAAGTTTTTTTCAGATAAAATAATTTTAATGGGCATTTTATGGCCCAGTTGAAAAATTAGTTATGGTAATTTTATTAAGGAAAATGTGAACATAATTATTATATGTATTATTTTTGAGGGTATATCCAACTATTCAAATACCCTACAATAATTCTCCAATGTTCTATTTTGTGTTTATTAGTAAGAGTACGAAAAACGAGTGAATTTGCAGGCAATGTAGATTTTTTGATTTGAAATACCCTATACATTGCAATACTGTCGTACACTGCAATACTCAGCACTATACCCTGCAATACCGCAGTACACTGTAGAATATTGCACTACACTGTGTGCAATTCATTACAATACTCCAAAATACTGTTCAATTAGTGTGCAATACTTTACAATATTGAAAATATGGTTTTTAAGTAATACGTTTAAATTGTCAGCTCAGGTGGAGGTGATGCTTGCCTTTCGAAAATAATAAAACAATAAATAATTAATAATTATTGGATAATAAATAATTTTAACTTCAAATTTTAACACTTATCATGCTTTTACTAATTTTGGTTCTTTTTCAATTATCAATTATGTATTTATATATAAAAATATTACTATGAAAGTTCATTATTTTATACGGTACTGTATTAAAAAAAAATCAAAAACAGTCCACCGGGAGAATGCATATTGGCAGCGTATTTTGTGAAACAGCCTTCGCAAAAGTAATAAATGAAATAGGTTAATACTAAGTGATAAGAAATCCTTCGCCTCAATTCTAATAATGGACTATTTCCTCAATTTTTGAGTAGTAATCTCAATTTTTGTCATTTCGGCTTGGAAAAGAAAAATGCAATCCAAATTTTTAATTCATGAAAATCTGAATAAAAATATATTACCGATTTTTAATTTAAATTACACAATATTTTGTTATTATTGTTCTTACAAGTGATGTGAATATTTCATACTTTTATTATACCTACAATATTGAAAAATACAGGAGTATTGCAACTATAGACTGAATTTTAAGGTTATCAGAAGGTTTCCCTATCGATTTAATATTAGAAATGTGCTTCAAAATCTATGCAAAATAAGTTCCTAAGAAATTCATTCATTGAAAATTTGATTTTTAGAGAATTTGCAATAGAATTTTATACATTTTACTATACTTTGATAGTAGGCAATTCAATTATCTACTATATCAAAGTAGTAAGTAATCAATACTTGCAGTGCATGTTATTATAAAATAAATTTTGACATCATGATAAAATGAACACTTTATTATAATAAATAGTTAAATTTAATTACCTTTTATATAATTCTTCATTAATTTTGAAAATATTCCTTTAAAATTATATTTTACATTAAACAACTATGTGAAATGTAAATTAGAAAGTCAAGTAATACATAAATTGTATGTGCTTAATGTAGAATTTTAACATTCGATAATAATTAGACTAAAACATGTCTCTTGTCTAAATGCCTTGAATTTTTTTTCCGTCAAGTCAATTTAATAATTTTGACCACAAATTACATTCAAGCTCAAAATTAAATATTACATAAATTCAATAATTTCTTATTTGAGGAAAACTAAAAGCAAATTTGATCGAAATTTTACTAAATATATTATAACAAAATAAATAAAATTTCTGATGAAACATAAAATATTTTACAAATTATACAATTTTATAGTTTTAGTAACTCAAATAAATTGACGTATTATAAGCGTTTTCATTCAGGGCTGATGTAGAAAATGAATGAATTTTGATTTCCAAATCATATTTAGACCGGATGTTTTTGAAATCATTAAAAAAAAGGTGTGCCTGCCATTGCCTATATAATAATACACAATAAACTCAATATTATTTTTAATATGATTTATGACCTAAGTCCATTCACTTTCAATTGAAGCACGTTATTTAATCATGGATAAAATTTTGTACAGGAAAAAAATCACATTTTTGATTCAAAACTACAAAAAAAAACTATTAATCTAGCGTTAACTCAAAATTCAGAGTCTGTTGAAATAGAGTTGTGTAAAAAAAATCAGAAATATTTACAAAACTTCAGATAAGAACATTACGAATGTGTTTTATATAATTCGAAATATTTGGTACCTACTGTATTTAGCAACCCTGAAACATTGCTGGTGCCATTTGCCATTGATCGCGCGATATTTTGAAACCTGCATCCTTAGATAAAAAATATTTTAGGTATTTCCATTTTTTCATATTTCCATTCGATCACAATATATTCGAAAAACTCATTGTAAAAAATAAATTTTCATATTTTCTATGCGGAAGGTAAAAGTTGTGGTTTTTCAAATAACATTTTATAAAGTTGTTCTGATGGATTCAATTTGAGCGAAATTAAATTTTTGTGGTTCACCTAAATAACTATACGATTATAATAATTGTGAGAGAGATGAAAAAACATTTGGTAAAATTATTTTTTTATTTATTTATGTTTTCATTATAATAAAAAATCTACAAAACTTCCATTTGCATATAAATTTATGTTAAACCAAAAACTAAAACTTTTTTTTTTAAATATATTTATTTACTATATCCATTTATTATTCAATTAATTATTTATTTTGATATAATTAACTATAATTATTACTAAACCATGTTTTATGATAATGATAATTTAAAATTAGACGGAATAACATTAAATTAACACCAGCTAAATAGAAAAAGCCCACAGAGAATCATTAATTTTCACATGTTTAGACTTTTTGATAGTGACCGATATGCTGTCAGATTTATTGTAACCACCTAGTGACCTAGTGTTACAATGTCAAAAATGCTTTATCTTCTATGAATACGAGTTGTTACCGACATCTATCAACAATATCTATACCAATATAATAGATATTGTTTAGAACTAGCCAGACAGACAGACATAAAACCAGTCTTAAAAATATGTAAGTGTTTCGCAAATAAATTCAAAAAATTAACTTTAATCTTTTAGTGTAGGGGAGTTAAATTCTATATCCTTTCCAAAAAAATACGTTATAAGTCTGTAATAAAAAGGGACTGGACCTTTATTCAAAAAGGATAGATCTTTTATTAATTATCAAAAAATGTGAACATATTTTTAATAGGTTCAAACAAGTTTAATACAATTTTACTCTAATGAAAATTATTATTAGGGATTCTGCCCTCTGAATGGAAATGATTCTATTTCTTGTAGATTAAAGATCATATACCCATAATTAGTAAATAATTATATTTTGCTGAATTTATAAAGGTTAAATAACCGCCACTGACAGGAATTAGATAATACAAATTGAAGATGTCTTTTATTAATTTTAGGTGTGTTTCATTGCTAATCGAAACTTGTTCTAAATAATTCATCATTATTCTAAATAATTCATTTACTCTTTCACGTGATACGTGATATACAATTTAGAAATATTTAATTATATAATGGAATACATTAAAATTGACTTGTCTATTATAGTTTTAGGGCTTTTTCGAGAAATTAAAAATTCCATATGTTAACTCTTTGATATCTGTCTCTATATATAATGCTCTTCTAAATTATTGGTATAATCACGTTGGAAAAGTTTGTAGATTTGGTATATCCGACTGAGTTACCAATTTTCTCGCATTAATAATCAAAAATAGAAAAATAAAAGTTTCTGTTAATAATGTTCATAAAAGTAGGAACACTTCTTCGCCAGCAGAACATATAATAATCTTCAGTTATTATGACATAGGATTAATAAATTTAATGCTAAATTCTCATAAGATTATCACTAAAGGTTTAAACGGTTCAGAATACTCACAAATTAACCAGGCGTAAGAAATGGTTAGTATAATTAAGTATCTAATCTTTAACACATGGTCTATCTTCCAATTAGAAAATGGGTACTTGAGAAAGAGATTGATAATTTGTTTGGAACAGCAAAAATAAGTATGAGCAGAGATATTGTCAGTATGGCTATGGTAGAAAGAAACATAAAGAACGAAAATATCTTTTATCCTCAAGGTTGATTTCTTGAACTTTCTCACATGCTGATTTTTTTTTTACTATCCGCATTGGATTAAACTTTGATCTTAGATGTTTCCATCTACTCTTCTATATACAAAATACTTACAGAATATATGTATGTAGACATAAATTTATTAAAATAAAATACTTCAAATAATCAAACTGTACGAATCCCATGAATAATATTATAATCAATATGCCGTAGTCAAGTTACCATTATTTCTCTCTAGGCAAATGTGGACTTGTAACACCGCTAATATTCAAAGGGTTAATATTTTTTTGGTAATATCTGTATTATATTTTACTCGCCTTATTTAAAATTTCAAAAAAATATTAATAAAGTCAGAATATTAGTCAAATTGGAATCGGTTCTGGTAAAACTAAATTTTAGTAATATAAACTACAAAAAATAGTTAATGTTAAAAGTTTATATTAAAAGATTAAAAAGGTTAATTATTATTATATAAAAACATTTTATTTCAATAGACAAGGAAATTTACTCCGAAAAACCTAAAATATTATGTAATTTATATAGTGAAAGGCCTGAAATATTCTCTCCAATTCATTTTTTATATTAGTGTTTGTAAAACATAATTATATATATTTTTCCCTTGACGTTATATTATTATTAACTTTTACAAAAATGTATCGTCGTCGACCTTTTTTGAATGTACCCAAAAATTGATAAAATTCTCAGGGTTTCATTTTTTTTCTTTTTGGTAAAAATATTTTCGACCTTTAAAATTATGCCGCCGCCATATTAATATAATGTCATGCCATCTGTTTAAAACAGAAATTCCATTGGTAATAATAATTTTCATATAATTTTGTATAAAATATTATATTTTCAAAAATTTTAATATTTTTATAATATCAAAGATTTTTTAACATTAAATTGATAAATTATTAAATTAATTGTTCAATTTCAAAAACATTAAAAATTAAAAAAATATAAATTCATAAATAATTTTTTTTTTTTTCGTAAATTTTAATTATATTCAATAACAAAAAATATGTAAATGAATTTTATTAAAATTATAAATACCTATTTATGTTTAATGAAATCACAAATAATGTATTAATAAATATACGATTTAAAAAGTGTATGCATAGCCACAGATATTTTATATTAATTTTATACGAATGGGCATTTTACAGAACTGACAGTCGTTATGTCATTATCCTAACTCTGGAGTCTGGACTACTTTATATTGAAGTGCATATATGGTTTTTTTTATACATTTATAGTGTACGTCGTCACGTTGACATTAACAGGTTAATTTTTAATTTGAATTTAATCATATTTACAATATAATATAATGAAATATCCTTAACCTTTACTGTACGTAATATTTAAATTTGTTAACTATTCTGCGACCCTAGCGGGAAATATTTGAATTATAGTAACTGCTTGTTTTTCATTACTCTAAATTGCCTTTCCAATACACTGTGCTCTGTCATATTCATATGTCATTGTTCAGCAAAAAATACCTTTATACAATATTGTAGAAGAATAACACTCCATCTAGTGGTAGATTCTCGAATTTCTATCAGAACTGGTTGATTCGTAACGATTAAAACTTTATAAATTAGGATGGTTTAATAATATATTTTGTAAATAAATGTGTACAACCAGTCGTCATTAATTTGTAATTTTCCAAAGAGGAAAACCCTAAATATAAAAAAAGAAAAATTTTTGTTAGTTAATATAAAATCACAAAAAATTTTCTGGTATTTTTTTTTATTTCAAATATATTATTGTTAATTAGTTATGCATGTCGGAATTTGATATTTCCATAACAATCGTAATTATAAGATTATTTCATTTATAATATGATTTTATTTAATATATACGATACAAATTTACTATAGTTTGCTACTGAATTAATTAAATTTTTGTGGTATTTATGGCGCCAGTTAAAAAGCGTGTTTTTTTTTCGAATAAAAATGCCATACTTTTTAATTATATTAATGATAATATAGATAAACAATTATCTAAAAAATATGTAAACGTTACTTACAGGTTTCTGGTAAAATATTTCAAGTGCAACAAGCAATAATATTAAATTCGATTCTTAAATTCAATAATATTAAATTCGAATCTAATTTTTAACACATAACTGTAACTGGGTGGATTCAGTGGAAACTAAATTTTTGTTTTGCAAAGGGACATTTTAGTGGCAGTACCAGGAATTTTTTTGGAGCAAATTGAAAGTTTTAGTAAATTTTTTGAGTTTCTGTGAAAGTAAAAATACAAATATATATTAAAATGGATCGATCATTGTAAAAACAATGATACGATAAACGGTAAATTGAACTTAACGTGCTTAGAACTAAAAAAAAAATGGAACTACTGACTTTTTTTTTGATACATAGTATATCAAAAATTCTTGCTTCCAAAAAGTTCTACTTATAGAATGGCTTTGCATGGGGCTGTAAACGATATTTAGAAAGACTTTTTGGTAAGGTTGCCATCGCTGTTTTATTTTTTAAAGGTTGCCATCGCTGTAAGTATTTTTTAAATCTCCACCCTCAGAAACATTAACCATATTTGATTATTAGTTAACATTTTTTCAACTTCTCATTAAATCGCAGTGCTTGCTTCATCATATTCCATAATTTCTTGTAAAATTTAAATTGTATTCAATCACTTTGTAAATGACATTAAATTCCATTTCAACTTCAGTGATTTGGTAATACAAAGAGAATTGTGGATGCCAATGATCTATAATTATTATTTTATAAGTAAAATATTAGCGTTTGAAATTACATTTACATTTCTAAGATTGTAATTCCTTCATTTTTGTCTATTACAGGAAATGAAAATTTGTTAAACTGATTTATAAAATTTCCAATATTTATTATCTAAAACTTTAATAAGTTATCGATTATTTTTGTTTTCATAATTACATTTATTTTCATTCCACAGACATCGCAGTATTGACACTTTTATTATAAAATTACAAATTAATAAAAACTTAGGAATTGAATAAAAAACCAATTACAAAGTTTTTATTGTAACACACCTCAGTATTTACCTGAAGTGATTTCAATATTATGATTTGATTACTTTTTAAAAGTAAATAATAAAAAGGGCGATTATAAATAAAGCGGCGTCTGGAACTTTTTATTACGCTAATAATGATTTCATTTTTTATTCAATTTATTGTATTAATATTATTCGAAAACAAATTTTATCATATTATTGAAAATTTTAATAAATGTAAATAATATTGTCAATTGTTTATCAGTAAGTCATTAATCATAATCGGACTAGGTCGCAATAAATATTATTAATTCTTACATTATTTTTTGATATATAATTTTGTTGAAGATTTGTGTTATTTGGTTTACATCAATCTGTACCTAATAACAAAATATGTCATTTTAATTACTCATTAAATAGTATTACGATTACTTTATGACTTTAACTAGATTTATAATACTTTGTAGAAAAATTGTTGAATTGTAATTGACATTCTGATTTCCGCTGTTAATCTGACAGCAACTTATTCTAAATATATGAATATTGTTAGACCAGTTTCCGCTGTTAGTCTGACAGGACAAAAACATTATAGAGCGAAACTTACCCCAAGAAAAAAGAAGTGTAAATTGTCGTAAAATGACGTGGACGAGAACAGTCAAAAAAGAATTCGAGACTCTGGGTATAAGCTTGTTAGAGCTGCAAAATATTGCCAGAAATAGAAAGAGATGGCATAGAGTGGACCAAGGGGATTCAGGAACTAAAGAAGAAGAAGATATTGAATGATAATTTTTTAATTAATCTGACAGCAGATGTCTCACTATGTAATTTTGGCACCTATATTTATAGTAAGCTAATTAGTTTTTAAATTATTTATATAGAAAAAAATAGATTAGTTATATAAATACAAATTCATTAAAATATAGGTTGGCGGCGCCACAATCTTCTTATCGCCACCAAACAAGTTTATTAAATGCAATTTGTATTAAATTTCCGCGATTAAGTATAATAATTCTATACACATAAATATTTTTTGTAATCTATAAAGTTAATAAGTTAATTAAGTGTATAACTAAATTTTAATATTATAATATATAAAAAGCAATAACTAATAATTCATGATGTGATAAAGTTTCAGACATTTTAACAATGCTAATAAAAAAATCGGTTTTAAATTCTTCAATTATTTCATTTATAGAAATTATTTTTGTAATATACTTTCCTTATAAACTCCAGAAATTCTTCATATTTGTTTTAAAAATTCAACGAAAAATTAATCAATAAGTTAAAATTAATTTCATATTTGTTTAAATGTGATTACAAGAGTTTTGCTGTAAGAATATTTATTTATTTTCGTGATCAATCACGTTTCTAAATAAATTTTTGGTTTTGGTTGGTGACATTGTTTAATTTGAAATATGTGATATAAAATATTAATTGAATAAAAAAATGGGGGAGGATTGGTGGGAAGGTTAAATATCAGGAGCTAAATAATATTTTATTATGAATATTGAAGAAATTTTGATTTTAATATTTCATTTATGTTTGTAGACATTCCTAACCACGGAGAAAAATTAGGTTTAATTAATACCACACCTTTACTACATCAGCAAAAATATTTTTATATTATGTGTATACAAAAGAAATACTGCAAAGCGAAGGCTAGCTCAAAACTCGGAGTTGGGAAAATAGTTTTTAGTAATTTGTTTAGAAATGTATACAAATACATATTCATATGTAATTTTTGTTTGTTTGATTTATCATAATTTATCATAATGAATAGGCCCAGAATGCATCCCTATTTAATAGAGAACGAAAGTTCTCATGTACAAACAATTAATTCGACCTATAATTTCGTATGGTTTTCCTATCTGGTTTACAATTTCTCCAACATTAATGAAAAAACTTTTAATTCTTGAAAGGAAAATATTAAGATCCTGCACGGGTCTTTATAGGCGCCCCAGTTCTAGAAAATTTTATAGAAATACTCTTCTATATGAAACGTCCAATATAGTACCATTAGACCAATATCTTATACAAGTGTCTAAGAAACTTCTATCGGAACTTCACAATCACCCGAATGACTCAGTACGGGGTATGTCAGACATTCATTGTGACCGATATCAACAGTACCTTCATTCCATGTCTCTTACAAAGCCTGAACTCAACGACCTTTTCTTTGAAGGCGAAAGTCTGAAATTTTATGAATTGGCTGATGAAGATCAGAACCGTGGTTGATGGCATCATGCAGGAACATCATTAATATATCATCAGAGTACACATCATTGCGAAATTAATTTTAAGATATATAATTTCTTAAATAAATACTTAACTTTTCCTCTACTTTCCTTTCTATCTTCTCCTTTCCTTCTTTTTTTTCTGTTTTTTTTTTTTATATCCACAGGTCAATAATAAACTCGTCATTCGCAAACGAGATTTAAAATAAGTTAGTAATAAGTACTATATATATAAGTATAACATATTTTTTCTTAAAAAACCATTATATAATTAATTATAATAATAATTCTAAAATAAGCCAATGTTTTGAAAATATACCCGTATGTATTAGTAATTCATATATTAGACTAAGTAATATTTAGTTAAGATTAGAAGTAAGAAAATTGTAAATATTTAAATTGGATGCGAAAATAAAGAAAACTTGAACTTGAACCCCCTATTTAATATGTTGTTAAGCAGAATTCAGGCTCTTGGTGTGTCAATGTCAATCAATTTTTTTTTTTTTGTATTTTGCTTCTTTATAAGACCGAAACCTTGAAAACGTAAAAAGAAGCTATGTGAGCATAATTTCTATTTTTTCAAAAACACTTTATAATCATTCCGTAGCTCCTCGTAAAATAGTATGTATAGTCATCATTTTTGGTTTGTGAAACATTTATTTTTTGTAATATTTGATTAACATGTAACAACTTTTTAGGTAGATAGTTTTAATAATATTATTTTTTATAGGAGTGTTTAACTAACTGATATCAAGAAGAAAATTTGGGTTTATATCGTATATTTACACCCTTTTATCTGGAAAAATGACTACATTCATTATGTATTCTTAATTAATTAAATTTAGGTTGTTATTTTTATTTGAAAATATTATATACAAAATTATTACAATCGAACAGGAAATTTATATTGATATAAATAGTTTATTTAAATTACAATTTCAAATTGAATTTAAGTGGCGATACTGATTGCCGATATAAGATTGTATTACAAATTCAATTTAAATAGTATCTATAGAAAAAGATTAAATTTGCAACTTTTTAAAAGTGCTGTTATAGTGTTGCAACTACAAAAGTGTAAAAATTTACAAATTGATTATAAATGGCTTAAGGCTATACTGTTAAATTTACGATATCATTATCTGTACAACATTTAATTGTTAATTTAAAACACGTAATTTAATTTTTGATCGGGTAAATTGTCGTGATTGTGTAATTATACTAATATTAGGTGGAAGAGATTAACCACTTTTCTTCCAAAGCGTTCAAAAATTAAGGCCAATTCAAAATTTCAGAGTTCAGAAATCTGCGAAACTAAATATTTATTGGTTGAAGATGTGGATTAGTATAATCTTTCTAATCGTTGGGTATGTGTGGTATACTCGAAATTTGAAAACATTAAGTTAAAATTTTAATATTGATAATATGGTTATTAATTATTACTTTTCAATCTCGCTAAGCTTTTAATAAGAACCAAAGTAATAAAATAAGTGATTTAAAGACTGATATAGGTATAAACCAACTATGAGGAACATATTGACTCTCAGTACAGTAAATAATGTCGCAGCAAAAGCCATTAGCTTGTTGCAGTCAATACTTAAATATTAAAGTTTATTTTCTGTTTTTATTTTATTAAAGCTTAATAAAATGTCAGGAAATGTGTATTATTAAATAGAGATGGCCAGACTTAAATTAGTGTTCAGCGCATTGAAATAAAAGATGAAAGGAAGAATAAATATGTATAATTTAAATATTTTAAATTTTGTATACCTTAATTAGAAAAATAAATAATTTATACCCCAATTAGCGGAATGTATTTTTCTCAGTGATGCAAAAACGAACTTTAATTTTTGAAATATTTCTATAACGGTTACAAATTATAGACCATATACATAAACTCAAATAGTAAGATATTTTTTTGCCAAACCAGTCAATCATCATTTTTGATTCTTTATTTTAAAAAAAGGTTATCTTCACATAACAACGAAATGGATCAATGCTTCAGTATGACTCATTATGTTATTGGATATTATATTTAAGTGCACTTTAAAAATTGTAGTTTGGATCTACAAACTCTTTACGGAAAAATTAGATGAAGATATTTACAAATTAATTCAGTGAATTTACCTTATATTTCTTAATTCGCATTTAAATCTTAGATATTTGTAATTCCTTCAGATTAGTTTGTAATATGAAATTTCCATATTAATTTGTTTAATTATTTACACCTCAGTACTTTATTAAATATTTGTGTTGATATACTTACCAATTATAAAAATTAAATGAAAAATAAATGTGCAATTAGAAGTGAAAAATTTAGCATATAATTTCGGTACAGGTAGTTTGCAGCTTGCCTGTAAAAGTTATGAAAAAACTGTAGTTTGCAATGCAATAGATGGCGCAAAAAGTGTCCAATTATTTTGATTGTAATTTTAAAACCTTAAAATGCCACTTTAAATTTAAAAACATCATATAACAATTAAAATGTACATAGCCATAGAGAAAACATTTTTTGAAATGTCATAATAAGAAAATTCCACATTAACTCGTCTAATTTCTTAACAAAATATTTCTCACAATTTTTTCAGGGCTATATAGAGTTTTGGAGATCACTTTAAAATTTCATTTAGCTTGATCTATATACGTAAGCTATATACTAAGCTTAAGGAATTACAGATAACTACGTTTCATACTTTATAATATAATTTATAAAATTTATAATATAATTTCCTACCGTAAATGTAGTATACTCTGACGCTGACGTAAAGTAAGCTGAAATGAAGGTTAAAAATATCGAAAATGTAAAAAAAAGCGAAACCAAATTATCGAAATTTTATTATTAATAAAAATGCTATTATCCTAATACATAATATAAGATTGTTCATTTAATTTAATATACTAAAAATCATATAAATCTTTTCTGATGATTGTACAAATTTGTTATTCTTCTAAATTATGTAATCCAATTATTTCAATTTTTATATATAAAATTCCTTTTTGCACAACAATAAATAATAAATTTGCTTCGAATTAAGATTAATGAACCAAATTACAATTTATTTACAAAGTTTATATCATTTCTTAAAAATTAATTACACTCGAATATCGCAATAAATTGCATAAAACATAAAAATAAGATTTAATTCAAAAATATAACAACAATTTTCAGATGTAATCATATAAAATGGAATAAATTTGAAACTACTGCCTTTTTGTGATTAGGGTGTTAAATGGGAGTAGATTCCATAGGGTGTAAATTACATATTATTTCAAATTTCGTTAGACTATATAACGTGTAATAGACAATTTTTGACTTATTATTGACAACACGAAATTATATTACGGTGGTGATAAATTAATGTTTTAACTTTTTGAGCAATTTGTATATAAATCTTATATATAATGTTAAAATTCAAGTATTTTAAATCTTTTCTTATACAAAATTTATTAAATCAATGAAATTAAAATTACGACTATAAAGAATTTTAATCAATTTCATGTATTATTACATGAAGAATTAATTGAAAAAAAAAATATTATAAATATTACACGTTAATCATTCGTAAAAATATTACAAATTAAATACTTAAGTAATTACATATTATTAAAGGATATGTTAATAATATTCCGGAATAAAAATTTCATAGGCCAGCTAAGAAGAGCTAACATGCAAACAAAATCAATTTCCAAAAACTTAGTAAGTCATAGTACTTAATAATAAACACAATGGAAAATACACCAGCGAATAATTGCAGAGTTTTTATTTACACAATATAAGAATCGCATAATCAATTCAGCATAGTTTCTTAGATAAGAATTCATTTAATTTAAAAATGACTTTGAAGTATTTTTGAAATGTAAATAAAACTTCTATTTTGTTAAATTTTTGGTGAAAATTAGTAGCGTACCACATCAATTTTTGCGTTCATCTTGAGTTAATTATTTTTCTTTTGTACTTATATTTAACATGTTTTACTATGTTTAGGAAATATCTTGCTAAGGTACATTAAAAATACGTGGAAGAAATCTGTCAATTTTTACATGTGCATTATGACACATATTATGGGATGTATTTTATAAATATTTATTATTTACATTATCTGAACTTTGAACATGTAAGTAAAAGAATGCTGAATGTGCAAATTTAGTATTAATACTTAGTTTCGGACATAAGCATTTTCTGACTGAATATTTAGTTACGCCAATAATAATGACTGTAATTTTTAATATAAAGATGGATTGATAAATAGCGCCACTTTAGCGATCTATCGTAAATTTTGAAAATTTATTCTTTCATAAACTGATTTTAGAGATTTACAAAGCTTACAAAATAATTTGATAAAAAATTAAAAATTGTATTGTACTTCAGAAAATTTAAAAAATATTACATAATTTTATTTATTTGTCCATAAAATTTTCTTATTAAGGATATAATAAATTATAAATCTCTTTAATTTTCATAAATTTTCTTTTGTTACGTATTTTGTTAAAATTTATTTATTTAAAAAAATTGTAAATCCTTACTCTCACTAAACCATTTTAAGGATTAAACTTCACTGTTTGGTACATTAAAAAATTTCATGGGAAAAAAATCCTAAATATTTTATATAAAAATCTTATACAATATACGCAAGCAAATAATCATAATCTTTATTCGATCTTTGTGCCCCGAAACAAGTAAACTATAATATATAAAGAATGAAAAAAAATATCCTTAACATATGGTAGCGAATTTGAGATCAATAAGTATAACAACCTCAAGGGTATTAGCAAAAAAAAAAATATATTCCTTTTATATAAACGGAGTATAAATTACAAATCACTAAAAAACGATTTTTTTTAGAAATATTTAAAAAATATATTTAATTAAATTTATTTTATATTTCTTACAGCGAGAACCAGAATGTAGCAAAGGATGCGCAAGTATGCGCGTAAAGTATTTACAAATTGAGTAAAACATATGTAAATATATGGGAAAACTTTAAAAGTAGCTTCTAAAACGCACGAAGTATAGACTTAGCTTCTACATTTTTAAAGCATTACTGCGTTTGTTATCTGTTTTGACATTTGATTTGTTTAAAACTTTTGTAGTTATATAGATAAAAGAATCAACACGCCAATTACTTTGTCATCCATTAAAACTTTTTATACAATTTAACAAACTTCAAAACAATAATTTATTTTGCTCTGAAATATTTACTCAGGCTTGTCATATTCATATGTAATCCGAAATGTAGATCTTTATGTTACATTTCCAATCCATCATAATGTAAGGCGCACGGTCCCAATATTCTGTTTAGAAACAAATCTAAATTGTTAATAGTAGCAAGGCAGATGTCCTTGCAAAAACTGTTAATACAATTTTGTAACTTATTAACAATTGAAACATAAAATTGGAAAGAACTCGAAGTAATAATTTCCGCGTTAAAAAATATGCATTGATTCTTGTATAATTACTGGACCAGTAGGTTGCCACTTGATTCGGGTTTATCAGTTCTGGAAAAAACGATACTGCTTCCTTCAGCGTCATATCTGTTGAGTTCGTCATCTCAATATAAAATGAAATGCATAGGATGCTGCAAATGTCAAAATAAACAACAAAAACATACAAACTAAATATTGTAAATTGGTTGATATATTCTTAACCATGCAGAAGCTATTTATCAAAAATCAAAACTAAAAACAGCTTACACTCCATTCACTGGTAAGCTGTCAAGATCAAGATGATTGTTCGCAAAAATTCCTAACACCGGAAGACACATTACAAGTTTTACATCAGACTTGTAATGTGTCATCCCTCCTGTAATCAATTAAAAGAAAAATAATTGATGACAGATTCCTTATTTATTCCTCCAGATTGATAGCAAAAATTCGAAATGAAAAAAAAACTGCGCCATCTAGCGGTCGATTTTGAAATATCTGCTAGTATAAACTTATATTTAATTAACCAATTATTTAAATGGACGTACTCGTATATTATTACATATATTAAAAACAATTTAAAAATGTAATGTTATCACATAACAAAAACCCTTAAAATTTTTAATAAATTTTTGTAATTTTATAAAATTTAATGCGGTTAAATAAATATAAAATTTCTTTTGAAAATGTACAAATTCCTATAATGAAGTTAAAGAACAACATAGAAATTATTATTCAGTCTCTAAAACCGTATTTTATGAAATTTATTATACAATTATGAACTATCTTTACTTTGAAAAAATGTTGGCAACAACAATAATAGCAAATAAAAGGTTTGGTTAACAAACATAAAATAGATGTTATCATTATCATTAGATCATCAATGGGGATCATCATTTTGACCTAATGTTTCAAAAAAATATTATATTATACATAAATTTAAAACTAAAAATTTACATAAATTCAATTCAAATTTATTATAATATGGCAAAAATATTAAATTTTATAATAACTCTTAATAATATAGTAATAAAAAGAAAAATAAGAGAATGTTGGAAAATATTTGATAGTTTTTTAATGTAAAAATAAATAAAAGTATTGACATCTTTAGAAATATTTTGCATAAAAATATTTGCTTTAAAATAATAGTCAATAGCAATCTTAATAATAATTTTTATGAATAATTTGTTTAAGGTTTTAATTCTCAATTTGACTTTGAAATGCTGTATTCTGTATATGTAAAAGATTTTAAGTATTTTAAACAAAATAGTATGTCGCATTTTTAACATAGACTTTATGAGCTCTCTCTCATAAATCGAGTGTTCCCTGTAGTTACAAATAAATAAAATTTGTAACTACAGTTTTTTTTAGTGAAATCATTATACAGAATTTTTGCTCTTCAAGTTCAATCATTTTGATATTAAAAATTTGAATGAAAAATATAACTTTTAATTTATAAATTATTTATTGTGAAAATGTGATATCGAAAATATAATTAATAAATATTAATATTTTTTGGTGTTAAATTTTTGAATTTCTTACAGTATGTAATAAATAATATAATTTGAATTCAGTAAATTATATTACTTAATTGAATAGGCAACAGAAAATATATACCACAGATTGATTTCCAGCCGCTTCTAATGAGACAAGCATGATTGAGCTACAAGTCCAGATTTTTTTTTGTAATTGCAATTATAATTGTAATTTATCAGAATTTAAAAAGTCAAATGCGACTGTGATTCAAAAAGTCATACATCGCCCAAGTCAATACTCACGACCTGCACATAAATTGTCTGATTGATGGTTAAAAATTTGTGACTCAATTATAAGTGTTTGAAACTCATCCTTTAGTTTGAACAATGTGGACTTAAAATCTTCAATTCATGTTTTAAATTTATAATCAATTTTGAATATTGAAGCATATACGATATATAAAAAGAATTGCAAACAACTACTCGTGAAAACTTAAAATTCTTAGGTTTACAAAATTTAATTTCTTGAACTTTCTGCAGTCCATCACATCTCGACAAATTAACAAACCGGATCCAAATGTCAATGTTTTGTAATATCAGTTTACTTCATCTAGTTCACAAAATGTTGTCAACAAGACTTTAAAATTCATATTTACAATTAACAAATATACTACATGACTACATCACTTCTCGCTCCGTTTTGCATATGCAAAAAAAAGTAATACGGCACGTATCGTATCATAATCGTTATTGTTTCGTTATGCTAAATATGCACATACACACACAAAAACCATTTGCCAAAAATTAAGCTTTTAATAATATTTAATGTTAAAAACATGATTTTTTGGAAGCCTCTATAAAATTTCACAATTTTTTTTTTAAAGAAGAACGGAAATTATTAAATTTATAAAAGAAGGAGAAATATCTGATATGTAACGTACCATAAAACCACATCAAATTTAATTTGATGTTCTCTTCCTTTTTAAATGTATACTATACATACAAATACGATATTCTGTATAGTTTTGAAAGTTGTATTCATTATAATTGAAAAGGAAATAATAATATTTCGTAAATTATAAAATTTTCTATCTATACAAGCTTCCTATATACATATATATGTATAATTTTGACATTATAATTTTCTTCATATATTTTCCATAAACAATTTTTTTAATAACCCAAAAAAAATTCTGTTACAAATAAATATAAAGACAAGTGCCAAAATACTTCATCAGCATCACAACTGTACAAATATACTCACCGCATACAAACCAAAAAAAAAATGCTAATTAGGGTTACCAGATAATTCGTAGTTCGCCTTCAATGTTAACAGTTATTTATTCCCAACATTGTTTTGTAATTAATAGAACATTTATAAAATAAACATCTTTAACACAGCTATAATGTGTATATAAATAGAAATTTACATAGTGACCCACTGAGACTGCCAAACCTAAATATTATAACCACAAAATTATTCCACCTAAGTAAAAACCACGATCCCACGCTGATGTAAAGATTTATATTTCATAAGTTCAATGCTCTACTATGTACCACTGATCCTCCACATAAACGAGAAATTTTAACATGGTCCTACTAAATTTCATATTTTACGAACATCAGGATGAAGTCGGGATGAACTTGTGTACAAAATTTCATCAAAATCTGACAAGTGGTTCTCAGAGTTGTGGCTGCACATGCAAATTTTGTGCTCACGTACACTGGAAAACCGCAGAAATTTTTTTCAGCCAAATCAATTTTTTTTTGTCCATTAAGTCCAATGCAACATTCCTAGTTATTCAACTATTCGTAATTGTTATATTTTATTTCAATATAATACTTCCACTCGGAAACTAAAAACCAAAATTTCTATATACATACTTCTTATCCTGAATTAATTATTAACTGATAAATACAACAAGCCCGTATTTTGTGTGCTCCTTAAACAGGACGTTTATTGTTAACATAATTAAAAAATATTAAATTGTATATATGTATGTATATTAGACGACATCTCTAATTCTGTTCGAATTTGGCATCTGTGAATCTGTAGTCAAAATAACAAAACTATATCTATAACAACATCAAAAAGATATTTTTGTATATAGAATTTATTTTAGTTTAACTCTGTTTCCAAATAATAAACCAGTTCAAAAAATTCTAATGGAGGAAGTAACATAACATCCTGTAAGGCTGCCTTTATAATCAATATTTAAATAAAAACTCAATGAAAATATATAAAATTGTTGTTGTGTATAATAAGCACTGAGTTACTGAGTATTATTTTTGTCTTTCTTTGATTTAAAATGTTCTTCTGGTGATACTACACTATACATGCAGAATTATAGTATGGTGTACTGTGTAGGTTTGTTATATAGTTTATATATACATTTTTAGGTTATGTATACACTTTTATAGTTATGTATCATTATAAATATTTTGTTTGTTTTATTTTTTCCCTTTTTAAAAGAAAATAAATACGAATTATGTTTATTTATGTATATAATATTTTTTAGTACAACCGGCATAATAATCATCATTAATGCCTGACCCAGAATGACGCGGCAAAATGTCGCGTCGCTTTTGATATTTCGAATTTTGAAGCGTATAAAGTCAAAAGCGACGCAATGATTTTTTTTCAAACCACATTGAAAAAATTGTAAACAATTTATTTAATGGAAAAAATTAAATAAATTCTAATATCTATGGATATTATGTCATTATAAATTAAAATAATTGTAAACAATATTAATTGAAATGATTGAATTTAAAAAAATTTAATAAATAAATTTATTGACACATTCGAAATTAAAATTTATATGCGGCAAGCGGCAAAAGTAAAAAGTAGGTCTACTCAAGCGTCGCGGCAAAATTGCCGCATCAACGCGACGCTACATTGTGGGCAATTTCATATATGCCTATACATTCTACTTTTGAAGCGTTGTTGTCAAACGCGACGCGACAGCTTGCCGCGTCATTCTGGTTCTAACTTAACTCGAATTTACAAATTTTGATAATTTTAATAATTACAAAATTATTTGAGTCAGAAAACTGTCAGAAAAGTGATAATTAAAATTTGGAAAAAAAATGTAGGCTTTTTACTTTTGCTTTTATGGTATTTTTTATTGCAAGAACTAGGACATTAACAAATTATAAATTTCTGTTCGAGGCCTTTAAAATTTCACAAAATCGATGGAAAAGAATATTAAATAGAAATAGCACTGAGATAGATAATTTTAATTAAAATTAGTGATATATTTATAAAATTTTAGTTTTATTTAAAATTGGATGGATATAGAATAAATTGACTTATATTCAATAGCTTTATGCACAAAGGCCAGAATAATCATCATCATACTCATTAACAATCTGCATGTTCCACATTCTGCATGTTGACAGAGCCACCCGTTCTCTTGACCGAATGTTAGGAAAGCGTGAATTCCTGCATCATTCGATTTTTGTACCTTAAAATGTTACGTGGTCACAGAAAAAATTAAGACATTATTTAACCACTATTTTGAAAATGGTAAAAGCCATTCTTACAGAATCCGACCACCGACATGCCTTTTCAATGTATATTTTTTTAAACCGAATTTATGAAGTGTATTTATTGCAGTATTTTTAATTCTCACTTAAGCAAAATGTCGATACAGACAGCTTCAAAATAATATTAGATTCCAATTTCAGTGATGCACAGGAAACAAGTACAAAACTGTATTCGTATATACGATTGTAATCCCTTCAATAGATTAATTAAGTGGCACCTGTTTGAGCCACACATTTCGCAACTGTACATAAGATACGGTTCAATTCCTGAATTCCTGCGTCAACTACATTTTGTAGTGAACATTTTAACATTTCTAATTCATAATTGTTGTTTAATCAATTTCCGGATTTTTTAATTGTATGAATTTCTTATATTTATTATTTCGAGATTTTCAACCGATCCCTCCTCACTGTGTATGCGCCTCTGTTTCTTTAAAACATAAATTTTTGTTTCTTTCATATTCAGAGTAAATTTTATTTCTCAAGGGTTACAAAAGTCTGAACTTGAATATATATATATAAAATGTTTGTTTGTATGTATTATGAACCTAAAGATAGTACAGCCTGATTTTCCTCTGCCATTATTTATATAAATCTTAAAATTATTATTTTCAAAATTAAGACTGACTTTTTTTGTTGGAGTTTTTTTGTAATCAAGAAAATTTTCTTTTAAAGAATTTTTAATGAACATAAAATTGAATTTATATAGTTTTTTAATAAAAAAAATTTTAGCGACTTTTCTGCCGAATAAATTAAAATATAAAAGTAAAAAAGTATACAATTTTTTACTTGTCCCTGACATTTAAATGTAATTTTTATCTGCGATCAAAGAGATTAAAGTGTTTTTATTTCACATTCTATGAGTTCACTTCTTTTTGCACTGAATTTTCTTTGAAATTGGATTTATTCAACAACAAATTGATTGATATAAATAAATAAAAAAAAAAAAAATCTTTTTTTGGGTTGAAATTAAAAAAAAGTTATATTTATTTAGAAAAAACATTATAAATATGAAAAAATGATAGACAATTTTTCCGCATCTTCCAATCTTTAAAAATTATAGCAATCGTGCGCATAAATATAATCTTTGGTTGATCCGGTCTAAGTTCTCTTATTCGCCTCGAATCCAGGATGAAACCTAAAATTTGATTCATATGCTCTCATAGTTCTCTGCATTCTTCCTTATTCCGTAAACCTTCGCGTAACTTCGTTAAGAGATTCATTACTGTAATTTCAAACTTATTCAATCGTATATTAAATTGAAATTAGTTCAATCTATCACTTTGTATATATATATATATATATATATATATATATATATATATATACCTACCATATTACACTTTTTAGTACTACCAACGGGGAATAAAGCCATTATTATACATGTTTGACATTTTTCTAAAAATAGTTCTAAAAATGTTATCAATGAAATGTAAATAAAATTCTTATTTGTTTAATGCACATTTTTACCTGTCTAATGTTATTACTGTCAGATAAATGTCCAGTAAATTTAAATTATTTGGTGTAGTAAATAGTCTCGATCGACGACAGACATTTGTAAATTCTCCAGAACTGAAATTCCAAAAGTTCCTTTCTCAAATTTGTTATCTTATATTTATTTAAAAAAGTAAACAATCAGTTTTCAAACCAACCGATTGACACTACAATCCCAGATGACAATTTATAAAAAACCAAGTTATTTTCTGATAAATTTCAATTTTCAAATCACGATAAGAAATTAAAACATGTTTAATTATACTTTACAATAATCTATATATAATTTATATATAGCTCCTACCGCCGTGACAATTGAAAGTCATCACTCATTGATAAAGAAATATTGAAACCGTCATCGACGATTTAATATCAATTCTCACATCAAACAAGAGCGTAATCACTTTATATTCAATGGTTTTAATTTATATTTCTCGTTTTTTGTTTTTAATTTAATGTTCTCTAAGAAGAGCATTGAAATTTACTTATTCTGTAAGTAAGTATACTACATAAACTACTTATAAATAATGTTGACTATGTACTTATTTCTTTGAAAAATATTACATATTAAATGAATTGTAGTGTTTCTCAACCTTATTCCACCGGCGAAATACTTCGTATAATGATTCCAAGTTAAAACCGCTACATGCCTTAAATTTTATTTTTGTTGAACCTCCTGTTTTAAAATTAAATTCCATAGCAATGGTACAGGTATATATAAATTGGTTATATGGCTTAATGGTCCTTTAAACACTGTAGTTTCTGTAATTTGTATTGCAGAAAGTACTGCGTTAATGTAAGTGATACATTTTCATTTTAGCCACAAATAATTCCTTGAATATTTTACGAAGTATAGTATATCAACTTTTTCTATAAGAAATATTCTATAAGTATAGATATAAAGTATAAATAGAGTAGGGATTAGTACTTAGAGTAGAGAAAGTGTATCTGATAACAATACTGGAAAGAGTAAGGCAATTGGTATCGTTCATTTAGGAAGTCAGGTTAATTAATTTACTACATAGAAGAAATATTGTCAACAACAACATAAAAATAAAACTGATAACAAAATTAGCTGCATGCTGGTAGAAATCTGAACGTGATGATACAAAATGTTTGTTCTCACTGGCTATATTTATATAAGAGAAACTTTCAATAAATTAATCATATCCCAATCTTTTTTCACAATATTTTTTTATATTTGTTATACTGATGAGTATCATGCAATTAACCTTTGACATAATTAAATATAACAAGAATTAAATTTGTTTTTTTTTTTATAATAGTTATATTCATAAATTTAGTTTTTTTGAAGTTATATATATTTAACTAAAAAAAGATTTCGTGATTAGTATAATTTTTGTGAAAACTTTTTAAATTTTCAACATATGAATATGAATCATTCAAATATTTATGTAGGTTAATTTGAATTGATTTACCCTAAAATTATGGTAAATCGAATTTTAATAATTTTAATGTTAAATATTTGATTGTAAATTGTGCTATTTATAAAGACTTAAAAATTTAATTATCAAATATTTAAATACACATTAAACGTATTAAGATATTTTATTGAAATTTTGATTTTTTTTTTCTTCTTTGGTGCCATATTGAATTATTAAAGACATCATAATTAATTTTTGTTAAATTTTTAAGAAAACATGTAGGTTGATAAAAGCTTTTAAATATAATTAATTTTAGAAAATTAATATTTCTTAATAAATTAACATGAAACCTAACTTGGATAAATAAAGTTGTGTACAATCTGCTCAAAAATTTGACCTGTAGCGTTTTTCTCACATTTGTTGTCAGATTTAATATTTTAATATTGATACCTTTCTGGAACCATGGCATGCATATTTTGTGGTATCCTCTGTAACTATTTCGGGCTACTGGTATAATTATTGTGACTGGGAATAGAACTATGTCGCATTAACCAACAAAATCTGATTTGGAGCGAAAATCGAATCCTCCAACTTTGTAATCAGTTTTTATTTTTATTATTTCTATTTCGCTCAATACCAGTACCAGATCAACTTTCAGGAAAGGAAAAGATCTGAAGTTTCATATACATACCTAAATTTAGTGCCTACCTTCAGATTATTTCATATTTTTTGTAAATTTAAACCTGATTCTGGTGGTAACATTTACCTCAAAACTTTAATTAAATTATAATATTATCGTTATAATTAAATTGTCAATTAATATCTTTTTAAACAGGAAAACAAACAAGTTTTTATGCTAACATTTCATGACATGTTAAGTTATAATTAACCTAATACGCGCTTATCATCACCCTACAAAATTTACTTAAACTTTTTACTAACGAAAAATGTGTTAATTTGTAAAGTTAAAGTTCTTTTATCTCTGTAATAACTTCAAATTTTGTTCTATTTTAGGAATTTAGTAAATATTTGATTTTTGGATATGAAGATGTTATGAAGAAGAATATATTTACATTTAGAAAATTATTATATTAATGAAAGTGTTCAAATTTTAAATTTCCCAGTATGTAAAGATTACAAAATCGATATCATATTTTAAAACATGATGGTACAGTGGCGGCCACCATAAACAAAATTCATGAATAAAAATATTTCGATCTTGTAAATAGACACATTTTTAAATTATTGTCTTTATCATAAAATAGATATGTTAAATAAATGAACAGATTTCCAATAAAATATGTAAATTTATGCTATATATAGGATATGTATATAGCATTAAAAATCCTTAAATAAAAAAATATGTTTTTATTAAAATGTATGCTCAATTAGGGGGTGGACTTTTCAAAAAAAAAAAATATAAATTCATAAATAAAGTATGTATATGTATTCAGAAAGAAATCTGATGTGACCACCACTTGACTTCCGCACCAATTGTAGTCATTTATAAGTAAAATTGTAGCACAACATTTAATTACTGAGTTTTAGGGTGACCTGCTACACCTACACCGGGTTGTATGTATAATAATATTTTTGCGTTTCTAGCTTTTATAAATAATGTTCATGTTTTCTATTAAAGCATTAATTTCGTCACTTGTAATGGCATCCATTATTTATGATGGTAAACCTTAACTCAAAAATTCAAATCTGTTTAAATTTTGAAAATAAAAATTGTCCGAAAATAATATTCTTTAATTCCTTATAGAGTTCGGAAATTATGAAATTATTCTTTTACTTTGTAACTTTACATATTTTATCTAATTTTTTTTGATTATGTATATATAAAACTACTTTTTATTAAACAAAATAATTCTATTCGAACCCATAAACAGTTAATTGTTATTTATGCATCTTTTAAAATAATTACTTATTTCAAGGGTTTAAATCTGTGCTTGCAAAGTACAACTGTAACCTTGGATTCACAGCTCGACTGTGAAGTACGACTAAATTAATCGAAAACTTGATCTATCCTTTTCATCTCTTAATTACATATTTTACAGACCTCTCCTCTATTATTAGACATCATCGTTTAATATTACACAAACTTCGTTACCAAAATAAATGTTGAATTATAATCTGTAACCGGCTGGTGCTCTGACAATCGAACAACATAATAATAGTTGTAATTTATATTTCTTGTCTTTTGCTTGAAGTTAAATTGTCTCGAAAGAATCATTAAAAATAATATGTAGTTAAAAATCTTTTAACAGCATGTCTTCTATAATCACAGCATGAAAATAAAAATTATTTGTTAATAAAAAAGGAAATTTAAATAATTTATATATTAATTATACTAATATACTTATATATATAAAAGTTTCTTCAGTAAAAATTGTAAATTTTATTCGAACGATTGGATATAGTAATGGAAAATGTGTTAATATAACTTTAATGTTATAATATTTTAGCAAAAATTTTGATTGCATAAATTTTATAACAAAAATTTGATTAAATTTTCGGCACAATTAAATATTCGATAATTTTTTTAGAACATAATTTTTATTTTAGTTTGATGAGTTCATTTCAACAACAAAATTTAATTTTATTTGAGATAGTTTTGTTAAAAATTATATGAAATATATATGGAAAAATTATTGATTTGAATTTAAATTTAGAATGAATTTATTTATGTTTAACATAAGGAATTTTGATTATTTATAGAAACATGCAAATATGCATAAATTTTAAATGGCTATTTTTGTTTGCTTATAAATAATTCTGTTAATTTTTATCAAAAATTTGGATGTGAAACGTTCAATATCTCAAGAATGAAAATCCTGAATGTACAACAAATTCTAAATGAAATTTTGACTAAATCTGAGATCATTTTATGAATTTTTAAGGTCGGTGATATAATCATTATCTACATTTTGACCGTATACCAAAAATATTGCATATTGTGGGTCTCTTGAGAATATATTCAAATAATGTTTTGATAAATAAGGATTGAGTTGGAAAAATATGGCTAAAAAAAATTTATAAAAAAAAAATTCATTCCATTTCAGTTTTTCGTGTTTACTTTCGCCAGTTGTTAAGTTTATTATTTGATGTCACCTATTTAAATTAGAAAACATTGAATCTTCTTCGAACTGATTATAATCAATCTACGAAAATATTAGAAAATAAAAAAATACCAATCAATTTTGGACTTCCATTAATTTTCTTTAAATCAGTTACAATTTCAGTTGTATTTCTTAAAAGTTTACGAAAAATGTTATAAATGTCATAATGAAGTTTTCTGAATCCGATATTAACTTCCTTCCATAAACCTAAACATCCTAAAAATAATTATATCCTTAAAATTGAATAAGAAAAGTTATAGTTTTTTTGTTGTTTATTATTTTTGAGTACTTGAAATGAGACAGATCATCAATTCTTTCTGAAAGCATTTACTAGAACTACAAAAGTGCCTGGATTAGATATATATTAAACCTATCTAATTTCACATTTTTAGTATTATTGTTACAAAAGAAATATATTTAATGATAAGATACAGAAAATCTGTACATGCAAATGAAAGCAAGTCCAAACACATAGAGATATGCAACTTTTCATATATGTAAATATATCTCTTTAAATCGTTTGTAATTTACATATTCAAAGAAGGACAATTTTCACCTGCAAAAGAACAAACCTGATAAAATCTTTGTGACACCATAAAGTTTAGTACATACTTTTTTTTTATAAATTCGAAACATAAATTTCTCTATTCAAAATTACCATATAATCTATCAAAAGTAGAACTTTTCTTATCTGGATAAATATAAAATATTAAAAAACTTAAATATATATAATCACAGAGAATTTTTAGTAAAATTGAAGTGTACATTTTGTTAAAAAAAAAAAATCATTAAAAATCTTGTCTCTTTTTATAGATTTAAGCTTGTCAAATAAAATTGTTGTAATAAATATTTTTACTTTCATTACACAATCCATACAAATAAATATTCTAAAAATGTAACTGAAATATGTATAATTATATATATATATATATATATATATATATATATATATATATATAGATATCGGAACCATTAACAGCATTTCTGGGCTTCTTTGTTGAAACAAGAACTAAATCGACCGACAATATGCGGCAATATTAAATATTAAAAAAATATTATATTTTTTTGTGGGTACAAATTTAATCCTTCTTTGAAAGAGAACGTGTTATTCAAAAAGTTTTCGTTTTAAGAATTTTTGATGTTGATGATGATGATGACTTTTTAAAAAAAATACATAAGGCAAAGGCAATAAAATAACTTAAGTACGAAGAAAACTTAGACGTTGAACGAATACGTATGTATATTTTAAAATAATATATATATATATATGGAAGCCAACGAAATTGTCTAACTGATTGTTTAACAACAAAAATATTTTAATTAAGCTGAAATAAACCAGACATTTTTTTATACCATACTAAAACAAAGGGAATCAGATTTTAATTATAAATATAATTTTAAAAAGTTTTTGGTAACTATTAGAATATAAATATTGTCTGTCGGTCAGTCTGGTCAGTTTAGTTGTTAAGTAAATTGTAAAAAATGAAGAAACATTTTAAAATGTTTTAAAATCAAAGAATATTAAAGGAAGAATTTTCATTATATAAAATTCATATAAAATCAGATAAAATCACATTTACAATTTATAACCGCCTAACTCTAAACTGTCATTGTTACTGTCTACTTTGATAAAAGGCTAACATAGTTAAACTTCTTGAGCAAAATATGAGTACAGTAGAAATGATATATTATATAATTTATAAACTCTCAACTTTTAAGCTCGATTAGAAAGAACATTATATGAAATTTTCAAGTTATCAATCGGGCTATCGTCAGAATTAAAGTAGAATGTACATCACATCTTTCAATAAAAACATATTCCTATGCAATAATAGCACATGCTAACAATTGTAAAAACCCTTAACTTTTATAGAGAACCTTAACTGTCATCTTGTTACTCTTGTTAGTTTACCCAGCTCCCTGCTGTTATTTTAGAGTCGAACGATGCCTAAGCTTGGAAATAACATTCCATTAAATTTACCTAAGTATCTTAGCCTTTGTCGACCAACAGCATCACAATTACAAAGAATATGTTCCACTATTTCTTCTTCATCTAAGCATAATTAACACTATTTTGTTCATTTCTCATAATTTGTTTCAGTCAGTTTTTTTTGCCTATGTACTGTGTATCTAGATTTCAATTTGTTTTCCCATTCCTGAATAATAAGACTTTTTGATATTTTATAATTTTATAGGCGAATGTTCGAGCAAGTTTCTTCAGTAATTTCGTTATTAGTTACTATATCACATTTATCCCATATAAGTTTTGATTCAATGGAACCAATGTTTATTATCGTAAATGTAAGTTTTGGTGCGCATTCATTTATTGACATAATGTTGGTGATTTACAGAGAGATAGTGATAGATAGCTTCTGATTTAGAATATTTTAATTTCTTTCAAACGAAGGTAAAAATATTTAATTTTATGTTTAAACTAAATCAAAATTCTAAATTTAATTTGATTTCTCTTTTTTTTATCAACCATAAAAATTATTATCTAATCAAAAAAGTATAATTTTATTTAAGAATTTGTAAAGTTGGTTCTGTTTTGTGTTCTTTGTGGGTTGTGTTCTTGTGGGTCGTTTCGTTTTCATATTTAATATCCGTAACGTAACACATTTTTTCAACAAATTGTGGTTGACAAATATTTTTTTTTTATTTTTATATTTTCACATTAAACGCATTGCGTTGGTTTTGTTTCTTGAAATCCTACGCTTCAGACTTCAGACAAAAATAAAAAATCTTATATATTTTTTCTATATAAGAAGTAATAACGTCAATTTTTCATTCATCTTAAGTCATTCATATTTTTTTTTATATACTACGATATAGTATCTACACGTAATAATAATTTAATCCTATCAAAAATTTCATTCATAATTTTAAAAGTTTTACTCAGGAGTAAATAAAAAGTATAATTCTTTTTACAAATTTTTAAATTTCAATTTGCACGAAAGCGTTGGTCGTCAAAACGGAAATCGCCCATGTTATTTTTAAATTATATTTAACTAATAATTTTTTTAGCAGCAAAATATTATATCAGATTAAAATATTAAAATTTACATGAAACATTTTTATATAATTTTTTTTTTTTTGGTAAAAATAGTAAGTACACGAAAGATAAAAGTTGATTTGTTGTACGTTTTAATAACCACAAGAGAAATTTGTACTGATTAGTTTTAAAAATAATTTTTTGCTATGTGGGACAAGATTTTTTTTAACTGTACTTCATAAATTTTTATGTAACAGCAAAGCAACACTTCATAAAAATATTTTTATGTAACTTTTTATAATTTGAAAACTGTACATAATATGGATAGAATTACTAAAACAATTTACTTAAGTTAAGGTAATATAGGGTAAGAGCTCTATAGACTCGTACACTACTAAATATTTATTTTATAACTAGTTCATTATTTTTAGTTTTTATTACCTTAGTAATAATCCCGTGATACTTCACATCTATGTCTGATTTAAAATGCTATTTCAACGCAATGCTTAAGCGATGCTTTGCCAAAATTTATCAACCGGTTCGTAGTGATTCTTTTTTCTAATAGTACTTCTGTTTTGATTTGTCAATTTGTTTTTTACCTAGATATATTAAAAAAAACAAAAACTTGTTAACATAAAACAGAACTTAATATAACAAAATTGAACTTACTTTATAAATGCATGAAACTTTGTATTGAAGTGTAAAAATGTTTTTTTAATGTATTTTTGTCTGCTAAGTTTGGGAAAAATATTTTTAAAAATCTATCTTTCTTATTTTGTTAATTATAGCGTAGTTTTTATTCGTATCATATTTGAGACATCATGCATTAATAAATATACAAAATTAGTCCTGTTTTTCCCCCATTGGGATATTTATTAATTTTATTATAAAACAAAAACGTAACATAACGTATATTTAAAAACTAAAATTACAAAATATTTAAAAACTAATAGTATAACAAAAAAAATAAAAATAAAAGAAAATTAAAAAATATCAGTTCATTTTACAAAAATAAAATAAAACAAAAATATATCAGTTCATTTTAAAATAATAAAGTATAAAGTTGTTGTTATAAGTTTAAGTAAAAAAATAACAATAATAATAAAACAAAATAAAAAATTCAAGTAATTAAAGAAAAATAATGCTACACAGAGTACTAATTGCATATCACATTTAGTTGTGAAATTTTGTGTAGCAATTTCTACCCTTATTAATACATAGATGCACTTCACATTTTGTGCATTTAATTGATGATAATGAAGTACAATTTGGCAGTTTGCAACGTTTTCTTGATGTAGACCATTCCGGCCATCGACTGGTCTGGTCGGTTTTAATTTCAGTTATAGGGAACTTGGATGAGGTCGGTTTCATTCTTTTATATTCAATTTCATTTTGTAATGCCGATGGCCTTCCACGTTTTACTGTTCCAGAATTACACAAAACTTCAGAAATTTCAGTCTTAAAAGCAGCTAATGGCAAAGTTTTTCTTTTCGATGTTCGGTTTGTACCTGACGATAAAAGATACGCATGGTCCACTTTCTTGACTTCAATTTAATTTTGTAGCGCCCGAGTAAACTATCTATTAGGTCCACTCCACCCATGTGATTGATATAATATTTTATTATATCGGGGCACATTATGTCAATAGATTTTTTTTGCTTTCCGTCGTATCTTACAGTGTCTCCATGAAGAGGATTTCGACCGCAAAAGCTAGACAAAAGCGTAACTAATTTGTTGTCTTTCCATAAAACATTTGATATTTCAATTCCATCAATCGAGGCAACATACTCGGTCGTGGTTCAGCTTTCAAATCTTTCAAAGTAGGAAGTTTATTATTCGGTATCCGATCACGCCTAACAGTTCCCACCGTCTGAATACTCTGCTTCGCGAGCTCCACCACCAGAGGTACAGTAGTGTAATAGTTATCGAAGTAAAGTCGATGATTCAGATCTCTCGGAGCATCTCGCAACAATCTTACTACAATATTTGCAGACGCCCCAAGATTTATTTCATGTGGTAGCCTTTTGGAATGATCATTTTCTTGACCTTTATATATTTCAAAGTTATACGTGAATCCATTTAAACCGGTCAAAACAAAAAGCTTGTATCCCCATTTGTTAGGCTTTGTAGGGTTGTACTGCTTCATATAATTTCTCGCTTTGGTGGAGCAGGTTTGTTCATCAAGCGACCAGTTTTCTTCGTAAGTCACTTTGGAATTTACTGATCAAATAACTAACAAGTGGCCTAAATTTATGTAGCCGATTGTGATTTGAATCAGTTCTTGGAAGTAAAGTCTCATTATTGTTGAAGTGAATAACACGCTTTATTTGTTCAAAACGATTAACACTCATTGTTTCCTGTATAATTGTATTACCTATTTTAGCATTCCAATAGTCTCTAATGCTAAGAACATGGTGAATTGAAGTCATTAGACAAATCCCAACAACCCTTTCCACGTCGTTATCCGTTACATTAATTGATTCTTGCAAGATTACAAGATTTGATTCTTGACTAATGAGTGAAAATAACTCATCCGTAAAAAAAAAAATTAAAAAATTCTATCGGCGAATGTAATTCTAATATATTCTGTGGTAAACTTACTTCTCCTTTGAATTTGTTAATATCTGCATCTACAACAAATTCTTTTTGTTTCCCCATAATTTTGCTGTAAATAGATTTTATTTTTTTCAGCTCCATTTCCGCTCTGGTGGAATTATCCTGCTGGTTCGGAGAAGTATTTTCATTTTGTAGTTCATTTTCATCTTGTACTTCAGCTTCTTCTAGAATATCGATTGGCAAATTTTCTATGTCAAACTCGTTTTACAATAATTTTAATAATCTACTATATTTATATATTAATCCTAATGACAAAAATAAACTTACCTTATAATTATTTTCCGGAATTTTGAATTTACAGCGTAAACACTTCATGCAACTTCACCTTCCTGCCCACACACTACAAAACCTTGAAAACAAATGACGTAATTTAAATAATTTATATACTGCCTACTGCCACAACTGCTATTTTTAGGCGGGGAGTTTCCGTAGTAATCGAACTATGCAAAACCAAAATTGAATTTGTCGCGTACAATTTTAAAATTCAGTAATAAATGGCATATGTCTCAAATATGATAATACATGCATTTAAGGGTTATATGATTTTTTAAACATTTCCAGTTAAAATTGCAACACAATTACCATTTATATGATCTGAACTAGAACTTTAATAACTGAAACTGACAAAGAAATAGTTTCAATTTTTACATATAATAACGATGGTAAGTAGATCCAATTTTCAAAATTTGTATACTTTCAATATCAATTTACGAAAGTATACAAAGTAAATTTATTTTATTTGCTCAATGCTCTTATTAATAGTCGGTTTGCAACGCAAGAACTATAATTATGGAGTTACAATGTCGTTTTCATTTCGCTGTAATTTTGCTTCCATTTCGCAGATTTACGCAGTCTATAAAAAGTATAGTCACAATTGAGAATTTTAATTTGTTCTTAAATGTCAGTTCAGTTTTGCTGAGTTTAGTTTTAAAATTATAAAATTGGATACTTTTTAAATTCTTCTATTAAATTTTCTATAAACATTGTATGATATAACACAAACACAAACAAAAATTTAAATTATTTTAAATTATTTAAATTTTTTGATTAAATTATTTTGACATTTGACACATCAACACTTGTTACAGCGAAAAAGTTGAAAGTTAAACAACTTTTTCTGTAGTTGCGAAATGAGAGCGAAACGGTTGCGATCAATTGTACCTTCACACAATTTCATACATTTCAACTTTATTTGGACACCTACTGCATATTGAGAGCGAAATGAAAGCGAACATTGTAACTCCAGCATAAGATTAACACTAAATTTTCGCGCGAACCGGTCGGAAAGCATCGGCAACATAGAAAACGTTCAAATATATATAGAATAAAAATATTTCAATTCACAATGTAAGTCATCATACAAGGTTATGGAAATACGTGAAAAGTTAAACGATGGTCAAATAACTTTGCGTTATGTCGAAAAATAGCATTGTGAATTCGGGATTAAATAAATCAATTCTTTGAGCTTGATTTACTTAACCATCGAAAACCATGCCGGTTCATTTTAAACATTCGACGCGACGAAATTCCGGGACGGAGAAGAGTTTACTCCATACTAATTGAATATCCTAATATTTTTTAAATAATTTACATATATTATAAGTCCACATTGTATGAACTGTCAAAAATAAATTACTTACCGAACATGGCTGAAAACCATCACAAGAGTAAATAGATTATTAAACCGTCACAGAATTTGTCAACCGTTCCGGTTTTTCGGCGAATGTTTAAATAAAAGTTAAGTTATTATATATGCAAAAGCACTTGCAAAAATATTTAAATATTAATTTGTTGGTTGATGGATTAATAAAATATATTAAAGTAAAATCATATTTTTGTTTGCATGAAGCAGAAAATTGCACGAAAAGAGCCCGGATTACAGATTAAACTTAGACTAATTTTTTTGGATAAATTTTCACAATTTCATGCAATGTTGTTTTTTCCTTCATTTTCAATTAATTTGACAACTCGTTAGTTGTTACATACTGTTATAAGTAAATTTAATATTAAATTTAGTTTTTACATAATAAAATAATAAATTAATAATAATATTTTCCATTTATAACAAATGTACTATTTTTATTTTCCAGATAAACCAAAAACCAACCAATAAAAAACTATATGACAACATCTGTGTTAAATCATATATAAATGCAAACAAAAATATTAGAAAAGGTAAAAAATATTATTATATAAATTAAATTTTAAATAAATAATTTTAATTAATTGTGGCTACATAAATAAAACAAATCATGTATTAGAAAAAATAGTGAAATTATGGTCATTAAAAATATATTCTAATATTATTAGCCAACAAAGTTTAAATAAAACTTTTTTAATTAGGTACAGCAAAAACAAAGTTTAGAGTTTTCAAAGTTTTACAAATAAAATTTAATTATATGTACGAATATGAACAAAACTATGCTTACCAAATATTATGCTTGACAAAGTTATAAAGAGTCAAAGAATTTTGTTTATTATTATTATTCTTAACTTTTATAATCATTTAAAAGCTGCTCATAAGTCTAAGAGCTATTTATATATTTCCGAAGGCAGATTAAAGTTTCTTTATATTTTTTTTTATCCTTTTACAACACATTCACAATTCTTCAAAATATCATGTTTTTAAAGAAAATGTAATTTAGAAATTATAGAGTTAAACTTTGTCTTTAAATTTTTATTCTTAAATTTTCACTGCGTCTTATTCTTAAATTTTCATTTCGCATGATTAAGTCATGCGAGAGAACGTTAATTTACTGACAACACTATATACATTAGATTAGTTTAGGTTAGGTTAAGAAGGTTGGGTGAAGATCTGTGGTCAACACGCACCACGAGTGATGTGGTCGCTTTGTAAGGTTAGGTTCAAAAACTAATCCTATCGAAAATCCTACTAATAAAATTTCTTACATTTACTATTCCAGCGAGCACTAATTAATCTATTAGGGGTCAAGTAATCTAATTACGATTTGTAGGAAGGAAAAGCTTAATAATATTAATTTATTACGCTTTATAAAAAGATATCTTCAAAGTAAATTCATTATAACCCCAATTATATATCATGTTTTTTTTTAAAAAAATTAATTATATCCTATACATTTTTATTTTCCGTGCATCTATTCAACCATTTTATCATCGTTACTTATGCATCCATCGATCCTTCCAAAACAAATCAACCATGAAATTGCAAAACTGTCAAATAAAAGTATACATTTAAAAACTTAAATATAAATTTTCAAAATTTGTGTAAAAAAGTTCAAAGATCAAAAGATTCCACATATAATTGGAATATTAATATTTAATTAATCATTAAAATTAAATACAATTAATTTCTTTTTTAACTAATATAAATAATCAAAGTAGAGTTAATCGACTGAGGGGAACTTAACTAACTATAAAGATTTTTTTTAACTAATTTTAAAATGTTTCAAATAATATTTTACAAAATACACAAAATAACAAAAAACGTTGTCAAACATAAAAAACGATGTTTTTCTTTTTGACTACCTCTCATTTTGTGACCTACTACCCCATATTTAGCTTACCACCATTGATAAAATGAAGCCACACTACACAAATTAAAATTATGAATGAAATTTTCTATTAAATAATACTAAATTATTGAAAATCAAACAAATTGGAAGAAATTCTGGAAATAAAAAATATATTTTATTCAAAACTTCTGAAAATTAAATTACATTATTCAAAAACCAAACTTAGGGGTAACCCATAATTCGGAGGTTGTTAAAACTGTGATTTGTAAAAAAAAGAGGATTGTATTTTATATAATTCAGAATATTCAATATGAGCTTATTCTTCTTTTCGAAATTTTTCCTGTTTAGCAAGTGTCCTAAACATTTTCTACTGAGCTTTTCTGCATTAAATAACTTTTCTGTATTAAATAACCGTTCTGTATTCTTTGAAGATTTATAAATCTTACTATATTATCGCTTGCGATATCAAAAACAATGCTTTCGATATGAATCATGTAATATATTAATAAGCTTCATGGAAGCTTCATGTCCTTGAGTTTTTTCAATATATTATACGTTGCTGCTAAATTTCTACTGATTTACTACGGTTTATTTTAGTACGGGTCAATTTACAGTTTAGTATATTGTTATTTTAGCACTACTGTGACTTCAATTATATCCATAAAAATCTTGATTTTCAGTATGAATTCTTTCTTCCATTGTTATATTTATTGCTAGCTACATTATTATAAATTATAAACCGCTGAACTTACCGAGCTAAAGTTTTATGAACATTTCATGTCGGATAAAATTTACTATGTACGACTCTGTATAAAGAAAAATTCATTTCAGCAATTTTCATTTTTACAACATTCATTCCCATCACAATACTTTATAAATTATTCCATGACAATAACTCCGCGTAAAATCTAATAATTAAATTTAAATAACTTGACTTTTGAAGACATTTGTTCTAAATAACGTTTATATATAAATAGTTGATGAAATTATATTTTCTGATTGTGACATCTTATCTTATTATATAGTATATGTCCATGTTTCCCTTAACACTTAGTATGACACGATATTACCCTAAAGGCTATTTCGCATCAACGAGGGAGGTTGGTTTTATTATTTTGTTGTATATTATATATAATGAACCACCCTCTGTGCGACATCTGTCACGTGTTTAATGTGCGTATACAAAAACATTTGTGTATAAAATATTATTTAATTTTTTTTTTTTTTCATTTATGAATTGGATATTGCAACATTCAAGCATACTTTAATATTATCTGTATAGGTATTAATCATATGTACACAACGATATACAGTAGTAAAATATCATCAAGGGTGAATTATTTATCAGTATAGTCTTATTAAAGAAAAATAGAATTTTATCAAAATGTTTTTTTTTTGTCTTCTTTTATTTAATGTGTGATGGCCTAAATGCCATCGTCGTATTTTTTTATCTTATTATAAATTGCTGTAAATAAATGGAATTTATTGGTAAACAAAGTAAAAAAAAAAACGTATTTAATAAAATGTTTAATTTAGAAATTTTCTAATTTAAATACTAAATTAGTATTCAGCTGATTTGGGGAGTAAGAACTATGATCCTTTGGGAATATGCAGATAAATTCGTCAGGTAGAAGAAGAATATTATGTAAATTTACATAATCATAATCTGGAATAGTATACAAGGTGATCAAAAATGAATGAGCTTGAATTTTTGTAATAGACTGTATGTTTTTTTTTTTGTCAAATTATCAATAATCATGGATTTGTGACATAACGCACTTTACATACTCTACTGGCATTGGATATCTTGAAAAGTTGGCTTCCGAAGACATCATCATCAAAAAGGAAACTTCAAATAACACGAAGATCATCAGATCATACGACAGCCATTGTCGGGATATGCGTTTACTATAAAAAAAAAAAAATTTCTCATTTAAATACTTCAAGAGGGTATTATAGAAGCTTATAGAGGGCATTATGGAGAAATGCAGCTCATGTACTCCCGGCATAATTTTTAAGAAAATGAAATGGCATATAAGTGACCTTAGAGAGACTTACCTTACTATTACTATTGTAATAGTAAAATACTTACTATTGTAATACTTTTGATAAATATAATTATACTTACAAAATTAATTCATTTTTAAAAGTTTCTTTGTCTTTTGTTAAATAATTATAAAAATGTTTATATTAAATCGATAACATGTACTAGACTCTTTATAGATAATTTAACTATTACTATACAAGGCAACAATAATGATTTGTCGAAATTATCCTGCTTGTCCATATTAGATATATCAACTTATGATATTTGGGTCGATAATAGGATTAATTTGTTATTAATGGAACTAAAAATAAGTACAATAAAGTACAGCAGAAAATGTTAATGATATTTTAATAATTGAGAAATAACTAAAAATTGATTATTAATTCATTATAATATTCTGTATATAATAAAAATTGTGTAAAGATGTTATAACCTGATCGGTTACTAATCTTAGGAACAAACGCCATTAATTATTTATATGGATTTAGTAGACCTTCAATTAGCTAATTCAAGAATCTTAATTAAGAAGACAAAATTTCGTAGAAATCTTAAAGTTCTAACCATAGTTGTTTGTATTTTAGATTTATATATATCAAATACTTGCAGGTGCGTGCGGTCAGGCTGGGTTAATTTTCGACTGTCGAAATAAAATAGAGGAATTTCTTTTTTAATATGATGATTTTTATGTAAACACTGGGAGGGGGCTCTATAATAGGAATAACTTAGCGTTGCTTGAATACTTTTTGAATGAAAATTTATCTTTATATATGGTGTTTAATAAAAATTTGTAAATTTAAAGTTAAAATGCTTCATTGTTGATCATAAAAGAATCAATTAAAGAAATATAAGAAAATTTCCTGTAAATAAAAATATTTCTTACTTTATAAAAATTCTTATTGAATGTATCATTTTGAGAATACCGACAAAAATTGTGATTTAAATCAATATTATTTAAAAAATATTTTTTTTTGTATATATACAATAAGCTTTTCATTTGGTTTCCTCCTGGAACACTTTTATGGTAACAAATCTACTTCACTCACCCTAAAAGATTTATTATTTGATCTCAAAATAAATTTACTTAAAAATATTTACAGAAAAAAAAAACTGAAGATAAATAAAAATTATGAGTTAATAAAGAAGCACTTAAATACAGTAATTCTATATATCTCTGTCCGTATAAGAACTTAATTTTTTGTCAATATTCTTTTCCTTACTGTCCGCTATGAAATCAAAGTTACATAAACATTTTTTTTATAAATGAACCAGAAGTTTCAGATTTCCAAGAAAAATTCAATTAGTTTGAGAATGTTTTTTTCATTTTACGACATATTTTAATTTTGCTTTCGACAGTCCTCCCAATAATTTGCAATAAAACTCATAAGTTTTTATGGTTTAAATAATTTTACCAGGATGTAAGGTCGAGTAACTACATTCATGAGTGTTGTATTAGACTTGATGGCAAAAAAATTCATTTTTGAAAAAAAAATTAATGTGTTTTGAACGCGTACACTAACTAAAATTTATATGTGCGCAGCAACATCTCCCAGAACAGAAGAAGGGTTCGTTCAATACTTTCAATGGGTCTATGACAGAATTACACATTTATGTTCTAGTGCGTTTTTTTTACTCTATGGAAAAACTTCCAAAAATAATTGTATCTCGAAATTTGGATTGGTCGTAATCAGGTCATCAAAAGCTTCAGGAGGTCCATGCTACAATCTCCGATTAATATTTCATATTTTCTAGAACAAAGCAATTAGTACAAATATTAGTTTTGTAATCTGATACACTTGTAAGTGCCTACGAAATTTGGTGTTGGACATAAATCACTATTGATTGAACCTAACTACAAATTATCTTTTCCCCACTGTTGTCAGTTTTTATTATACTGACTCACATTTGCTATACATTAATTCCCTTATTGATTATTTCATTTGGAAAAATTAATATAAATATAAAACTTAGTCCTAATAAAAATTGATTATTTTTGGAAGAAATTGCAATTTAAAAGGTTATTTATTAATGAGTTAATATCTCATCAAAATTAGAAAGTTATTAATTTAATAAACTTTCAAAAATAATAATTAATATAAAAACGAAATATGTTGTCGGCAATATTTATTGCTAACTTTAATATGAACCAAATGTTACAATAACAATTAAAGTTCCTGGTTTTATAATTGTGTCCATTATTGAGAACTTGTAAATACTAGAAAATAGAACGAGTCATAATTATTGCATTAATAGTTTGTTCGTATAATTTGTGTGTAAAACGGAATCATTTTTGATAAAGTTTTTGTCCATTCTATGGCTGCTAACAATTCAAGTTCTGTTCTAAATAATTTATGTAATAATTTTTCTTATTTATTGAATATTTTTTTAAAGGTTTTGATAAGAATATGGAGTAAACAACCGGCACCACTATGAACTTTTTAACGAATTTTATACTACGAATTATTTCTCCATCACAAACTGTTTAAACTATTACAACTTAGTTTGGGAAAAAACTGTCTCTTCATTTGATAACTATTTAACTAAAATATTCCAGTATTATTCGTTTTCAGAGTTACAATATTATTGACTCTATAGCTTCTACAATATACATTTTATATATTCAAATTCGTGTATTATTTAAAATGTAAATATTTGTATTTATATACTAAATTTATATAGCATTATCGCTTCGATTTTGTTATTTAACAGAAAAAAAACTATAAATTATAAATTGCATTTTACTATTTGAATTTCCAATTTCTGCCATATTTTATGCACTATGCTCTATGCACACAAATTTATACAAATTTAATCTGTTAACTTTACATTAAACATTTTCATGAGATTACATTCACCTTAATAACTGCAGCAAATATCCTTTTTGATTTATTAATATACTCTATAATAGTAATTCCAAATTAAATATCATCAAATACCATCATATTTTATAGTCCTTAAAAATATTGATTTACTAAAATTGATGTACATATTTACTTACATATGTATATATAAACAAATTATTAATTTATTTAATCTGCAATATATTTTCACGGCTCGTAAATCCTTAAATTTCGATTTAACTATTTGTACAGTTCAATTTTTGTTTAATCTTATGTATCCCATATTTCGATTATCCGTATTTAAAAAAAATTATATATATTTAGGTAGACTCTGCAATCCTATATCTTTAAATTGCTGTAAATAAATACGAAAAGTTTTACTTATTATGTTATCTTTTAACTTGTTATGTAATTTCATTAAATGGAAATGTGTCTCGCTCTCTATATGTGCAATATTGTCGCATGGTCATATTCCCTACTAAATGTTTCATTTCTGCTGGCCTTCTGTAGGATGTTTGTTACCACTGCTTCAAAGCACATGTTTTCACATCAACAGAACGAAATAACATTTGTATATATTCATAAGAACTTTTATTATGGTTTTACTTTTTGAATAGTTTTTGAACAGCCGTGACAAAACCCTGACGCTTTTCATATATTTAACATTTCACATAATATATATAAATTATATAGATATTTTTTATGATCATTCTGCAGAAATATTTAATATTTTCATCCATAGAATATTTTATTTGTAAAATAACTTGACTTTAAAATAAATAACACGAGTACTATAAATGTTAAGTGGGCCAGATGGTTTCTGGGGAAGTTTCTATATTATACGAATTTGATTGTCGAATTTTTTTTTTTTTTTGATTTTCTGTTTGTTTGTTAATGAAAATAATGAAATATAATAATTTGTGTATAAGCATAAGAAGTTATAAAAAATTAAGGGTTTTAATGGAAAAATCGGTTGAAAAAATGGAAATTGCTTCCTGCAGATTTTTGGCGATGAAAAAATTAATTGGAATAAAAATAAATAAAATAGAGTGGAGGATTTAAATGAGTTTATAATATGTAAAAAATTTAGATCAATTTTTCAAGATGTGTAATTTACATATTTATAACAAAATTATTAAATTTTTCCCATCACGTTTCCATTTTTTAGCTTTCTTTATGTAATTCACATTCATATATAAATTTTTATATACCTATAGTTAAGGAAGAATTCTGTTTTTGTAATGAGGTTTATACTTCAAGAATTTTTGTGCTGGGATTCTAACTGATAAGTTACAAAGTTAAAGTTAACAAACCAACAGAAATTCTTGGAGTGATCTTTGTATTATTACATTTTGTATTAATCAAAATTAGTTTTATTAAAAAAGTTAGGAAAATAATTTTGTTTCTCAACATTTTTATATATTTTGAATAGGACTAAATTAATTTATTCGAAGTTTCGAACATATAAAGTTCATAATTAATCCAGTCAGGCAGTGTCGTAGCATCAGGGTGTACAAGTTATACCCTTGACCATCATTAAACTATTTCTATGCATTTGAATTAGTATATAAATGGAATATTAGATAATTCTGTTTCATAATTATTTCATGAATATTAAATAAAATATTTATTGTAAAATTAATATGAATATAAAATAACTATAATCACATTCACGAAATAATTTACATATATATGTATTTAAAAATACTCTGCAATTGTGCAATAGTTTGATTTGCATAGGCTTCAATAGTTTTATAACATCCTCTCTAAAACACTTGTCAAGTGTTACCGTATAAATGCTACAAAGAGAAAGTAAAATTAAAATAATATTTTAATCTACATAAGTATGGAGGTGGGGTAGGTTACGGGTTCAACTCCTGTCGGTCTAAGTTGACTCAGATTTAAATGAGTACCAGCAATAAAATTCTGCAATATAAATTTGTGATTTTCAGACTGGGAAAAATGCTAACGTTTGAGACAATTTGCAGATAACAATTGTATCGCTATTTAAAAAGCCATTAGCTTTCCATATAAAATTAATGGGTCCAAATTACTATAAAATGTCACGAATTTTCTTTGAAGAGGCCACGGCTAAATTTGGGCTTCAGCAACTTTGATAAGTTAATGTTCCAATCCAGTCTCCAAATGTTTCAATATTTGGGTGTCTTGTAGAACATGTTGAATTGAGTTTTTGTTAAATCACATTACAAGTTCACGAGACTTATTTTTGCTGTATTTTGCTGTATTTAGCACAAAGACAGTATTTACCACAAAAGCTAAACCCACGCTGCTAAATCATCAATAATTTTGATTATCTGTTCTTATTAAATATATCTTTCAGTATACATATACAATAACTCAGACGTGAGCTCAGATCTCTTATTTCTAATAATATTGGTTTCCTGCAAATGAATGCCATTCTATTGTAGTTTTTTCCTTTTTAATTTTACATAGATTCCGAATTATAAGTTTCTTTATACTGAAAAAACTAGTGAAATATTATTTTTATCAGAACATAGAAAAAGATAAATACAACTAGCGGATTAATATTGAATTGCTATCATCTCTGTTTAATCTTTAAATTTTTCAAGCCCTTAGTAGCTAAACACAATTTTGTAATTGGAATTTTACAGTGTTACGTCTATTTCCATAATATAAAAATCCTAAATTTAATTAAATAAACAAAAGATGTTGATAAAATATGTAGTTTTAAATGGATTTGTATAGAATTTGGCAAAGAAAAACTGATAAACAGCTTCGTGTTTTGTATACCTATCGTACTACTCAGTTTCAATTAAATTTTCTGGGAGGGATCAGATATAGTAAATTATTTTTCGTTTAAAGTTTCGATAGAATTAATTTATTTTTATTTAATTTACTTTAAATTTTACTAGTTTTAACGCAATGCATTAAATACTACTGTGCCTCTACCCCAAATCTTTAAACATGTTAACTATGGATAAAAAATTGTTGCTAATTTTTTATTTATTTACTTTTTCTTTCTGCAATTCTCAATTTTTCAATTGAATTAATATTAAAAACTTTTGCAATATAATTTCTTCCTGTTTTATGATGCTTGTTGCCGTTTATTCCATTTCGTACTTAATGCATCATAATATTTTTCTAAGTTTTTCCTTTTTTATGTTAATTTTATTTTTTGCTAGTTATATCTTCAGAAAAAACACACACACATAAATATTTCTATTAAAGTTTGGTGAATAAACCTTTGCATACAATCTTTGATATTCATATCACGATTTCAATATTACGTGTTTTATAAATTACGAAGAAATACATGGTTTTTGTTAAGATATTCATTTCATATTGGGTATTGTATGTAATGAATTTAGGAATGTCACTACATTATTTTGAGGATTTTTCATATAACATTTTTTAAGACTTAACGTACTATTATTTATATGATATAAGGAATCAACTAATAGTTTGTTTATGTCGGCAAAATAAATCAAATTTAGTCTACCAGCTAAACAGAAGATTGTCAAAGTAAAAAGTACCTTTGTGTTCAAATATTTATTTGATGGTGGCATATGATCTAATCCTTAACATTATGATTGATAAAGCTTATACTACGAAATATCTTAATTTTCTAAAAAAAAATTGTTGTTGTTTATCCCTGATTTGACGGGATTTGTTGAGGAAGGAAAATTATATAGCATTTAAAGATATTTTTTTTTTTTTTTGATAGGTTGCCAGAAAGTGCAAATACCTTCGTATAACGAATATTATGGTATTTAATAAATTCGAAATCTGAAACTTTATATACTTAAGCATCAGCTAGATTAGTTTCTACACCGTGTACTGTGAATATTATTTCGAAAAAGCTTATTTATTTTGCTATATACTTTGTTTTAAGCTACAAAATAATGGCTTTTAGTTGAATACCAAATTATATTTGGAAATATAGTACTATTATACTATTTTGCGTACCTACTTTAAACTATTCTAATAAACCTCAAAAATTTATTTGGTGATGGAAATTCATGAATTTCTGTATATAGTCCATAAAATGGAAAATAGACTCAAGAAGTATTTATATATTCAGCGCCTTAAAATTTCATAGGCACTAACTACATAAGGAATATTAAATTAGATAGTGATAGTGCCAAATTTAATTCAAATTCGTTAATATAAATATTATATGTGCTATAGATGTAGAACATATGAATTATTAATCGGAAAATTTACCATGGACTCACCAACGCTACTAACCTCTACCTGTACCAAATTTTATCCAAAGCTGAGATGTAATTTTTTTTTTGCAATTCTGATTTTAATGCTACTGAACTGAGTGATACCTTTCATTAACATCTAACGAGTAATAAAGTTCTACAAGATGTTAACGCGATACTTTTACGTACGGAAATATTTTGCTTATTGCTTTTTTGCTCTGATGTTTTCAAATTCAAAAAATAGTCCAATATAAATATAAAGTATGGACTAATATAATATTGAAGCGACTCTAGGTATAGAAACTATGAAAACTATTAGGCTATACAATTAAATTTCTGCACTATATCGTTTAGTAAATTCAATAAATTTTAATAGCTTTTAGTAAAAACCATTTAAAAATACTCCGATCATGAAGACGAATATTGACGTACGTTATCAATAATATTAAATACACGTAGTATTTAAAAAAAACTTCGATGTTGGAGTTTTTGCATTTTTTATTTTATTATTATGTTATCAATAAATTACAGTTTTTTTTTATGTTTTACTTTATTTTAAAATTATGTATATTAAATTTAAAAATTAATGCATCATAATATGTAATAGAAATATGATCAACTTGTGGTCTCGGAAGTGTGTAAATGCTTCAACAAATAAGAAACTAACGTGTGTCGATATTTAGACTTTAAATATATTTCTTTTATATATTTTCTAAAGTAGCTCTTAAGATGTTTGTTATACACCGTTAAACATACGAGTATTGATTCATTAATTTCAAAGCAGTTTTAAATTTCATACAAAGTAATGTTTTGATATTAATTTTTGGTATTATGTATTTACGGAACCCGGATATTAATAAATGTTGTTGTGGAAGTGATAAACACAGGAAATTTCTGTTTAAAGTTTTATTATTTCTGTTTGTTTGTAGAAAGATTAAGAAGAATTAAATTGTATATATAATTCCTTTTTATCTTTCTAATAATAATTTATTAAAGATACTTTATAGAAAATTTTATTGATTCTAAGTAGCATTAAAATGCAATTATACTTATAGCCCTGGTTTATTTAAGAAAATTATATAATTTTCAAATATACTTCAAAGAAATTAAAGAATCTTAAGTCAAAAAGTATAAATTTCATGTTAGTTCTTTTAACTGAAATGAGTGCCAGAACGAACTAAAAAATGCTTGTCCTATGTATTCCTCTTTATTTTTGTTCATTATCTTCCACAGCATAAATCGAGTCTTAGGTTACGTAATATGGTACCGCATAATATTTCGGTTTTCCACAATCGCACTACAATTCTGAGGCGTCAGCAAGTCCGTAGCACTCCTTGCGACTGGATCCAACGCTTCATACATTTCCGCCATCTATGTTATAAATAATATATGAAATGAAAGTTATTAATTGATTCTTGATAACTTGAAATAGAAAACTTTCAAATTTAGTCACATAAACCAATCAGTCTGTAAACCAAGACAATTGTTATTGTTTTTAGACACTTTTTTTAATGTATTTTGGAGGTTGTTTTATAAAACATTATACATATATATTTTTATTAATTGTTTTAAAAATTGGTCTTTAGATATAATTAATTATAATTTATATTTATGAATTTAAAATTTCTTATTTCTTTTTCAGCTTTTACATCAACAAGAATAAAATATGGAATGATTATTCACATAAAAACGAAATACAAATTCTTATCAATATGAGATATAAAATACGAGCTCACCTAAGTTAAAATTTATTATGGATATTATTAGTTGGTGCTGTATTAATTCAACGCAAGAAAAAGATCACCATCATTATTATTACCAATACAAATATTATAGAAGGACAAATAGATCATACTTCATATCTATTTCGTTTTGAACAGCCTATTTATAATTAAAATACCCGAAAATAGTGTTGGTAAAACATATACAACTTGTAACACTACAATCATCAACATCACATACGACTATTGTTTAGGTATTAAAATGATATTAAATTCAAATATTAAATATCGTATATTTAGTGGTGATCGTGATAAATTATTTAAAGCTGAAGAACGTTTAGTTGATGTTTTTATTTTTAATAAATATTTTTAACAATTAATTCACTAAAGGTATTCTTAATTTAAATTGAAAAAAAAAAATAACAATATAAATTAGGTATTTGGACAACAGCAACATAATTAGAACATGGTGGCGAACATGTTTCAGAATGTAAAACAAGAATTATTACTATATTAACTATGCATTAGATTATAATGATTTAAGTTCATTATTTTATCCAACTGAATATATAAAAATAATACCCACAGATATGCCATTACATAAAAGTATATTAAATATACTAATTTAGGTATAAATTGAAAACTATGATAGTTTTATGGATGATATATCGTTTAAATTAAGCGAATAAAGAAAAATGTTATCACAGTTCACAGTTGATCCGGTAATTTGTAAAGACTTTTTAGTAAAATCTGTTGAGTTTGAAAAAAAGCTATGGGAAAACATATTTAGGAATATAATAGATACCACAAACGTCACATGAACAAATTTTCATAATATACTATGTTTCTACGGTGAGTTGAATTTTTGGTAGTGTACATATGCTACATGGAAATAATTTTTGTTACACCCCATTCATTAGATCCATAGAAAACTTAACAGTTTATTTTTCGTAGTAATTTTGAAGTAATTTTGATGATGTTTTTGTGAGCTGAAATATTTAAAAAGATAATATTTTTACAGTGATTTGTTTGTTAGAGAAGTATTGTTTATTACAAATCACTGTTGGCCATAACAAGATTTATTTACAGAAAAAAAACTTAAAGAAAATGTATTTTAAAAATTGTGACGATTTGAAGTAAAAAATTGTAATCAAGTTTAAACAAAATGATTTGCTTTCTGTCACAATAGTCGCAGTTCAACTCAACTCATTAAATACAATATACTACTGCATAAAATTTTTTACCATAAGTATAATATTAATACTAGCTGAAAATACTTCAAATATTCATATATTTCCGACAATAAGTTGGTATAACCAGTACTACGTATAATTCTTACTGATGATATGCATTAATTAAATCTGGCACTTTAAATAGATGCACCAAGTTTAATTCGATTGTATTTAATTAAGTAATAGTATATATATATATATATATATATATATATATATATATATATATATATAAATATATAAATATCTAATCAATTATTAAAAATTTTATTAAATTAAATTTTATTAACTATTCAAACTACATGACGGTGTTTTCGACTCTATGAAATGGTTCATTAACCATTAATGTAGCCATTACAATATTTATTAATAAAATCTCTAATTATATCTATAAAATTGAAAAAAAAATATTAATCTGATAATTTATAATATATAACACATTTTATATACCTATATATAAATAATAAATTAATTGAGCATTAAAAGTATCAAGATTTATTCTTCAATGACAGAAGAAAAAACCAAATTTACAATTTATTCCATTTAACATTTTTCTATTTTTGTCTATTTCATCTTCGTTAGTATTAAATATCCTATAACTTAAAAAGTTTACATACGGAATACGGTAGTATATGGTTTCAATTAATTTCCATCAGTATTTTCCTATAGTGTTTAATTAATTGTCTTTAAAGGTAATTTGAGATCTTTGAAGAGAAATTAATTAATCTTACTTCTATGTATTTAGTACATAAAACAATCGTAAAGTAACTTTATTTATTTTTTCCTAATCATCACTTCTTCTTGTGTTAAGTATAATATTTAGGGGGATATAGTTTGACCTTATTATAGATAAGAGTTATCTACAATTTAATTTTGAAAATTTATTTCATACTGCAATTAACAATTTTATATTATAAACACAAACACAGTGGTCAATAAATTACCATCACCACCAAATCTTGAGTATTGCCCAAAAAAAAAGCTGTTAACTAGGGGAGCAGATAACTCGTATTTATGTTTGACAGTGATTTTTGTCCAGCAGTTTTTTGTAAATAACAGTACCTTTATACACATCTTTTTTAACAAAAAATTTCACATCTTTTAAGCCACAAATGACCCCCAGCAGCAATGCTACTGATTTTAAATTAGATGATGAACTATTGCGAGCATTGTCGCAATCATCGTCTACCTTTTTTGGTTTGGGCAACCTAGAATTAGGGAGTCTAAAAGATTCTAGTTTCAACATCGAAGGTGATGGTAACAAGACCATCATTAATCTGGAAGAATCTAAAGAGAAGGAGGTTGGTAAGGTAGGCTCCAGCACCATACCAACTGAGACGACATTCGGGAAGATTAACCCGCACACAGGGGTTCAATCCAGGAATATAAGATGAGATGCGCTCAACAGGATTCGATGCGCTAAAAGACGATTACAAAAATTGTCGCTGAAAGATACGAAGGAATTAAGTGCCTGGGACAAGGAAAAACTTGTCGAAGCCAATTATATAGTTGAGTCAGTTGAGCTGAGGGAACTGGTGAACCAGTCTACCTCCAATGCGTCTACTAAACAGACTAGGAAAAGAGATGTTCGCGATAATAAATCACGTACTGTACCGAAGCGTACCGCAGGAAAAGCCGCGGCAGCCAGGGAACAGTACGTGAAGAAGAGAGGAAGATTTGATGATAACCTGTTACCGAACGCCCTTAAGAAGGCAAAAGGTATAGTTGATGAGCTGCAGGTAGCTATTGTGGACGAGGGCTCCCCAGAAGGGAAGTTCGAAAGCAACCAGTGGCTTAAGGTAGAAGAGAAGATCCAGGATGCACTCGTCGAATATTTCGCATCCGGCTCAGCGGACGAAATACAATTTGATGGTGCAGGCTGGGAAAAGGGTTACAAAATAGTGGTTTGTGCGAATAAGGTGTCGAAAGATTTCTTATCCACTACCGTTAGTAAAATAGATGGTATCTGGGAGGGATCAAGGCTGAGAGCCATCCCTAGAGCCGATACCGTGAAATTTATGAGACCAAAGGCGTGGATTTGGGTGCCAAAGCCGTTCCAGACACCGGATAGGTTGTTGAGTCTCCTTGCTGGGCAAAACAAGGAACTAAAGGCAGAAGACTGGAAAGTGTTGAAGGTTGATGCTCGAACGGAAAGTGGCCAGCACTTTTTAGTAAGCATCAACAGGGATTCTCTTCGAGTTCTAGAGAAGACCATGTACATGGTTAGGTTTAGCTTGGCTCATGTGTATGTGAGGATGGTAAGTCGTGGTGGACCTGACGCAGGAGATGATCCAGGTAAACCTCCACCACAGTAGGGCTGCCACAGGCAACCTGATCGGGTATATGAGCAAACACAACATCGATGTTGCGCTCATACAGGAGCCGTGGATTGACAGAAGAGGAAAGATACAAGGTTTAAAAGATAAGGATTTTAACCTGTATTATAAAGCTGTATTAGTAGACAAAGATCATGCATTTTAGTTAATAAAAAGCTTAAAATGTTTCTTTTAAATGATTTCAGTGATGAAGATAACACAGTAGTAGAATGGGGCAGGAGTAAAATGGATAAGCCTCTACTCCTAGTCTCATCTTACGTGCCATATGATAGTGTGGATCGGCCACCATCAGAAGTTCTGAGGAAAACTATAGAGAAATCGAAGTACGATATACTGATTGGTTGTGATGCCAAAGCACATCATACGCATTGGGGAAGTACGAATATTAATAGCAGAGGTGAGTCACTTTTAGATTATATTATTGGTACTTATTGGTAGTGGTGGGGAGCTCCTAGACCTAACATTAGCCACTAAAAGGAAGATCCCAGTCTTTAATCTACCAGCGCTAAACGGAGTGGAGCTGGCACTTTCGAACACCGCGAAATACCTAGGGATTATACTGGATTCCAAATTGAATTGGAATTAGAATATTGAGGAAAGGGTGAAAAAGGTTAAAAAGAAATGGGGTATTAAGCCGGATATAGAATAATGGCTATACATCAGCGTCGTGAGGCCTATACTCATGTACGGTGCGCTAGTATGGTGGCCGGCAATGTAGAAGAAAACAGTGATTAGAAAGTGAGAAAAGGTACAAGGTTGGGGTGTATTAGTGTCACGGGAACTTTTGGTACCACACAAACTAAAGACATGGAGATAATTTTTGACTTACATGAAGTGAGCGAGGTGGTTAAAAACAACGCAGCAAGACGGCATTGCGACTTCGTGAGAGATATCGATTGTATAGTAGAGGAGTGCAGACATGACATGATGTTTTTCTCAAAGACTATCCTGATTCCCACGTAAACGGGAAATCTGACATGATCCTACTGACAGTATCGATTTCATCTTGTTCGGGCATCAGGATAAAGTCTTTGAGAGGCTGTGTGCCAAATTTCATTAAAATCTGACGAACAGTTCTAGGATATGTTGTTGGGCACACACACATTTTGCGTACGCGGACACTTTTGTTTAGCATTTTCGGACTCCCCGACCTCGAAACGCCTAGAAAAACATTTAACGTATAACTGGTCAACTATTTACCAAGCGCCCTGTATAAAAGTAAAGGTACTGTATCTGTAAGATTAGTTAATTTTTTTTTTTTTTTTACCAAACAAATTTGAAAATTAGATTAAAATATTATTGAATAAAACGAATATTCTTCTTCATATTTCAGGTGATTTTATATCCACCTGATGATCCACAAGGCAATAATATAAGATTATTTGTCTTCGATAAAGATATACCACAGCAAACAAGTTATAAAACTGTTCCAGAACATTTAGCTGATATTAATGATATTGCACAGGTATTTTAATTGTGAGGCTTTCTGTTACTAAACACGTTACAGATCGTGATGAAGGCACAAATGCCTATGATTTTGTAGAAATGATTGGTGGTAATTAAAGTGTTGAGTTTCGTATAAATCCTGTATATAGCATACACAAAAACTATTACATGCCGAAACGAAAGCATTTTATACACTTTATACGCAATAGATCAAGTAAACTCGGCCAGAAAACAAGCATCAGCTAAAATTAAAATCAATGTACAAACTACAACAATATTTGAGAAGAATTCATATACAATTCGTGGTGTCGAGTCGATGGACTCGTGGTATTTGCAATTAATAATGAGAGTAAGTCCAGAATTTTATGGTTGATAAATTTGTGACTGATATAAAATTGGAAATTGATAATTAATTTATTTGACCGCTCGGTGTTTAAAGCTACACGCTACTATCACTTTTATGTAATAACTTTTAACTTTTAAGTTAAAAATAGAAAATTACATATAATTAATATTTTGTTTTTTAAATTACTTCTATTTTATTCTACCATTGAATGAGTTTTTTATATTATTACGTAATTAAAACTAGATTTAAATAAAAAAAATTTTTAAAAAAATATATAAATCTAATGAACTAGTGAATAAAATAGATTAAATAACTACAGTCTACAGATAGTAAAAGTTGATTAAATAAAATTATAGTTTCAAAAATTTCGTAATTGTAGTAGAGGTCAATTGCTTGTTAATAACTTTAATTAAAAATCAGCTTTTTGACTGCGATATTTTTATAATTTTCCCGAAATTAATACAAAACAAAAATATATATAGCTAAATTTTAATTAAATTCATTGTAATACATATGTAATTGTAGTAAAAGTTTATAAAATTATAACTAAACAAGCAAGGCACAGTAAAATCATGAGCCTTTATGTACTTCACCAATGAAATACATAAAATATAAATTTCAAACTTTATTTTTATAGTATTATGTAGTAAGAATGATTTTTACTGACAAAGTCTAAGGGCTTTTGTAGTACAGATATGTAAGCAATAATATTTAACAAATAATTTTATTAAAGTCAATAAGCCTTAAAAGTGTATTTACATTATCAAAATATTTGATGCGATTTTCTGTCGAATAGTCTTATAAAAAATTTTATAATATAAATTCACTCTAAATTAATAAATTTTCTGCATTTAAAAATTAACAGCATTTTTTTTTATATCGAAATTGCATTAAAATTGATATAGTACAGTGAACAACACCATAGTATTCAGAATTTTCTAGTAGTCGAAATTTAGACAATAATATTTAAAGCAATGACTAAATAATAGTAAACACTGACTCGAGAATAGATTAATTGATTTTGTATAGTAAGAAGTCAGAACTTAGTATAAATATTTAAAACAATGGCCGAAATGGCACACTTAATAAGTATTCACAAATATACTGATTAATGTAGTTGTAATAGATATTTAAAGCAATGACTTGACTATCTATATTAATTTAACAATGCTGATTGATTGTGTTGTAATTAGTAATATTTAGAGCAATAATCTAATAATAAACACTGACTAGGTATTCTGCAATAGGCCGATTATTTGCGTATTAAAAGATCGGTATACATTATAGTAGAAATATTTAGTTAAGCAATGATTTTTAGAGATAACCTATTCTACAATTAAAAAAAAATATAGACATTAATTAATTATTATCTTTTTATATAGGATCACTAAGAACATTGGCAGTTTTGGATATAGAAATCTGAAAGCAAATCACACTATTGACTAACAGTTGGGCGATTCGCAACATAAATTAATTTGTTTAAAATAAATTATTGTTTTTGTTTTAATTAAATATATAAATAAGTAATTTACATATTTAACTTACTTTGTAATATTGGTCGATGTACTCATTACGGAAATGCAAATAGGGGGGGGGGGTAAATTTCGGAGTATATAGTAAAATGTAAAAAAAAAAAAATTTTTAAGAAACAAAATATTATAATAATAATTTATAATATGTAATATGAATTCATCGATTTGTGTAATTTCCGCGGCAAATAGCTAGATAACAAAGGATAAAATGTAATAAATATTGGAAAAAATTAGAAAATCGTGGTTGTTACTAATGTATTTCACAGGTGATAAAATAAAGTATTCTTTTTGTAACATATAAAGAAAATTTCTAGTGTTTTATTTTTGAAATTAAAGGATTTTTTTAGAACATAATAATTTACCAATTAAGTTAATATCGCTAAACATTTGGTCCTTGGAAATCGGTGTTGTGTAGAAATAAACTCTACTAGCGTACAGAAATAAATATAGTAAAACATTATTATAAAATTAGGTAGGAGATGTCATGATCAATGATGTAAATGAGATGTAATGATCAAAATGACAGCATTCTAAAAATTTAACATATCAAAAGTAATGGTCCAGCTCAGCTGTAATTATCCACCGCCACCATCGCAGAACAAATACAACACACCACTAAATAACATTCATTACAAAACATTACGTTACACGATTTCTATTACGTTGTATTTTGTTTTCAAGACTAATTTTTTATTTAAACTTTGCGTATATCGTTTTATAATTGTAAATAACGTATTAAATTTTAGAATCACTCCACCTTACAGTTTCTTAGCCGTATAAAGTTTTTAAAATAATATTTAAGGATTTTATATTAAAGAAACATTTAATATTATTATTCTTTTATCTTTATCTAGTTCTAGTATAATTATCAGACAAATATTATTTGGGATTAGTTAAAGAAATTTTAAATAAAAAACAATTTTTTTTTGTCATTAAAAATGTAAAATTTCAATTTTAATTCGGGTTCTAGTATTTGCTATTACTTTTTTCCTCGTTCACCACTAAACGATCGTCCGGCCATCTGTTGTTTTAATCGGGCAATACATTAAAAATATAAAACTTGTTATTCAGCGATCTTAACAAAATTTTGAAGTAAATAAAAAAATCTTTCGGTGGTCACTAAAGTAGTGTAAAACGAATTTTAGAAAGGTAAGTAATTGCAGGATCAGCAAATTTCGTACAAAAATTATAAAAACTGATTACCGCACCAGGGGCCCAGCTTTCAAATAACTTTCAATACAAGTTTTTGGTCAGAATGAATCAAATATTACCATAGTATAGCTATGCTCAGCTATTTCAGATACCCTGTATAGTGTAGTAATTAAAAAAATGTAATTACAATCATATTTTAAAGTCTTGCGGGTTTTATGGTCGAATGATATTATCTCAAACATGTTTTTTTTAAGTTGGTTCTGAAACATAAAAAAAATTATATTTAATAGAATTTTTTTATCATAAAAAAACAGGATTAAAGAATTTATAGTGAAAATAAAGATTATCCAGTAGTTTCTAATCCAATAAATTTCAATATTTTACATGAATAATAACCGTATTATATTAGCGTTTTTTTTAAACATAAATACTTAAATAGTAAATTAAAATAAATATTAAATTTTTTTTGAAATAATCTCATTTGACACGCTTTCCAATGACACTTCTAAATTTTTCGGGCGGCTAACATCCTTTAAGAGGTAGCTCCAATTAATGGAATTCAAGAAAATAATTTCGATTAAAACAAAAAAACTCATTTTCATCGAGAAGTCAATGAAAGCAAACGATTGTATAACATTTAACTTGTGAAATTGAGTTTCGTGGTGTTTTGTTTAGAATGTTTTATTAGCTATTTTCTTTATAGAATTTTGGAACCAGGACAATCAAATTATTGATTGTTATAATGTTTATATATATCATTTTTTCAAAGGCTGAGTTTGAACCGTTCTAAATGTAGAAAATGAATTATTTATGTAATTAAATAGGAATCAGCACGCACAACAACGGCCTATGAGCTATGACATATATAAGGAAATATTTTCAAAGCCAATCATGAACTGAAAGAGATCATCATGTCCACTTCGTTTTGGTTCTTAGTCATGTTCATGTTAAGTGTGCGAAAAGATATTTTTAATGAGAATAAGATTAGTATTTTAAACAAAACGAGATCCTTCTACAAAAACAAGATTTTGTAAAACGAGAATTTAAATATAATGAAATTTTACTATTATATCAATTTCAATGAACATATTTACATACATTGACTCTTTTTTTAAATTTTTTTAATAAAAAAACAATATACAAATAAATTATAAAATAATATACATTATATGTATATAGTTTTTTACATTTCATTTGACGATTTATGTTTATTTTTTTGTTACAAAATTTACAGTAAAGGATGTAATAGTTATATTACTGAAATACAATCAATCATAAATAAGATAAAAATGATATACAGACATAAATGGTTCATATAATTCGTAAATAAATATAAATCATAATTATTAATAACCATTATTCGCGAAAACATGAAAATTTACATAATTTGGTTACAGCGCCGACATATTAGTTAAATAAAAAATTTACATACATAAATAATAAAGTAAAATTAAAACTCTACAAATTTAACATTCATATTATAATCCCAATGAACGCGGAATAAAATATCATTCAAAATAAACATATAATTTTGTTCACAAACAGAAAATAACTAGCTCATCATAGAGTCTCATCTGATCTATGTATGATATACATAATGTATCTCCACATAATGGCTCTCACGTTTCACAAAATAATAAAACAAATAATGAACATAGTTTGCTTACTCTTTTTTTTTCTTCTTACAGGTTACACACCAAAACATTGCTTTCTAAACACCAACAAATAATAAAAATTGATTTAATCAATTAAAAGCCGCAGTAAAGGCCGCAGCATATTTTATTCATGTAATTGACCTTGGACTGCAAAAACAATATTATCGCCTAATGTAAAATTATGAGGGTTTTTTCGGAACAAAATATTCTAATAATAATTTATAATAATATGGAATTCATCGATTAAATATAATTTAATATACAAAATCATTAGTTACAACCAGGATATAGAAAATCCTGGTTGTTACTTTACTAATGAATTTTACAAGTTAGTGATAAAATAAATTATTCTTTTTATAACATATAAAGAAAATTTCTAGTGTTTTATTTTTGAATTTTAAATTAACAAGATTACGGCTTGCGGTCAAGATCAAGCCGTGGTACCATTTTATTGTTGTGTTCAGGTTTGGTATTAAATTCATCAATTTAAGTTTAACTTTTTTATTCAAAAATCAATTTAAGCTTTAAATTTTCAATGTAAGAAAAATCTTTTTTTTTTTTAAATTAAGAAATAATAAAACCTATGTGTACATTTCATTATTTAACTATTTATTCAAAATGATAACTGTAAAAACCGTTTATTATCCATCTATGCTGCTAGAAGGTAACAACATCTATGTTGTTATTTTTGATATTTTTACATTTCGTTTTTACATTTATCAAGAGAGAGTAGAATCTTTTTAGAAATTAGATGAATTTTTCACATTACAGCCCGTTCACATAGAAAAACTTATCACTTATCACTTACAGGATTGTATGAATTTTGTTCTAAGAAAAAAAAAATTTAGTTTGTCATGTTGGCTATAGTCTCTTAAGAGAAAAGTTTATAAAAATAAACTTTTACCTTAAGAAATTTATATAAGTATGAAGCAAAGTTGGCCGCTTTTCAAGCACTAGTTGTCAAATCGCGAAATAAAAAAAATGTAAACATTAGTAAACGGTAAACCAAAATTATAGTTGTTATTATTTGTTAGTAAACAAATCAAAATTATAGTTGTTGTTAGTAAACCAAAATTAAAAAATAGCAATGGAGGAAAAACTTATAGATTTAGTAAGAACATATAGATATATTTATGATAAAACGAATAAACTGTTTAAAAATAAATTGGCTGTACAAAATGCTTGGGAGGAGATTTCCAAAGAATTAAAAACTGATGGTAAGTGGTTTTATGAATGTGTTTTTATTATGTAGAAATTTTATTATAATTTAATTTATTTATATAGTTGATGTTACAATGAAAAAATGGTCGTATTTAAGAACGCAATACACAAAATCCATTGCAGATAATAATCCTGTAAGTGGATCAGCATATAAAGAAATTTTATTTTTTATTTATGCTAAACAAATGGAGTTTTTACGATCTAGTATCAAAAAGCGAAAGTAACTTGTCAATTAACATAATTTAATTATTTTATTACATTTTTAATTTGTTCGTTAATTTAGATCATTTAGGAATATAAATGAGGAGTCCACATCCGCAAAAGATGTATTGGAGGATGAAGGCTTTTCAAGCAACAATATGCACCACTTTGAGGATTCTGATAGTGAATTGCAAATTGAATGCCTGAGTAGCGATGAAGAACTATTGAATTTCGTCATTAAAGAAAATAACAAAGAAAATAAACGTGCTAATTACCAAAACTCTTCAGTAGCAGACGAAAATGCAGGTGATGATTTAAAAAAAAAAAAAAAAAAAAAATAGATGACGCCCTTGGAGATAAAATAGGGCTAGCTCTAGATTCTTACATCAGTTCTGCGGGAAAAAATAAAATAAGTGTAAAAAGTGTATAGCACGAAGATGTAAAGCATTTTGCTGGATTGTGCAGTTCAGTTTTAAATGATATACCATCAAAAAAAAAAAACGTTTAAATATTATTTTAAAGCTATTTGCACTTCTTAATAAGGAGTGCTATGAATAGAAATGTATGACAATTTTTTCTTTTACAGAGTTTTTCATCTTTATAACGCAAGTTTTCATTTGTATAAATCGAGTTTTCATTTTTATAAATCGAGTTTTCATTTTTATACATTTTAATTTTCATTTGTATTAATCGAGTTCTCATTTAATATGAATATAAAATGAAAATTTATAAAAATGAAAATAAAATTTATAAAAATGAAAACTCGATTTATAAAAATGAAAACTCGATTTATACAAATGAAAACTTGCGTTATAAAGATGAAAAACTCTGTAATTTTTAAATCAGACGTGTTTTTTATTAAACAATTTATTAAATGTCATAAATTTATTAAATGATAATAAATGATTAATTACAATAATGAAAATGTTTAAATTATTTAATAAAATAACAAAAGTAAATGTTATTTTTTATAATTAATTCCTTAAATTTTATTTTAACATTTTTATTTTAACACACACAATTGATTTTGTTCTGCTGCATTTAATATTTCTTGCAATAATAGAATCATAAAATTGCGTCGCATTAAATGGAGATAGTGTTTCCGATAACTTGAATGATAAATTTTGTTCAATTAAATACATAACCTGCTTTTGCTCACTAATCATTACATTCGTTCTTAATTTTTTATTTTCTTTTACTTTCCATATTTCATCAGTCTGCTTTTGTAACATTAAATTTTATTTTTGTATTGTCATATTTTTTAAATGCAATTTATTTTCAGCATGTCTTTTTAAATGCGAAATATTATTAGTAAATGTTTTTTTGCATGCCTTACAAAAAGCTCTTTTCGTTTTTGGTTCCATTTCTATGAAAGGAAATTCGATCCATTCTAATTTAAATTTTTGTTGATTCCTAACACTTTTTTCGTTTTCAGATACAATTGTATCCTAAATAAAATGTATCAGAAAAGTAGTAAGGAAAGGAAAATGTACTATTTATGCTCCAATTGTATGTAGTGTCGCGGTAACCCTGGTCTGCATAATTACCTATACAAGAATGTTAATTTTTTAAAAATATTATTATAATTGCATCTTTTGCTTTTTTTGCACAACACAAAATAAAAATCATAACGCATAGATTACTTTTCTGTTTTAAAGCAATATTTGAAATACTATGTATACGAACATAATTAAATTAGATATCACAATCGTGTATGGACCCTAAGGCTTATAGAGATCAGTAGCACTATTTTGCTTTACTTTACAACTATAATTTATTTTATTCCATAAAAAAGTTTACGTTATATAATTAATTATTATAAATTTGTTTGATTGAATGAGGAAAATTTAAAAAAAATGTAAATAGAATTTATTTAAAAACTTAAAAATTATATGTTAACGACTTAAACTACTTTCGAACCATTTGGTAATGTGATTGTAAGTGCGCTTAATGACTGTTGTTTAAAAACTCCCAGCTCAGGAGAAAGTTTGATTCTGCTGCGTTTATTTTTCGTTAATTGTTTTTGTTATTGCCAGTTTATAAAATGTTTTCGCTCAAAAATACTATGGTAAATTAAATATATAATTTTAAGGAGTTTATTTTGTGTTGTTTAACGAATTCTTCTTGTGGCATTCAGCGAACGAACCCCCAAAAAAATATTTATGTCTAAAATATTGATTTTGATATCAGTAGCTTATTTTTTAAGATAATGCTAACTTTCTTTTGATAAGGGGGTATAACATTTTCGTTAATTGATTTACTTTCTTAATTTTCTGATCAGTGTTATGTTGAAATTTTAATTTTGGGTTGAGTAAAACTCCTAAATATTTAATATATTTGTCCCAAGTAATGCTGGCATTATCTAGGATCAGGTCTCTAGTTGGAAGGTAGGAAACTTTTCGTTAATTCGTAAAGAAAATGGCTTGACTTTTAGTAGAGTATTTTAATTTTTCATTTATGAAAGTATATGGTTAATAATTTTAAGCCGTTTTCTAGGTTACATATTATTTCAGTAGGATACTCCGAAGCACTGAATAGAGCCGTATCATCAGCAAAGAGACCAAGATTGCTATTTTCAGGTTTGGGAATATCACTAGTGTAAATATGATATAACATAGGACTTAAACATGAACCCTGTGGTAGTCCAACCATAATCGATGTTTTATCAGAGAATGTACCATTAATGCACACTTTAAAGAATCTATTTTTTTAAAAGTTACTTATTATTGTTACTAAATATGCAGGACATCTATATATATAAATTTTATGTAATAACTCGTTGTACCAGAGGCTCTCAAACGCTTTTTCAATCTCCAGGGCTACCATTCCTGCAGATTTTTTTTTCTATAATTTTGTTTCTATGAAATTTTTAATTCTAAATAATTGGTGATTGGTAGAATATTTTGGTCTAAATCCAAATTGTCCATACGGGAGTATTTTCTATGGCAATTTTGAGCATCCTATTTTGTATTCCTTTCTCAAATAGTTTGCCAAAGGAACTTAAAAGGCTTATTTGTCTATAGCTTGTTAAATTAGTTCTAGGTTTACCCGGCTTTGCAATACAAATAACATTAGCTATGTTCCAGGTATGAGGAAAATAATTGAATTTTAAACATTTTCAAATATTTTATACACTTTCCTGGTAACATTTTTGTTTGCAAATTTTTAATACCATCTATGCCTGGAGATTTCTTGTTTTTTAATGATTGAATTGGTATTTTAATTTGAGAATTAGAAAATAAATCTATATTATCTTCACTAGGTGCCAGATCTAATATCTACTAATAGATTCTACTTGAGTTTCAGTAAGTAATTCACTATTTAAAGAAAATAATAAATTTGACTTGCTAAATAATTTGCAAAAGCTTGACTTTTTTCTTCTTTGGTAGTATATTATTTATTATCCATTTAAATGTGAGGAATTAGCTTGTTATGATTTTTAAGTGCTTTAGAAATTTTCCAGAATTGTTTACTACTGTAATCTATATTTGAAAGCGTATTATGCCATTTTTTATTGTTGAGGTCATATATATATATTTTTTTAAATAACCTTGCTCAATTTTTGGTAAACTCTTCTGATGTTCCAATTTATACTTCTTTGCCATTATCTCCTCAAAGTATTTCTAGCTCTTATTTGTGATAAAATATCAGATGGTAAATTGTTTTTTGTACTTTTAAATTTGTGTAGCTTTTTAGGTTTTGACAATACAAGCATTTGTTAAAATAGTTGCAAAAACATTAATTAATTCGTCAATTTCTTGTTTATATAATATATTATTTGGAAAAGTACCAATGTTTTCATTTTTTATGTATGGTCAAATCTCTCTAAGTCAAAATCTCAAGGGACTAAATTATTTGTTTGACATATAGAGCATTTCGATTTATAGAGATTTAAAATAAAAAAAATATTTTAGAATTTTGTTATTTTAATAGCATAATAGTGCAATAACAAACAATAAAAATAAACGCTATTTTAAGAATTATTAAAAAAAAAACGAATAACTAACAATAAAATTAAACATAAGTTAAAGAATTATTAATTACTATTTTAAATATTTAGTTAAATTATAATAAGAATCAAAAATATTTTGGGGGACATCTTCCATTGATAGTAATTTATTATAAATTACTTTTAAATTTTCTGTAACCTGGTTGTTACTAGGAACGTCAAAGTTATCATCAAATTCATTTTCATTTTGATCTTCCTCAAATTCTAAATTAAACTCAATATTTTCTTCATTACCGATTACATTTTCAATAATTTCACTATCATTTAATATATCAGCAAACATGGTATCTTCATCAACATTTACAAATTCTTCGAAATCAAAATTCAAATTCAAAGAATTTTGCACAGTGTTCCATTCCTGTGGATCACGAATATTTTCTATCAAAGTGGAATCTGAGTGTTCAGAATAATGAAAATCTAATGGATTATGTAATAATGGCAGATCATCTTCTACATCCCAAAGTTCCTTGAATCCTGATTTCAAAAAACAATTTTTTATAGTTCGCGAACTTACTTCATTTTTCCATATAACTGACAGTTCATCAATTGCTTGAAGTAAATTAATTTTGGTAATTTTTTTTTTTTGTTCAATATCTTTAAGGTATCTTTTCACTAATTTTAACCGATAATAGTGCTTTAAATTTTTTATAATTCCCATATCCAGTGGTTGAGTTTTTGACGTCATGTTTGGTGGGAAAAAGATTAATTTAATTGAATCCAATTTGTTTGAAATATTTTTAGGGTGCGCTGCACAATTATCAACAAAAAGTACTACCTTTCTGTTCTGTTCAGTAAATGTCCTATCTAGTTCCACCAACCATTCTGAAAATATTTCAGAAGTCATCCAAGCATTTCTATTAAATTTGTAAGTTACTGGGAGGGACTTAACACCTTTGAAACATCTTGGATTTTTATACGTTAACGCAGTGCGTTGTCATCTAATCGGTTACATAAGAATCTATGGTTTCTAATTTTGCCGCACTACAAAACGCACATTTTATTCCAGCATAATGCAATTGCAAAAACAAATGAAGTAGAGTGCGAAAAAAATACATGGAGTGGGAGTGTGTGAGGATGAATTTTAATTCTTATTTCTTATTCAGTTTTTCATTTTCGTGAATAAATTATGTTAATCGGACACGTTTTTTTAGAAGTAGTGAAAAAATAATAATATTAATTTGTATAATAAATTTATTTTGATACTCTCGGATAAATAAAGGATCTATATTTACTATTTATAACATTTTTTTAATCCTGTTTCCGTAATAAAAGTGAATAATGAGTAAAATAAAAATATAATTTATCGTGTTTTTGCTGTTATAATTTTTATATACCTAACACTAACTATAACAGGTGTATAAAAATTAACAGGTGGTAGTTTGTCACTTCCAGTCATATTTGAGCAAAGCATCACAGTTATTCTCTCTTTACTGTGTTTCCCACCAAAACATTTTTGTTTTTTAAAATAAAATGTTCTGTTTGGGAGGCAATTAAAAAATAAGGCAGTTTCATCAGCATTAAAAATGTTTTCTGGATTGTATTCTAAAATTAAATTTGAAATTTTAGCTTTCCATTCACTGACATCTAAATCATTAACATCTGCGCTTTCACCACAAATTTTTTTGTAAACAATACTATGCCTCTTCTTAAAGCATGTTAACCACCCATCACTAGCTTTGAAGTTACCCACATTTAATTTTTGAGCGAAAATTAGTGCCTTTTCTTTTATAATCTGGCCAGATAAAGGTATATTACAAGCTATTGCCTGTTCAATAAATGTAAGAACTGCTTTGTTTAGATTTTCACTTTTGCACTTTTTTATTCTCCTCCTATTTAAATTATGAACACCAGTTGTGTTAGTTAATATTGTGTTCTTGTTTTTATAAATGTATGTAATTGTGCTTGGTGGAATTTCATATTCACGGGACACATCAATCTTTCGTTTTCCGTTATCAATTTGTGATATAATTTTCAATTTTTCTTTCATTTTCAACGTTTTCAACTTTCTTGTCGACATGTTGACTTAAAAAGATTTTTTTTTTATTAAATTTTATTTTGAGTTGTAGAGATTTTGATATAAAGAGTGTTTTTACTTATAGAATTTGTTAATATATAGGATTTCAAAGGGCGATTTGATTGTTTTGAATTATACGGAATTTTGAATTAGAGAGATTTTGACTTAGGCAGAGTTAACTGTATTTCTTAAATTTACTCCAATCAGCATTATTATTGTAATCTAAATATTTTGGAGTTTCCCTTAGAACAGAGTTTGAAGTTAATTCAAATATAGCTGGTAAGTGATCAGAATTTAGTTTGTTGATTGTATGATAGTTCAAAATGGTGGACGAACTTCCAGATGAAGTTTTGGGATAATGTGTTTGATTTAGAGGAAAACTGATATTGAAATTTCTAATAGCTAACTCGTCATACATAATTTTACCACACTGATTATTTGTGAGGCAATTCTAATTCTAGTCGAAGTGTTTACAATTTAATCTCCAATTATAAGATATTTAAAGGATTATCGAGAAATTTTTGGTAAATCATTTTTAAAATTATTAACTAGTACAGAGTTAGCATTACCACCACGGAAATAAGCTGAACTTATTAAGTATTCCGCAATATCACAGTAAATTATTATTTCAATTATATTTTAATTTAAGATTTGATATAAAGTGTGCTTAATTTTTTTCGTCATCATGTACTTTTATATTTATATTTTTAAGGACGTTAAAAAATTCATAAATTTAAGGTTATTTTGACTATATATTGTTATAAATATATTTCATACATAATTCAGCTATGTAGTTTTCAATTTTCAATTTCAAAAGTGCTTTATTTTTTATATTTATGTTGTACATTTTACAATAATTCTTAAAGCTAGAATATTTATTTGCTTTTTTTTTTGTTTTTTCTTAGACTACTGCCAAAATAAGGACTTAGTTCTATCAATTATTTTTAAGATAAATTTAAATTTTTTTTATTTGTCTTTTTTTTTTATTAATTTTATTTTAATCATATAGATTTAACCTATTTTAACATTTAAGGGTGAAAAATATTTTTATATAAAAAAATCCCTTTTTTTTCTTTTTTTTTTTTTAAAAAAAACTTAAAACTAAACTATGCCTAATAGATAAAAAAAACAAGATGTATATATATAAATAATATTATATATATATTTAAATTTAAGTTTTCCACCAATTTTTATTTTTAAATTTAGCAAAGAAATTTTTATCTTTTTCTGTTGTGTTTAAATTATATTTTAATTGATTGTAATCTATTGTTTGAGGATTATATACTATTTTTTGGTTTGTTGTTCTTCTATTGAAATGATAGATAATTGGTAATCCATCTTTATCTTGTAGATATTTTTCCATGTCTAGATATATAAAACATTCTGGTGGAATATATCCATTTATTAATGATCTCTCGAAATATTGGTTATTTGGATAATATATTTGCGATATTAATTCGTTATTATCTATTTGTTTGATGCGTTCAAAATAATTTCTTGTTAATTTTAATATAAAAAAATCTATCCTTTCAATTTCTGCCATGTTGTATATATGTTTCGTTGGATAATATTTAATGTAGTTTGTTGATGGATTTCTGTGTTTATTTGTACACGTTCTTAATATTTTCCTTTCAATTTTTCTTATTTTTTCCATATTACTGGCACTGATATTATACCATATAGGACTTCCATATGTCATATTTGGTCGAATTAGGGTTTTATACGCTATCATCTTTGTTTTTACATTTATTGTTTTGTTATAAAAAAGACTTTTACTCATCATAAATGATTTTCTAGTTTTTTCTACCATGTAATTTATATGCTTAGTGAAGTTCAATCTGTTGTTCAATATTATGCCTAAATATTTAACATTCTCTTGATGTGATATTTTTTTATTATTTTTAGTTGTTATTTGAAATTTTTTCCAATTTTTTTTAATATTATATGTAGATTTTTCTAGTCCTTCTCGGAATTATAATGTTTCACATTTAATCTCATTTATAATTAAATTCCAATTATAAAGAAATTCTTCAGTTTTATTATATAATTTTTGCAGCTTAGCTTGTAATATTTTTAAATTACTATCTCCCGCGTAAATAGTTATATCATCTGCATAAGTTATTCCATTGTTAAACTCTTTTTTAAACTCTTCGTCCTGAAATATATCAGCTGTGTAGAGATTAAAAAGAGTTGGAGCTAAAATAGTCCCTTGTTGTAATCCTGATTTAACGAAAAAATCATCCTCAGTGATACAGTTTTTAATTTCTACTTTAAATTTTTTGTTCGTTATCATTTCATGAATAATAAAAATAATTATTAGAGGTATTTCATATTTAGTCATTTTGTAAAAGAGTCCTTCTGTCCATAATGTGTCAAAAGCTGTTTTTAAATCTATCAAACAGGCAGCTGTACATTTTTTTGAACTGAGATTCCAGCATATATCAGAAGTCATTTTGTTAATTGCATGAATCGTAGAATGATGTTTTCTGAATCCAAATTGATTATTTGGGAGTATATTTTTTGTTTCAATACATTCATCCAGCTTAATTTTGATAATTTTTTCGAAGACTTTGCTTATATTTGGCAATAGATTTATCGGTCTATAGCTTGTGATATTTGTCGGATCTTTACCTGGTTTCCTAATTGGTATTATTTTAGATGTTTTCCAATTGATCGGAAAATAACTATTATTTATCATGTTATTGAATAATATACAATAACTATTAATTACTGACTTTGGTAATTTTCTTAAAATAAAATTAGGAATTTTATCTAGACCGTACGATGTTTTATTATTTGTTGTTTTTAAAATTGTTGTAATTTCTTTTATATTTGTGAATATATTGTTATCTATATTTTCACTATTGGATGTATTATTATCATTAAATGTTATGTGTCCTATTTTAGACATATTTTTATTACATATATGATTTTTGATTATATTATTTGTTATTTGAACCTCTCTATTTATTTCGTTATTTTTGTTGTTTCTGAATCCTTCATGAGTTTTTTCAAACCATTTGCCGAGTATGTTAATTTTATGTATATTTTCTGTTATTATGTACTTATTTTGATAATTTTTTTCCAGTTCTTCTGTATTGATTTCTACTTCAGCTAATAAGTTTTTATGTTCATCTGCTATTATCAAATCTTTAATATCTGTTTGTCTTTTCTTATGAAACATTTTATTTATCTGGCTAAACATATTTGGCGATGGCTTAATCTTTTTTAATTCTTCTTGCCAATATTTATTTATTTCTAATTGTATATTTTCTTTAATTAATATTTGAGTATTTTTAATTTCAGATTTTAATCTGTTAATATGACTGTCATTTCTATGATTTAAATTGTTCCTTCGTAAATAACTAACATGTTTTAATAGATTAGTTTTATGTTTCATCAGTCTAGTGATTAATTCAGTTTTAAATTTGTTTGAAAAATTTGTTTTTTTATACACAGGTACACTATGTGTTATGCCTTCATTAATTATGGAGTTTAATTTTTCAACATATTCTTCAATTGATTCGTTACTTAAATTCATATTATTCGGAATTTTAACATTTTTATGTAAGATTGCAATTTTATTGTTGAATTTTCTCCAAATTATTTTCTTAAAGTTTAACAAATTATTTTTTATGACATTTTCTATGATAAAATCTTCGTTATTTATTTTTTTAATATTAAAGCAAATAGCTTTGTGATCGCTATCATATTCTAAGGTTTCTAAATTGTCTGTCCAGTCTAGACCTACTGACATTCTTGCATCTACAAGAGCTAAATCAAGAAATGAACCTGATCTGGGAAATGTTGGATATTTAGTAGAATATAGCTTACATTTAAATTCTATCGAATTCTCACTTAACCATGAATTAAGAAAATTTCCTTTGCTATTATTGTTAAGGTTTCCCCAATTTTTATGTTTAGCATTGAGATCACCTGCTATTACGTAGGAATTTGTTTCTTTCTGTAATTCTAATTTTTTAAATATATTTTGAAATTCTTTTTTGAATTCTATAATATCATTACTTGATGAGTATGTAGAGATAATATATAGATTTTCATTTGATTTAATCTTACAATTAATTATAGATATATCTATACTTTTATAATTTGAGAAAATAGTTTTTTTAACTTCATAATATTTATAATTATTTTTTATTAAAATGGCTGTACCACCTGCTCTTACTGTATTTTTTCTATCATTTCTTATTATTGTATATTTGTCAATGTAAAGATTATGCTTCTCGTTTAATTTTGTTTCATTCAGTAACATAATATCAGGCTTATGAATATCTAAAAAATTACTTAAGTATATGCGTTTTTGATGTGATATTAGTGAGTTTATATTAATTGAAATTATTTTAATTTCACTTAGACTAATATCCATTATTGAAGTTACTAAAGATATCATATAGAATGTCAATTCTATTATTTTGATTATTTAATGTTTTCATAACATTTTCAACTTTATTTGTTAAACTTACTATATTATTAAATAGTTGATTCCATTGCTCAGATCCATTCTCTTTTTGTTGATTTGTTTGTAATTTTTGTTGTATTGCTGCAGCCTCTGCGTAAGTCATGTTGTTTTTTCGATAATTAATATTTATGCTTGTTTTATGTTCTCTTTTTTGTTGTAGAAATTCTTTTTTTGCTTTTAATTTTAAAGATAAATTTTTATACACTTCACATCCTTTGTATGAAGCAGGGTGACCTTCCTTTTTACATAAAGCACATTTTCATTGCTCTTTTGTTTTATTATTTTCTTCATCATTTTCTGGTTTTTTTATTGAGCATTTTTCTGGTCCAGGTACATGATCTTCACCACATTTTACGCAGCGATGTCTTAGTGCGCAGTTACTTGCTACATGTCCGTATCTTTGACAATTTTTACATTATGCAATATTTGATTTTCTTACTAGATTTTATTTATTTATTTATTTATTTATTTCATCTACCGAAAATTCATTCTTACAGACTAATTAACAATTTGATAAGATAGAAAACAAAAAAGAAAAAGTATATTATATGTATAACAAATATAAAGAAAAAAAAAATTACAATAGAAGAAAGATTTTAAACTTAAACTGAAAAAAGTTATATGTATATTTAATTATTAATTAAAAAATTATCCTTTAGTAATTTAACAAAATTTTTCCTATCAACATTTAAATTTAACGAACTGACCGAATCAAACATAATGATACACCTTGTAACAGGTTCATGTAAACCTGTAAACTTGTAAACTTGTTTTCCCAAGTAATTATACGATTTTCTAAAACTCTGATCTTTTTAACATCATTAATGTTAGTATTATGTGAAATTTGTATTAAAAATAACGCAGTGTTATATTTATTTATTATTGAATGTTTTGTTGTTAGTCTTTTTGCTGATATAAATTCAACATTTTCAATGTTAATTTCTTTTAAAGTGTTTAATATCTGTTCAGGATCATCTTCACTATCTAAACCTCTTAAAATTAGCGATTTGGTTTTTTCGGTTAATGGAGTAAATGAAAAATAATTAATATTTTCCTTTTTCAATAAAATTTTTATGTTTTTATATGAATCGATATTTGAAGCATATATAATGAATTTATTTACATTAATTCTTTTTGTTTTGAAATTCTCATTACCAATACTTTTATCATCTCTGATATTGTTTGAAATTTTATTTATTTCTTTGTCATACACATATATTGGTGGAATTTTATTTATATTGTTTTTGATGTTTAATTCATTATCTGTATTATTATTATTCTCACTATTTGCTAAATTATTATTATTCTCACTGGAAGAATTAATATTATTTGTTGTTAGATTAGAATAATTTTGACCATCTGTTTCCATATAGTCTAATAAATTTTCTTTTGCAATTTGTTGATCATGATCTGAATCTCTCGTGATACTCAATTTACGTTTTTTAAGGTTATTATTTTTATTATTTTCATTATTTTCATAAATAGTATCTTTTTTATTTTCATTAGAATTGTTTTTATCTTGTAAATTTTTTATAGTTTTTTGTAAATTTATGATCACTTGATTCAAGTTATTAATTTGTTTTTTTAGTTGCACATTTTCTGAGTTTTGTGTCTCTGAAACTTTATTGTCCATTTTTTTCTTTTTGTTGGCCATTTTAAAGGTTTTTTTATTTTTTATTTTTAATAATTTATAATTTAATGATTTAGTCACATCATTACTTTTTATAATAGTATATTCACTACATTTTGTCATCAATATTTGATTGAATTATTTTTATTTTTATTAATAATATATTAATTAAATTGTGGTTTTATAATATTAAATTGGAACGATACTCTCTCTATGAAGGTCCGATCGCGACTCTCAGCTATGTAGTGAATTGTTCTTCTTTTGTCTTACAAATTCTTAAATTTTGCAATAAATCTTTAGTTATTTACGTACTGTAATATGTAGTATGTACATAGTTAATGTGAAGGATGAAGTTGTTTGTTGCCCATTAAATATATAATATTAGGTTCAATATTAGTTAATTTTAAACGTAAACTGGGTTCAAGGTTTAAACGTGTTCTGTATTTTTTTTAATACTCAACATTTCCGAAAATCAGACTTCACATGAATGTGATGAAACAAATGGCATCAAAAATTTCAGAGCTTTATCAGAAATTTCTTCATATTCAGATCGTCGTTGGAACCAAAAATCAATTAAATTTTGCTGTTTAAATTCAAGTCTTAAATCACTATTACAAGAAATTTCTTCTAACTGATCTCTGTCTACCACTGAAAACGCATCTAAATTTTTATCAGAAAGTGAAAATGGATCCCAACTTTCGTTTTCCAAATTTTCCGGAAAAAAGGAGCTTAAACTGTTTACCAGCCCATTACAATATTCTTCATCTTCTTTCATCAGCTCTTTTTGTAATATTAATTCATTTTCCTTTAAAAATTCTTCCAAAGTTAGCAAAGATGGTACTTTTTTCTTCTTTATATCGTTAATAGTGAATTGTAATTTAAGCACTGTTGCATTAATTTTGTCAGTTACGGTAAAAGCATTAACATTTTTTGTGCCTTATAGAATTAAAATCAAATCATTTAATCGTCCAAAAATATCTGCTAAATATGCCAATCATGCTAACCAAAGCTCATCAGTAAAACAGTCTGAATGTGAAATTTATGCTCTGTTAAAAACAATTGAACTTCTGAACGTAATTCAAACAAACGAATCAGCACTTTTCCTCTCGACAGCCACCTAACTTCTGCATGAAAAAGAATTTTTTGTGTTCATTACCCATCTCATTGCATAAAATTGAAAATAACCGTGAGTTCAAAGCTCTGGATTTTATAAAGTTGACCACTTTTATAGATGGTTCTAATACTGTTTTAAGTTTTGTTGACATTGCTTTGGTAGCTAATGCCTCACGATGAATACTACAATGTGTGAATTTTACACCTAGTGAGACGGCTTTTACTTTTACAACAACTCGAGCACCATCATTGCTCGAGCACCATCAGAACATAAACCAACACAGTTATTCCAAAGATATTATTTTTTGAGAAAACTCAAGTTATCTGAATATTTCATCTGCAGTAGTATGACTTGGAAGTGGTTAACATAATAAAAACTCTTCATCAATAAGTTGATCCTTTTCATGTCGAACGTATGTTAGTAATTGTGCAAATTCTGTCAAATCTGTACTTTCATCTAACTGAATGGCAAAAAATTGGCTCTTTTTAATATCTAAAATTAGTTTTTCTTTCACATTTGATGACATTTCATCAATTCTTCTTGAGACAGAATTATTTGACAAAAATACAGTGATAGCTGTCGTGGGCCATAGTTCCCCATCACTGCCCTAGAGCTACTAATGTCTACATTAGTCAACACATGCGTAATCACAAACTCAACCTGTGTACCAAATTTAATTGAAAACAGATAATAATTACTATATGGTGTAGAATGAAATATTCTTTGGAAACTAAGTTGCTCATATATTAGTTTCCCATGAACACAATAAAACTACCTGATACAAATTTTTGGAGCAATAAGTAGGTCACAAATTTAACCTGTGTTTGAAATATAATTGTAATTGGGTGCCAATTACTGTATGATGTAGAGTATTGAACTTATGAAATATAATTGAAAATTTTAACATATGGACCCACTGAATTACCGACTTTAAAATTTGCAAACAGTAAGTAGATAAGGAAGCTACTATGTGTGTCAAATTTCATTCAAATCAGATAATAAATACCATATGCTCTAGTCTAGAGCATTGTTCGGCAAACTACCGTTTTGGAATTTTATACGGCCCACACAACAATTCTTAATTAAAAATAAATGAATGCCATAAGATTTTTTTTGTTAAAAGTTATAGTTATACGAAATTATGCCAAATATTAGCTCTCATTATTTTACATCTGCGAGCAAACATTTTGCGGAATGAAATATGTATGTAAAAAATAAGTTCCGTACAAAAACGTCAGATGAATATTTGCATGCGGTCCTACGAACTACAACGTCATTTTTCAATGAAGATTTTAAGAATTTGGCACAAAAGAATTGCGACAATTTCATTATTCTCACTGATAACATCAAGTCTAGTCTTAAAAAGTCAGAGTATATGTGTTCATTAGCTGGTGGTATTATACAAGTTGAAGTCATAACGACGTTTTTTTCTATATATAGAAACAGATTTTTGTCTAGCTAGAGCATATGAAATTTTAATCGGAAATTTTAGTATGGACGCCCTGAAGGTATTAACTTCTATCGTGGCCAATACATGCATAATCAGACGGTCTACTTGTGTACCAAATTTCATTCAAATCAGATAATAATTACATGTTATAAAAAGGTAATTATATAAAATGCGGTAACTAAAACTGATTTTCTCGGAACCCCTGAAGCCTGAAGGTCTCCAATTTATTTTTATTGAAAGATATTTTCTGAACTATTTATTATTTTTATTATTATAAGCTTTTTTGCACCATTTTTCATATGTAGTACAAAGTTTCTTAAATATAAAGTTATTTAATTTAATGTAAATTAATTTTTTTTTATTTATTTTTCTTTTTATATTACTATATTTTTAATTTATAGTATTTAATTTAAATTTTCATTTAGTTCAATTGTTTATTTAAATTTCTACATAATTCTGGCTGGCATAAGCTTCCCCTATTTTTATCCATTCTCTTTTGTTGTACTTTTTGTTGAACGATTAATACTTAGTAAAACAGAATCTAAATACCAATATCATAAATTCTCAATTTTATTATGACTTAAAATAATTTTGAATAAATACCAATATGCATATAACAGCTCTCCATCACTACGTTTACGTTGTTAAGCAATTTTATTATTATTTTATAAAAAGATGTAAAAATATTTATTTTAAAAACCATAATGCAAATTTATGAATTATTATTTTTATTTCTTACTTTTATATATCAAACTAATGTCATCTATTTACAACAATAAATTTTTTAAATTTAGCTTCATTACTCATGTAATTTATCATAAAAATTAAAATTCTTGCCCTCACTTCATAAACCATACTTTCAGATTTATTTTATTTATTACTAAAAATATTCTCAGTTTATTATTACAATTAATCAGCATGAAAAATAATCTTTAATAATTTAATATTACAAATATCATTGGAAGAAGGTCAAAACTTTCCATTCAATGAAAAAATTGCCAAAGAGAAACATTAATATTTAATACCTACCATCAAGAAAAAGCTAAAAAATAACGATATATTCGTGATTACAAATTACAATTCATTTTATTTTAATACAAAACAAAAAAAAAAGGTTTTTGCCCAAAATTTATTTATAATGTAAAATGAATAAAATATTTATCAAAATATTTCCTTATTTTTATAGGTTTCAAAGGGTTAAGAAATCAAATATAAATAATATTGAATAATGTAAAGAAATTATTTTAAAAATAAGCTTGCAAATTAGAATAAAGAAGCAAAAATATTTGTTAATAATAATATAATATAAAATAAATATGTGTAATAAATATCGGTTATAACTTGCTAAAAATCTATAAAAATTTTGAAAAAATTACACGATATCGTAAAATTTATATTAATATATAATTTTAATTACAAAATTAAAATGTAAGTAAAATTATATTAAAAGTACTTTTATATTCTTATGCAAGTAATTTGAAAAATTAAAAAAAAAATGTTGTATTATATTATGTACTAAAATAATTTTAATAATACATTTAGTATTATTTTCATTATTTCCAATAAAATAAATAAAAATCAGAAGAATATTTTTGGAGCATTTATGAAAATTCGTACAAATTTACCAAAATACTTTGAATTATATTTATAAGTTTTTAATTACATAGGCGTTCCGCATGCGACATCCGAAAAGTTGATACGAAATTTTTTTTTTTTTTTAATTTTTGAAGATATTAAAAAAAAAATCAGAATACTTTGATACCAAACTATTGAGAAATTAATTCTTTATGATTTTTAATTCATATGTTTACAGGAATACAGAAATTTTATTTAAATATTGCATTTTCTGATAAAAAGTAAAATCCCTGATCAGTTGACTGTCATAGTGTTCCATTTCAATTCAATCGTTCCTCGGAAACCCAAATCATACGAAATCTGATGGAATTTTGCATTGATTTTTTTTTGTTGTTGTTGTCAATTATTATATTAGTACATGTGCCATGAGATTGTTGTTTTGTTGATATTCAAAATATCAAATAGCAAATGATATTCACGTGTTGAACGAAATTTAAATTGATTAATGTGTCATAACATAATAGCTGATTATGACATATTAATTTTTCGGATTGCTGCAGTATGCGGATCAAAACCAAATACATTAAATATTTGACAATCGTTCCCTGAAAATAGGATTTTTCGTACGAAAAATTAGTGTAGTATGCGGAGCGCCTTAATAAATATTATATTTCATTTCAATTCGCTCAATAACTGTCAAGTACCAAAATTATTCAATTATTTAATTATTTTTAATTATACATTATACAAATTGTAAATTGTTATAGTTGTATTTCTAATTATAGAAAAACAGAAGTATAAAATTAGGATTACATATTTTCAAAACTACTCCGAAGTAAACAATTTATCGTAAATAATTTATCGTAAAACAATTTAACGTAAGGAATATATGATAAATTGTAAGACCATTTTCCTTAAATTAAAATGGTTTTATTATAATTATTTTATTATTCATTAATAATCCTGAATTTCTACTTGTTAATTTATTTCTACTTCATCTCCACCCGGAAATATTTTTTATTTATTATAAACAATCAAAGAAAATTAAAAAAGAAGCCTCCAAAATTCTGTTTTAAAATTTAAAAAAATATTAAAAAAAGAAAAAAGAAAAAAAACAAATGCATCGTAAAATAAACGAATTTCAAATTTAGATAAATTCTGGTATGTATTGAAAAATAAAAAATATGTAAAAAAAATTGATCTGCGAGTAAAATTAAAAGCTACCAGTTTTTTAACTATTTTGTTGTTGGAAGTTTGTATGTAATTGTAACTAATGCGCTGTTGCAGTTTGTTCTATTTAATTTTAATTTATATACTGTGTTTTAAAAAACACAACCATATGCTATTCAGAACCATGCCGCAGACACTGCTAAAAAATGTGAAAAACTTCGCTTTTGAGACAAAATAAAGTATCTGCTGCATATGATGGAGCCCTATTGTCAGTTGTATGTAGCAAAGCTTCCTCAAAATAATTGTTATGAGCAATACGACGCATTCGCCAAAACGATTCTTGTTCTCCAAATGAAAATCCAAATTCAGGGGAAAGAATTAAATATGTATGACCGTAGTTTAAAGTAATTAATTACAGAGTTTCTTTTATTTGAATCAGGGAAAGTTTCAAATCGAAATATTATTTACAAACAGAAATTTAATGCTACTTTCACAATTTTCCGAATGGTATTCGGTTTTTCTTTTATTAATTATCAATATTAAAAAAACAACACAAAAAAAAAAATTGAGTTTTACCACGTTGTATTTTTAATTCGCAGGTTGTAATGAAATTTCATTTTGCAACCTACAATAAGTTTGGCTTTGACCTGGGTCGAGTGTGAAAAATTAATTTAAAGTATAACTCATATAATATTTTACATATATGTATATGAAATTATTTTAATTTTATATCAATATAAAATGTATAAATATGTCGGAGGAAAAACTTTTTGAGTTAATAAAAAATAATAAAATCATCTATGATAAGAGTAGCAAGGGCTATACAAATTCTGCAGTGAAAGCGGAGGTGTGCAACAAAATTGCGGATTCAATGAGAGAAACAGGAAATTTTACATTTATATTCAATATTCTTAGTAACAAACTGTTACATTATAAATTACAGATAAATTTTACATTACAAGATGGAGAAGTTTAAGAGATAAATATTTGAGGGAGTTAAAAAATAAATCAGAATCGGGAAGTGAATGGGTATCTAAAAATATACTATATAATATTGTATTTACTTTTTTAATTTTTATATTTTCACATTTTAGTGGATATGGTAATTATACTTAGTGCATTACCATCAGAATCAAATACAATTAAATTTTCTTCTTCAATATAATATGGTATATATGGTGTGTCAGACAGTGAATTTGTAGATAGCTGTACACCAAGTTCAGTATCAACTCCAACACCGTCGTCTGCAAAAAAAGTTAAAAATGAAAAAAATGTGGCAGAAGTTAGTGAAAATTTAGTTAAAACCATGACGTGTCTGAATTAATTTATAACAGAAAAAAAAGCTGCTAACTAGGGGGAGCAGATAACTCATAGTATGTTGTTTAACAGCGATTTATGTACAAAAGTTTTTTGTAATTAACATTATCTTTGTAACAAACAGTGCTTTCTTCAAAATTGCTCATCTTTATTATTTATTGATTTCATTTTATATTTTTATTTTTTTAATAATAAATAATATTATTAAAATAACTATAATAAGTATAAATATGCGTAATCACGAATCCAACCTGTGTACAAAATTTCATTGAAATTGAATAATATTTACCATATGTTCTAGAACATATGAAATATTAATCGGAAATTTAAGCATGGACCCCCTCAGGCTACTAACTTCTACCTTAGTCTACACATGCGTATTCACGAATCCAACCTGTGTACAAAATTTCATTGAAATTGAATAATATTTACCATATGTTCTAGAACATATGAAATATTAATCGGAAATTTAAGCATGGACCCCCTCAGGCTACTAACTTCTACCTTAGTCTACACATGCGTATTCACGAATCCAACCTGTGTACAAAATTTCATTGAAATTGAATAATATTTACCATATGTTCTAGAACATATGAAATATTAATCGGAAATTTTAGCATGGACCCCCTCAGGCTACTAACTTCTACCTTAGTCTACACATGCGTAATCGCGAATCCAAACTGTGTACAAAATTTCATTGAAATTGAATAATATTTACCATATGTTCTAGAACATATGAAATATTAATCGGAAATTTTAGCATGGACCCCCTGAAGGTATTAACTTCTAACATGGCCAACACATGCATAATCAGAAGGTCTACCTTTGTGCCAAATTTCATTAAAATCAGATAATAATTACATGCTATAAAACACGTAATTATATAAAATTCGGAAACTAAAACTGTTTTCTAGGAACCCCCTGAAGGTCTCCAAATTTCAGGAGAGCCAACTAGATCCCAAAATTAGCCTATATATAAAATATCTTTGAAATCGGTTAACAATTACTATATGCTGTAGAACATATGAAAAATAAAAAATAAAAAATTAAATCGGAAATTTAACATGGACCCCCTAATCCTACTAACCTGTAATTTGGTCAACCAATGTAGAATCATGAACTCAACCTGTGTACCAAATTTCATTGAAATCGGATAATAATTACAAGCTGTAGAGCATAAAGAAAATATTCTTCGGAAACTAAGTTGCTCATATATTAGTTTCCCATGAACGTACTGTACCTACCAACTACAAATTTGTGGAGTATCAAATAGATAACTAAATGAAACTGTGTGTTCAATATCATTGAAATTGGGTGAAAGGTACGGTAGATATAGAGAGTTGAACTTATTAAAAGTAATTACGGATTTTTACATGGACCCACTGAAGTATTGACTTCAAATTTTACAGACACCAAGTACATACGGAAACTATCATATGTACCAAAATTTATGCTAATTAGATAAAAATTACTATATGCTCTAGAGTATACGAAATTTTAATCGGAAATTTTACCAGGGACCCCCTGAAGTTACAGACCTGTATCTTGGTAGGCTTGTGGACAATCATGATACCAACCTATGTTTTAAATTTCATCCAAATCTGAGACATGAAATTTTTTTTTACATTTTCCCGTAGAACAAAAACACGTAGGTTGCCACATAAATGGGGAAATCTAACATGGTCCCACTGAAAGGATCGATCTCATCTTGTACCGGCACCTGCGCGAGGTATGTTAGAGCCTGTGTGCCAAATTTCATTAAAATCTGACAAGCGGTTCTAGGAGATGTTGCTGCGCACATAAAAAGCGTACCGGACACTTTTTTTTTTTTGCATTTTCGGACTCCCCGACCTCGGAAACGCCTAGAAAAAAATTTTGAGCGAACTTTTTTTTTTGACCATCCAACCCATCACCAGACTTCATAGTATTTCATACTATTCGTAATTATTAATAGTTTTTTTAATACAAATTTTGTTTTGTACCTACAATGAATTATTTTTTGTACAATAAATTATTTTTGATTTAATAAAAAAAATTACAATTTATTATATAATGATGTTTAAGAATTTTTTTTTTATTAATATACACAGCTCCTTTAAAAAAATATTGTTTTAATTTGTCTCTTAAACTAAAAGCTTCTTTAGTTGAATTATTGGAACCCTTTTTTTTAATTTAATTTTTGCAATGTAGAATTGTTTCTACATTTGCAATGTAGAACTTTTTCTCTCCATTGTCCAGGAACAATTTTACGTTCACTATCCTCGCGATCGAGAAATGACTTTGGGCAATAAGCATGAACTGATGGTTGGTTTAGTTTCACAAAATTATTTAGAGCAATTGTCACCGCAACTATTTTTGTTGCATTTTCGGGCGGTAATTTAAAGGTGATCTCAGCAATTTCCACCTACCAACAAGTATTCTAAATGCATTTTCAACTCTAAATCCAAGGCCTTCATTACATTTATTTTTAATGGAAAAGACTACAAAAAATTACGAAATTTCATGTCTTTGGTAAATTGCTAGCAGATGGAAGTGGCAGTTTTTCATTCACGAGTTTTTTTCCAGATACACTGTGTGGTAAAATTCCTATAAAAATAATCACTTTTATGCATTGAAAGGAAAAATATATCATGAATACATGGAGCATCATATACGGCTAACAAAACTATTCTGAAATGACTTTTATAATTATAAAATAAAGATCCACATTTATTGGGACATTGTATAAGCAATTTGCTTCCCATCGATTGCACCAAAATAATTTGTTAGATCTCAAACATTTTTGAAACCCTCCGCAATATTTTTATAATTTAATTTGCCATGTTGGGTTTGGAAACCAATTCTTCCCATATACTTTCGCATGTGTTCATTATTATTTTCTTGCCGTAGTTTTGGTGCCATGCAATAAGGCTATAATGGCTATATTTCTCATTCAAAGCCATATACGCGAAATTTTCGCATATGGATTTCTCAATTGAATAAGAAATAAGCCATATTCCATTGAGAAATAAGGCAATACGCGGAATTTTCGCAGATATGACTTTATATCTCAATGTAATGGGAAATAAATCCGTTATGGCTTTATTACATATGTATGGCCTTATTGCAGGGCACCAGTTTTTTCAATTTTAAAACTCCATCTAAAAACTGATGTAAATATTACCCCTTGTGATAAATATCTATTTAGAATTTAGAACAAATAAAATAAATAATATTATTAATTGTTTACGTATAAAATATAAATAAATTGTTTAATTCGTACGATAAGGTTAAAGCCAATCTTGAATCTAATTGTATATTTAGTAGTCCTTTGATTAGTTTGTTTTTTTAATAAATTAAACGGCAAAGCATACACTGGTTTATTCATCCTTGTTATTTTTAAAAAAAAGTCATCACTATCACTTTTCTTAATTCGGTTGAAAAGTGTATTATAATATCCTGTGAAAAATCAGTTGTTATATCAATAATAATCTATGTGTATTACCTGTAATATGACGGTCAATATTAACATTTCTTATTCAAAACCGTCTCTTACAGTAGGTTTGTACGTTCATAAAAATCATACCTAAATAACACGTTTCTAATACAGGCATAACTAATAGCAAATCGTCATCATCTAGATCTAGAGAACATCAAAATCCACGTGTCCATTTTTATTATTATAATTTCAACTTTTATTAAACAAAAAAAAAAGACTATTTCAGCCAACTAATGTTCATAGTTTTGTTTACAAAAATATATTGTTTTTAAACATTAAAATATTAAAAAATATGTCGTCCGTTTCAACCGTCGATATTTCCCTAACGAAAAATCTGATGTGTTTCTTGAGCTTTGCATCCGCAGTTGGAAATTTTTTTTATATAAGTAAATAAATAGCATCGTATATGCTTTATTGATTATGAAAAAGCTTTTGACAATGTACAGCATAGCAAATTAATAAGTATTTTGGAAAATAAGAATCTGGATTCGAAAGATATTAGGATAATAGAAAACCTGTATTGGAAGCAGTCAGCAACAATAAAAACAAATGATGGTATATCTGGCGACGTACTGATTAAAACATAGATATTGGTGTGTCAATCAATGGAAGTAAGATAAATAATGTTAGATATGCAGATGATGCAGTGATTTTAGCTGAAAGTCTTGAAGATTTACAGAAACTAATGGATCGTTTAAATACAGTGAGCATAAAGTATGGATTAAACATGAATATAAAGAAAACAAAATTTATGATATTTAACAAAAATGAGATAAATAATGATATCTGTGGTCTCAAGCCAAAACGTCTTATCTCGAGTTAAGTCGAAATTGAGATAAATACTTCGTTGTAACATATTTTATAGGCCTTATTATTTGCGCTAATCCATAATGTCATATATTTTTCCGTTTAATTATAACACGAGTTTTAAAAAACGTCTTATGTACTTTTTTGAACTGTAGCATAAGGAAAAACGTCCTAAATAAGAGACATATTCGGAAAATTTTATTTTGTGTCTAGTCGTTGCTCGGTTAACATCTTAATTGAATTTAAGACAGTTCTTGCAGTGTTTGTTTAGGTTTTTTGTAAAGAATGTCGTATGTCTTATTTAAATCTAAGCCGTTTTTAATTGCTTTGCAATAAATATTATTTTACTTTTATATTATGTAAAAACGTCTTGATAAACTTAAGCCGTGTTTTATCAATTAATAATGTGAAAAACTATCGTGTTAACTCTAGTTAAGACGTTTTTTTATAATATTTGATGGGCAAAATTTCAGCTAAGTTTAATTAAGACGTTTTTGTTAATACAATTTAAATAAAATAAATTACTATTTAAAAATAAGACATTTTTCAAAGAGCTAAAGCTCATATTTTTAACAAAAGATTATGGGAAACATTGCATTATTTTCAGATAAGACTAAAAACGCATAGTTTATTATTATGGTTTAATTCGGTTCGTTGGAACATTTTTTACATAAATAATTATAAAAAATTATTTAATGGTTAACATTTGTAAATCAAATATATATTTGAATAATTAAAAAATCAAACAAATAATTATAAAAAAAAACATTAAACAAAAGTTAAATTTCAAACATTTCTTTGAAATTTGAACAAAGTGTAAAAATATTCAGTGTAACTTTTCAGTGTAAATTAAAAATATTTTAATTCGTTAATAAGGACTGTTTTAAAACTAATATTTTTTATCCAATTTAAATGTAAAAGTTTTGAACACAATTGTATCAAAAAAAAATGTCTCGAGGACTTAAAATGATTTACTTAGCTTTAAACAAAAGTTTAGAAGCTGCAAATGATGACTATCGTAAGTATTTTTTTTATTATAATATTTGCACACATGATAAATTAAATAACTAATCTAATGCAGTGCCAGATACTTCTGCTAAACCGAAAGACCCAGAGCAGTCTCAGTTAAATAATGAAAATAACATTGATGGTAATAAAGTTTTTTTTTTAGGATTACGTTTAAAAACCATTTTTATTTATTCTAGATAACATTGTTGATGACATTCTGAATCAAATAGACACAGAAGCTAGTGATTTTAGAAGTAGGTACGACGAAATAAGCCTTTTTACAGATAAGGAAAACTCCACTGAAAATACAACTGAGAGTACAACTAAATCTAATGAAACGAATTCTGAATTACCAAATATTGAGCTGGAAACAATTGACTGTGAACAGAAATGCAGTACTATGACTAAAAAAAACCGTAAATTATTGAGAAATTCCGGAAAAAGTTATGAAACGTCATCTGGTAAAAAAATTGCTGCTAGAAAATTTAAGCGTTTACAGAAATGTCGATTAAATTGTGCTGAAAAAGTATCTGAACTATTACAAAAAAAGATTTTTGAGGACTATTGGAAACTAAAAAACTTTAATTTAAGATTGACTTATATTAAAGGCCTTATCAATGCCGATGATCCGAAAATGAAAACAAATAAAAAACATTTGACCAAACCAAGAAATCGTCCTGTAACATTTCGGTACAATTTAGATATCAACGGTAAAATGTTACCAGTTTGCAAAAAGTGTTTCCAAAATACTTTTGATGAAACAGATAGATTTCTAAAAACTGTACAATCGAAACTAATTGGAAAGAGTACACCACTTGATTTACGTGGAAAAAATCCATCTATAAATAAACTAAGCGAAGAAAAGATCCAGCAGGTAAAAGATTTTATATTACAAATCCCTGCTTATGAAAGCCACTATAATAGACGTGATTCTTCAAAAAAGTATTTCTCAGCTGACATCACTATGCATAAGTTGTTCGAAGTATATAACACAAAATCTGAAAATTCTATTTCATTAACAAAATTTTCAGAAATTGTTAAACAAATGAACATAGGATTCAAAAAACCAAAAATAGACACATGCAATACTTGTGATGTGCTAAATATGAAAATTCAGACTGCAACAATTGCCGAAAAAGAAGTTTTGATAGCAAAACAAAATGAACATCATTTGCAAGCCGAAAATGCTTATGCCCAAAAAGCGATTGATAAATTAAAATCTACTTCTAATCCAAATCTAAAAGTTTTTACTTTCGATTTGCAAAAATGCTTGCCTACACCACATTTGCAACCAAATGTAGCTTTTTATAAACGATCATTATGGACGTTTAACCTTACCGTCCATGAGTTGGGGACCAACATTGCAACAAATTATATGTGGCACGAGGTAATTGCGAATCGAGGTGGTAATGAAATAGCATCATGTTTATTCCAACATTTACAATCTTTGCCACCGGAAGTTAAAAATGTAATTTTTTATAGTGACTGTTGTGTCGGTCAAAATAAAAATTCATTTGTAGCATCTATGTTCTCCATATTTGTTGCAAATTCTTTAACTGTAGAAAGTATTGAACACAAGTTTTTAACTTCCGGTCACACTCATATGGAGTGCGATACCACCCATGCAGCTATTGAAAGAAAAAGAAAAAGAAGTTCTATTAAAATACATGTTCCACGTGATTGGTTTTTATTTGTAGAAAATGCGGGAAAAAAATTTAAAGTAGTAGAAATGCAACAAAACATGTTTTTCGATTTTAGCGCTGTAGCCCGGAATAAACTGCAATGGAGAAAAGTGGATTCAGATGGAATTCGGTTTGTTTGGCAACAAACAAAGTGGCTGAAATTTTCCAGAATATTTGGCTCTATTGAATTTAAAACATCTCTAAATGAAATTGATGAATTTAGATCGCTTAAAATTTTAAAACGAGGTATCAACAAACTTGATATAAGTGATCTCGCTTTATGTTACAATTCGCCTTTACCCATAAGTGTTGCTAAGAAACGCGATTTAGTAGATATGTTAGATCTAGTTGATCCGCTTTTTCACAGCTTTTACCAAAATTTGCCAACTGTTGATGGATTGAGAGAATTTCATCCTGATATAACAGAAGAAGATTCTTGCGGCGAATAGGTGTTGAGATTTTAATTGGAATATAAAGTATACTTTTTTAACCAAAATGAGTAAAGTACAAATTACAATTTGAATTTATGTATGTGATATGAAGTAAATCACAATTTTATGTTTTTAATTTAGTATAAAAAAAAATATACTATGAAAATAAATAAATATTATACTATTATCTTTCACACTATTTCGTCTTATTTATTTAGAAAAACTTTCCATTTATAACAAAATACTAAAAGTGTATAATTAAAAACGTCCTATTTATACATAAATACTAAAGAGCGAAAATATTAGTCTCGGAAAACCATCTTAAGAATACTTAAAAGAAGCTGTGCGTATATGAAGGTTTTGCAAAAACGTCCTAACTGATATTTCACGCTGTAAAAGTTGTAAAATACAAAAATTTTGAAAATTTTAATATAATTTGGATAAAAAAATTAATAATCTATCTTTATTAAAAAAAATCTTAATTGTTAATACTTCAGTTCTTTTGCAATAAAATTAATTATATTGATTGAGCTCTAGTTCAAAATGTGATTTTTATACTTAAGCCGTTTTGGCTTGTGGCCACAGATATATTGTACATAAATCAACAACCTTTGCAAAGTGTTAATAAAATTAAATATTTAGGAACACTAGTAAGTTCAAGTAGCAACAATAGAATGGAGATAAGAGCTAAAATAGAAATGACAAGACCTGCATTTAATAATATGAAAAAAATATTCAGCAACAGTGATTTAAATCTTGTGTTAAAGATTACACTTTTAAAATGTTACGTTTGGTCAACATTTCTTTATGGTGCAGAAATTTGGACGATGACAAAATATGATGTAAAGAAAATCGAAGCTTTTGAGTTATGGTTATATCGAAGAATTTTAAAAATATCATGGAGAGATAGAACAACCAATGTTGAAGTTTTAAATCGTATGAATGTGACAAAGCAGTTAATAAATATTATAATGAAACGAAAAATAAACTATCTTGGTCACATAATACGTAATGAGAAATATGTAATCTTGGTCACTGCGTTGGAAGGCAGAATAAATGGTAGAAGAAGTAGAGGCAGAAGAAGTAAAACTTGGTTGCAGAACATTGCTGAATATTTTAATTGCACGAAAATTCAACTATTAAGAGCTGCTATGCTAGATCAAAAGATCAAATCAAGACGATTATTACCAATCTCCACAGTGGAGGGGAACTTTAAAGAAGAAGAAGATATTCATTCAATATAATGTTATTATCATATTAAGATAAAAACTATGCATCGAAATTATTTGAATACAAATTAAATCTATAAATGATATAATATTAACATCGACTTATAATTACATACTAATTCAGTTGCATCGAAAAAAAATCGATGTAAATATATTCTAAAACAAGGTGTAATGTACATCTTAATTATATACGATGTAAAATAGAATTAAAAATCACGAATATTTAAGAATCAAATTATTACCAACATATGTACATCACAAAAAAATATTGTAAGAACCTTCATTTCTTCATTTCTTAATAATTTCTCTCCATTGTCCAGGAACAATTTTACGTTCACTATCCTCGCGATCGAGAAATGACTTTGGGCAATAAGCATGAACTGATGGTTGGTTTAGTTTCACAAAATTATTTAGAGCAATTGTCACCGCAACTATTTTTGTTGCATTTTCGGGCGGTAATTTAAAGGTGATCTCAGCAATTTCCACCTACCAACAAGTATTCTAAATGCATTTTCAACTCTAAATCCAAGGCCTTCATTACATTTATTTTTAATGGAAAAGACTACAAAAAATTACGAAATTTCATGTCTTTGGTAAATTGCTAGCAGATGGAAGTGGCAGTTTTTCATTCACGAGTTTTTTTCCAGATACACTGTGTGGTAAAATTCCTATAAAAATAATCACTTTTATGCATTGAAAGGAAAAATATATCATGAATACATGGAGCATCATATACGGCTAACAAAACTATTCTGAAATGACTTTTATAATTATAAAATAAAGATCCACATTTATTGGGACATTGTATAAGCAATTTGCTTCCCATCGATTGCACCAAAATAATTTGTTAGATCTCAAACATTTTTGAAACCCTCCGCAATATTTTTATAATTTAATTTGCCATGTTGGGTTTGGAAACCAATTCTTCCCATATACTTTCGCATGTGTTCATTATTATTTTCTTGCCGTAGTTTTGGTGCCATGCAATAAGGCTATAATGGCTATATTTCTCATTCAAAGCCATATACGCGAAATTTTCGCATATGGATTTCTCAATTGAATAAGAAATAAGCCATATTCCATTGAGAAATAAGGCAATACGCGGAATTTTCGCAGATATGACTTTATATCTCAATGTAATGGGAAATAAATCCGTTATGGCTTTATTACATATGTATGGCCTTATTGCAGGGCACCAGTTTTTTCAATTTTAAAACTCCATCTAAAAACTGATGTAAATATTACCCCTTGTGATAAATATCTATTTAGAATTTAGAACAAATAAAATAAATAATATTATTAATTGTTTACGTATAAAATATAAATAAATTGTTTAATTCGTACGATAAGGTTAAAGCCAATCTTGAATCTAATTGTATATTTAGTAGTCCTTTGATTAGTTTGTTTTTTTAATAAATTAAACGGCAAAGCATACACTGGTTTATTCATCCTTGTTATTTTTAAAAAAAAGTCATCACTATCACTTTTCTTAATTCGGTTGAAAAGTGTATTATAATATCCTGTGAAAAATCAGTTGTTATATCAATAATAATCTATGTGTATTACCTGTAATATGACGGTCAATATTAACATTTCTTATTCAAAACCGTCTCTTACAGTAGGTTTGTACGTTCATAAAAATCATACCTAAATAACACGTTTCTAATACAGGCATAACTAATAGCAAATCGTCATCATCTAGATCTAGAGAACATCAAAATCCACGTGTCCATTTTTATTATTATAATTTCAACTTTTATTAAACAAAAAAAAAAGACTATTTCAGCCAACTAATGTTCATAGTTTTGTTTACAAAAATATATTGTTTTTAAACATTAAAATATTAAAAAATATGTCGTCCGTTTCAACCGTCGATATTTCCCTAACGAAAAATCTGATGTGTTTCTTGAGCTTTGCATCCGCAGTTGGAAATTTTTTTTATATAAGTAAATAAATAGCATCGTATATGCTTTATTGATTATGAAAAAGCTTTTGACAATGTACAGCATAGCAAATTAATAAGTATTTTGGAAAATAAGAATCTGGATTCGAAAGATATTAGGATAATAGAAAACCTGTATTGGAAGCAGTCAGCAACAATAAAAACAAATGATGGTATATCTGGCGACGTACTGATTAAAACATAGATATTGGTGTGTCAATCAATGGAAGTAAGATAAATAATGTTAGATATGCAGATGATGCAGTGATTTTAGCTGAAAGTCTTGAAGATTTACAGAAACTAATGGATCGTTTAAATACAGTGAGCATAAAGTATGGATTAAACATGAATATAAAGAAAACAAAATTTATGATATTTAACAAAAATGAGATAAATAATGATATATTGTACATAAATCAACAACCTTTGCAAAGTGTTGATAAAATTAAATATTTAGGAACACTAGTAAGTTCAAGTAGCAACAATAGAATGGAGATAAGAGCTAAAATAGAAATGACAAGACCTGCATTTAATAATATGAAAAAAATATTCAGCAACAGTGATTTAAATCTTGTGTTAAAGATTACACTTTTAAAATGTTACGTTTGGTCAACATTTCTTTATGGTGCAGAAATTTGGACGATGACAAAATATGATGTAAAGAAAATCGAAGCTTTTGAGTTATGGTTATATCGAAGAATTTTAAAAATATCATGGAGAGATAGAACAACCAATGTTGAAGTTTTAAATCGTATGAATGTGACAAAGCAGTTAATAAATATTATAATGAAACGAAAAATAAACTATCTTGGTCACATAATACGTAATGAGAAATATGTAATCTTGGTCACTGCGTTGGAAGGCAGAATAAATGGTAGAAGAAGTAGAGGCAGAAGAAGTAAAACTTGGTTGCAGAACATTGCTGAATATTTTAATTGCACGAAAATTCAACTATTAAGAGCTGCTATGCTAGATCAAAAGATCAAATCAAGACGATTATTACCAATCTCCACAGTGGAGGGGAACTTTAAAGAAGAAGAAGATATTCATTCAATATAATGTTATTATCATATTAAGATAAAAACTATGCATCGAAATTATTTGAATACAAATTAAATCTATAAATGATATAATATTAACATCGACTTATAATTACATACTAATTCAGTTGCATCGAAAAAAAATCGATGTAAATATATTCTAAAACAAGGTGTAATGTACATCTTAATTATATACGATGTAAAATAGAATTAAAAATCACGAATATTTAAGAATCAAATTATTACCAACATATGTACATCACAAAAAAATATTGTAAGAACCTTCATTTCTTAATAATTCTGAATTTTGACTTGTTGATAATTTTCTTGAACTACTGGGCATTATTGCAAAAATATCTAGCTAAAAATGATTTCTCAAAACCAATTAAATCATTAGCTGCTAGATTATCATGTAATAATGAAATAATAGTTCCATATAATAAACCTATGTAATCTAACACAATACCTTCATCTTCAATTTTTTCAATATCATTTGCTATGAGTTTTAAATAGAACTTAAATTAAAAAAAAATTCCAAATCATTGACAAAAAATAGAGAAATTAAGAAAATATTTTGAAGTTTAGATATTAATTCAATTGGACAATTCATAATTGTGAAATAGATAGGACCAATTTTATGAATTATTGCTACTCTAATAGTAATAATAATCGTAATAAAGTTGAATAAAAACAAAAATTTTGTGTATGACAAGTTCGCAACAAGTATTTTTATAAATTCCGTGTTCACAAATGTGAGAATTATTGTAGTTTTAAAAAAGTTTATAAAGATATTTATTTAGAAAAATTGCTTTTTTAAAGTTAAAGAAATAGGTATAAATTGGAAAAAATTTGGAACTATTTCTTTTTTTTTTTGTGAAAAAGTTTCATTATTAAATCAAATTTCTGATCAGAAATCAATAGGTATTTCTACTGGTTTAACTTAAAAAATAATTTCTATGAATATTTCTTTCTTTTAAATTGAAATGTATATTTTTTAAATATTAGTTATTTAAGTTATTCATAAGATACATTTATACATTACCGATACCGACTGAATTTAAGTAATTGCATTATCTGTTATACATTGTGTTTCGATGAAAATACTAGTTATAGTTTGCTCAGGTAATCCTAATTCGTTTATTTTTAAATAAAACTCTATTGATTTTTCAAAATCGCTTAATGTATTAGTTTTTGTTAAATTATTAAAATGTGTTAATTCAAAATTATCATTGAATCCATTTATTTTTGATGATTTTAAATTTAAACTATTATTTTTATGGTCATTTTTTTTTATTATTCATACAATTTTGATATTTAAGCAACTATTGTGCGGAATGTACTATTACAATGTGTATTAGTTATAGACTTTACACATGATACGTGAACTGCGAATTGCGAATATTTTTGACATTTCTTTCACATGAAACACGAAACAATTTTCAAAAAATGTTTCGATTCGATAATAGAATAAATTACATATATGTATTGAAAAATATTTCCGATTTATTTTGTTCCGTATATGTACACACCAATATTCTATTAAAATTCTATAGCATATTTTTTTTTTTTTAACAATTGTTATTTGTTCTATTAGTGTACAACAACAACAACAACAATACCAAACCACAAATGCAAAAACAAAGCAACCGGCATTTAGGATGAAATTTTAATAAAAAAACTAACATAAACAATAAATACTCTAACAAAAACTGTACTGGATTTTTCAATATAATATTCTTAGAAAACTACCGGGTTTTTCTTTTCACCAGTTTTAATTAAAAAAAATGTTCGCACTTTTTAATTCAAAAAAAAAAAAAAATTATTATAACCAAATCCACCTTCTGAACTGTGATCTGTGAAGCTTGTCACGATTAGAGGAAAAAAACCTTATTAAAATAAATAAAACAATCATCCAATTTAACATAACTTTATTATTAGTCAATTATTATTATTATTTAAAATCATATTATTTATGACCGACAACCGCTCGTATTCAAAATCAGACATACATCAATTATCAACTCCCTCTACAGTGGAATGAGTTGCCGCTTCTTCATTATTTTTCGGACTGATCGTTAGATGTTGATTAGAGTTAAATGTAGTTTTACACATGCTTAAATTTTTTAAGTATTACTTAACAACATGTACGTTTTAACAAACAATGTCATAAAGCCATCAGATAATCTGCAAATACCATGCGGAGGCAAATCCACAGATATCTACAGGCCAGCGTTGGCATGAGCATTTTTCAAAACGTATCAGAAAATAAAAAATTTAGTACCAAAATACCGAAAATAGAACCAAAATAAAATAATACCAAAATTAACAGTAGTAAAAGTTTATTTATTCAATGTATTGCAACAAAACCATAAAAAAAAAAAATAACACCATTAAGTTCATCGTGTTAGTTAATAAATTATAAAATAAACCTTAAATTAACAATTCGTTTGTAATATATCATAGCTCTTAATAGTACTATTAATTTTATTTGTGATTAATCCGACGAATAGATATTTTCTGACAAACAACGAACCTTCAGTTTTTCTTTTATTTAGTTATATAAAATTTACAAAGTTATCTTATAAAACTAATTAATTTATTAACGTTTAATTTACTACTATAATATTATATTAAATAATTTATTTTATTATAGGAACAAAACTATAAAAAGAATCACAAAAAATTAACACCATTAATTCAGTCGTGTTAGTTAATTTAAAAAAATAACAATTTTTTAATAATATAGTTCATATTAAAAATTTATCTCAATAACTATTATTATTATCTATCAGTATTATTATTTAAATATTGATTGATATTATCAAAATAATATAACGTTCATATTATAACATTAACTATTGTAAGGCATAAAAAACCACAAAATTTATCATGTTATTTAAAAAACTTTAAATTAATTAATTAAAACTATATTAAATTAATTTTTATTTGAAATTAATACTTTTCTTCATATAAATAGCTCTATTAATCTGAATCACTGTCGGTATCATTATTTAAATTTTGATTTGATGATATTGAATGAATCGTATTCGAAATTTTAAAATTATAGCATTTTGAATTATTATTTTTTAATAAATTTTTAGCTTCCAAAATTGATGATAGCGATTCTATTTTTAATCTATTTCGATTGGCTGTTTTATTTAACGAAAGTGAAGAAAATATTCTTTCAACATTGGCAGAAGAGTGTGAAATGGAAATAACACCTTTTGCAATTCTAGTTATATTTGGAAACAAATATTCATTTAATGTATTTTTAATGTTTCCGACTTTGTTCCAAAAGTCAACTATGGATAAATTTTTCATTTTTTTGACATCATCGCATTCAGAAAGATTTCTGAATTCTTGATTTATTTCCTCAGCTAAGTCGAATTCCTTTTTCGGAAATAAATTTTTCAAAATTGGTAGAATGGAATTTGTATTTCCTGAAACAATTTCTTCTGGTGAAAATTTCGGTATAAAATTAAGAATCATGTTATCTAAATCAATTTTTTTCTTAAAAGTTTCACAAAATTCAATGTAAAATGATTTTATGGCGAGTAAAAAAATCTCTCGATTAATTGCTGGAAAATTTTCTGCTAACATATATTCTTCACATTTAACACCGCAGTAAATCTCATTCAATGGCAAATTATTGTCATGAAAATTCATATTTTTTATATTTGTATTGTCTGTGTATTGTTTTTCCATAAAATTTCTTGAAATTTGATTAAATAAAAATCGCATCTTTGAAATATATAAGTGCACTTTAACGTGCTCAGATTGCATTTCTATATTAACTTGGTTAATTATATTTAATATGTAAGCCAAAAATATAAAATAAATTTTAACATTTGGATCTGATAAAGCATCTGCAATTTTTTTTATTGTGCTGCTATTAGAATTTTGCTCGAAATTTTGCAAATTAAAATAATATTGAAGCGGAATCCATTGCTCTAAGAGGCGATCTAAAACTTGTTTTCGTGAAAGCCATCTTGTTGCACTTAATCTTAGTATTGAATGTAATGGAGCTCCAAAATATTCTTGAAATTCACAAAATTTTTCCTTTCTGTTCGGGCTATGACAGAAATGATGATTAATACCATAAATAACTTCATCAATTATTTTTGGTAACTTCGAATAAGCTGCATTTGATAATAAACTTAGATTATGACAAACACACCCGTGAATGAAAATATTTGGAATTAATTCTTTTATTTTTGCTTGGACACCATTTTTAGCACCCATCATAACAGCACAATTGTCCGCAGTAAATGAAATCATATTTGAAATTTCGATATTATTGTATTTTAAGAAATCAAACAAAGCATTAAAAATTCCATTTGCAGTTGTATCTTTAAGTGCAATTAGACTTAAAAATCTATCTTTAACATCGTCGGTATCATAAACTCGTATAATTATTGCCAGATTTTTTACAGAACTTATATCTGTAGTTTCGTCAATAATTAACGAGTAATAATTATTTTTTGTAAGTTTAACAATTTGTTTCTTGTTTTCTGGTGCAATAATATTGGATAAAATATCCTTACCTTTTCTTCTATGTAACACTAAATTATTAACTGTCTTCGAATCATTTATTGTAGATTTTAAACATTTTGCTAGATGATCTATTGCCGAAAAAGATATATTGTGTTCGGCTATAAACAGCGAAAGTGTTAATTCTAACTGGTTACTTTTAAGTATTTCTGGAGCTAAATCATTCACAAATTGCGTAATTTTTGGTGTAAATTTTGATACCTAAAAACAAATATATTTGAAAAATTATTAACTTTTATACTATGTTTTTATACCTTCATCAATTTAATATGCCGCGATGTTAATTGATGGCGTTGTATGTGAGAAGCACCACCGACAATTTTTGTCGAGCAAACACAACAATTCTTTATTTTTTCATTTTTTTGATCTATTATTAACCATGGATATTTTTCCTTCCAGCTGTCTCGGAAATTTCTATAATTTGTATATTCAATTTTTTTTAACAGAGGAACCAATTCAACATCTGGATCTGGATCTGTTGTTGGAATATTAGTTGGCTCTTGTACTTGTTGTTGTTTATTTATAATATTTTTGTTAGTTGACTTTATTAACCAGCTAAAATTGTATTTTAATAATTAAGAAGTTACAATTTTTTATATTTTTATTTAGTTTACTTACTTAGTCAAATTGAAAGTCATATTGGCAAAAACAAAATTTAAAAACTAACTGGCGCAAAATGCCAAATAATAAAAAAAAGAACAAAATTGTCACTGTCACACAAAAAGTCAAATTTAATCCCAGTAAGCAAGATGCTCCACATTCGAATTAATCTGATAAAAATACTCATAGTTTAGATTAAAATTGATTCTTCATTTAAATTTAACAAAAAAAATTTGTTTATCAAAAGTATAAAAAAATAGTACCATAAAATACGATTTTAATGAAAACCGTATCATGGTACGTTCAAGAGTAAAAAAGTATCAAATTTGGTACTAAAGTACCACTCATGCCAACGCTGCTACAGGCGTATTTTAATCAGTAAAATTCATAATCCAATTTCATCATTTGGCTTACAATAAGTTAAAAACCGTCAGTTCTTAGCCCTATTGATGACAAATTCTCTTCTGCTAAATTATAATTCTTATCATATAACTGCTTAAATCAGACTGTGAACTATAATTAAAGCAAAATTTTCATCATTATGACAAATAATCGTTTGTGATTTTGATATGTTATCAAATATTTTTTGTTCCGCTTGCGCGAACTACTTATATCATAAATATTAGAAATATTAAAATAGTTTTTCTTTATAAATTAATACGTGTACACGAGTGATATGAAATTGAATGTTATGTTAAGTTCAACCAGAATATTGAAATTGAATGTTATGTTAAGTTCAACCAGGATATTTACTTGTGTTGAAAAACAAACCGGATGTTAATTAAAAATTAATTTTGATATAATACAATTAATTTTGTAAAATTGGCTAATTTTATAATTAAAATATTCAATAATGCAATTAGGCATTATTGAATATATTAAAAAACTAAAATGTAAAATTAAAAGATTTTAATTGAGTCCGTCGTCCGTGTTTGTCGGTCTGTTAAAATTGAATCTTCGTGTTTAGATGTGTTTTTATGTCTTATACATAATTAAATTCTTACGTAATAACTTAATATATTTATATGTTAATACAAAATTAGTTTAATGTAACAATTTTTAAGTGGTTTCATATTTTTTTTTTTTTTTTTTTTTTTTTTTAGTATATATATATTTATTTATTTCTTTATTTACAATGTTTATTTACAATTTTTTTTTTTTTTTTTTATTATAATTAGAAATACATATATACAGTTACCTTCTCAAACAACCATTACGGTCGGTATAAGAGAAGGGAAATAATTTTAATGTATAGGTTCAAAATTCAATATTCATTACTTATATTTTTATATATAACTCATTACTTTTAATTAGTTCACGTAATTTACATTTTAAATACTAAATTAAAAATTTAACAAAACAAAATTAAAGTATTAATAGTGAAGCATTATTGCTTAATTATATAAATCAATTTTGACTTTGAAGATAATTATAGTACAAATTTATTTGAAATAAAATGTTTAATTGTTTTTTTAAAACTATGTATGGATATCTTTATTAATTATTTAAGATAAATATACCTATAACAATGGAAAATAAATATAAAAAATTGTCTTGAATTATCTCCATTTTTTCAATTTTAAACAGTAAATTGTTATATACAAATAAACTGTCTGTTTTATTATATTTTATGAGTTAACATTATCCTTATTACCAATTGGCAAATAAAACAATTTTAATAAACTCTGCATAAAACAATTTTATAATTTTCAAATCAATATTAATTTTATTGAACTGTGATTATTTTCTGTAATATTTAAGAGAATAATATTATCTTTAAATTTCATAAAATAAAATAAAATAATTAACAAGAATAATATAATAAAAACAAACTACAGTTGACATTTTAATTTATTGCTATTTTTCTTTGTGTATAATAGTAGAATGCATAATATCAATGAGCATTTACACTTAAAAAATCATCTTTAATTTTTTCCAACCAGTTTTTAAAAATATCTAATGCAAGCTATACATTATTCAATTTATGTTTTCTATATTTTTTCCCTCTTGCTTGGTTGTGTTCGAAATATCATTGCGACTTCCATCAAAATCGGTACCTGATGAACTATCCATGCATACAATATTTTAAAATTAAATTTCGTTTGAATTTGTATTATTACATTATTAAAATAAACAAGTTGTTACCTTAAATAAAAAATTTTTTACTTATAATTTATTTTTAGTTTAATTTTATTTTTCCTATTTACCTATATCCCTATTTTTTAAAAATCATGGCATACTATAATATGAAAATTAATATAACAGCTAATAATTTGATATTTTGCTATTGACTAGAAACATATACAAATATACATACCCATATGGAAAGTTATGTTTCATTACATGAGACAAAACTTTTGAAGTGTATGAGATTAAGAATTTTTTTAAATTATTTTTGTAACTTTTTAGGCTTATGATATTTATGTTCTTTTGAAACAAAAAAAGAGAAAACACTATCATACAGCGTAAAATAAAAAAAAAATGCAAATAATGCTAAAAATATAGTAAAAAGTACTTCGTCTACCGGTAGATCGCGACCGACCTTTTGGGCACCCCTGGATATACTTAATAATTATTTTATAATATATTAATGACATATTTTAGAAGTGGAATCAATTTTATCTAATCAACTCAAGCTATTCCAACTTACCAAATATAATTTGCTTACTAGGATTTAGGATAATAAATTCAACATCAAAAACACTTCTAAACATGTGTAGAGGTAGCCAAAACTTGTAGTTTGTTATAACAATCGTATAATCTACATCAGAAAAATAACATAATTTAATTTCATTAAAACAACTATTAGAAACTGCTGTTGAAGTGTAGTGTTTTTTTTAGTATTTTTGGAATCTATGGATTTTTGTGTGTTTGGATTCTGAAGAAAAGTTTTTTTTTATCAATCTATCGATCACAACTCGCAACCATACATTGTTACATGAAAAATTACTAACATACTTTTTCATAGTTTTTTATTTTATTGAAAATTTTTAGAACTAAGACCTAGCTATATTTTTGTTAAGCATCATGTTAGAAAGTAAGGATGAATTTATATTAGATAGTAAATTATAAATAAAAGTCACACCTGATAAATATGAAGATAAGTATTAACTATATAATCATAAGATAGTCGTCATTATAATTCAAATATTTACCACAAGCTTGTTGTGTCTTTTATTGTATTTGAATTGATTATTTGTTTCAAGTTTCCATAAAAGTTTCTAACTATTCAAGAGGTAGGAAAAAGTTCATTAGTGGAAATTAACTGGTTAATATTTTGGTTCCGCAAAACTTTCTAAAGATATTAATAAAAATATATTTTTTTAAATTATTTTAATAATAAAAAATAGTTTTATAAGAATAATAATAGTTTGTAAAGTAAATATTTGTCTTTACTAGAAAATATTTTTCATGGATGGAGCATTAAATTTTGAAAATGTACTAAAAGTCTTTGTTGAAAGTCTTACAAAATAAACAACCTAAATAATTCATCTTCAAAGTGTAGGACTCTTAAAATGTTCGAAACGCTATATTTTTATTAAATGTTCAATATTATTTTGAAATTTTCTTTTTCCCAGTTTTTCAGATAAAAATTACTTTTATAAATAAATATTTTATGTAAACAGAAATAATACGATATTCAATTTTGTAAATAAAATAAGAGTATTTTTTTTTTTAAAAAAACTTTACCCTCACGAATCAAGAGCAAAACTATAAACAAGTATTAGGCTGAAAATCTTCGAAATATTAAATTTGGAAACTAGGTTTGTCGAATTCAATAAATAATTTATTTAATGGAATAATTTATTTAATGTACATTTGTAAAATTTTTAATTGTTTTGTTAGAAGTCAAATTTCTATCATTTGAAATTTTATTTGCTTCCATTTAATTTTCCAAGTCTTCGTCAGAGTCCCCCAAATAATCTAATTCTTTTGTTTGAGAAGAATTTGGAGCATTACATTCTATTATTTCATAATTTCATTTACTTTAGATGTTATGGTAATCCTCAATTTAGTTTTGTTTCTATAGAATTTTTTTTTTATATATTGCCTTTTAAACTGTGGATGTGTAGCTGTTGCCATTAGAAAATCAAAATTTTGTAGAACATTGAAATCTGCAACAAATTATAACTTCATATTAGAAACAAAAATTTAGAATTCCATTTATATAACCATTTTTGGAAAGATGTTTTAAATATTGTAGCCAAACCATAAGCAAAAGATATAATTGTTTTTTCTTCAAAAATTTCAAGTTTTTTGAACACCTTCATTATTATAGGAATTAAAGTACCGATAAACGTAAAATCCCCTTGTAAAATATCTAATGCAGATGATACTGGTTGATAAATCTGATACATACATTTTTGTTAAGGCTGTAGGTAAATATGTCTAAAACATTTTATGAAACACAAACTACCATTACAAATATTCTGAAGAAATTCAACTTCTTCATCTTGAATTTTTTCTATTTTTATATTTTCAAAAAAAATTAAAATTTGTAAAATATTTACCAATTTCTTTTTTTTTGTAATCTGTGGACGCATTTTCGAATTTCCAATTGCATTATATTTTTGTTCCAAATTACAACATTCTAATTTCAGAATGCAATTTCTATTAAGACCTTTAATGAAATCACTGTTGTACCACATAAATTTATAGCATGGCTTGCACAACATATTTGAGTTGGTAGCGTAATTATTCCGTCAGAACTTAAAGCCATAACATCGGTAATATCAATATTTTTAGCTTTTAATATATTGCGGGTATGAATAAAAGTATCATTATCGTTATAATCAATGCTGCAAAATAAATCATTTATTCCTTCAAATGCCAATCTAAATGAATAAATTTATAAGATAATAAAAATTTAAAGCTTCCGAATCCAATTATAGATATTATACATAAATTTGAACTAAAAAATTTCTTTAAAAATCAACAAACACAAATAAAATGTTTAAAACATTTTCAGCATTAACTGCCACTGATTATATACACCTGAAAGACTTCGAGAAATTTGAAGCATTATCAGTTAACTATAATATTTTGCAGTTTCAGAAATATCGTATTTTTGCAAAATATGTAGTTGGGTTTTTTTTGCTAACACATCCAAAGTGTGGGAGCCTGTAATTCGTTTGCAAGCCAAAATACAAGATTTTCGCTGTAAATTGTCATTTAACCAATGACAAGTCATTTCGACGTTCGATCGGTGATGGGCAAACCAAGAGTCCGCAGTTAAACACAAATGCTTGTTCGATTTTAAGTTTTTCCGAATGGTTACGATAATTTCCTCGTATAGGGTATAGCTCATTTATAGCATTGTTAAATGTAGGTTCTTTTTGCAGCAACTTTAATAAGATTTTGGATCCGTGGTGAATCTACTTTTGTAAAAGGCAATAAATTTGATATTATATATTCAACGACCGCAGAATAAATATCTTCGCGTTCCCACGTTTAAGCCTTTCTACAGATAAGTTTATATCAGCCGTATCCTCAGCAGAAGTTGAAGATGTTGAAGGTTTACCAGGTATCTGGATGAAAAGTATTTTAATTAAAATTACAATATATATATATATATATATATTTAGTTTTTTTTAAACTTAATGTACCCTTAACCCTATTAACACTTTGAATTACACTTTTACATTACTCAAATTTTTCACGTTATTAAAAGCACAATTACAAATTGGAAATTTTGCCCCTGTTTTTCATTTAAAGCTGAGTCAGCTTAGAGGGACAGATATGTTTCGGTCTCGAGTTCAACCAGTGACCATACATCATGGCATAGCGCACTTACTACTACCACGCCACCGCAAACCGTATAATAAATATTTACTCTTGCTCGATTTTATGTTCATACTTGATTTTCGACAACATTAGGCACAAATTCGTTAAACTTTTTAGTAATAACATTTTTTTTTCACATTAGTTTGGTAAATTTAAATAATATAATTATGCGACCAGTAGTATAACACATTATATTATTTAACATAATGATTAATTCGAAATTTCATATAATGGCAGATTTCGAATATATAAACTTTGTATTATATTTTATTAATCAAATTTTTTTGTTTGTAAAATTTTACACGGTTCTCTTCACAAATATATTTGCTTTTAATATAAGATTTTTTATATATATAATTTCAAAATTAAATATAATATACTTTCGTTATGTATAACCACATTGGAAATCAACAGAATATAATAGTCAATATTTACCAAATTTGGAATAGTGGGTATTAAAAAATCACATTGGTGTTGTTGTGATTGTTACATTTGAACCAACCAACATCCGACTAATTTTGTGTGAAAGAAGAACTCAACTATACAGTCAACCTTAACTCGTTGTCATACAATGAATATTATTACTCGTTATAAGTTCTATAAACCAAACACTACAAAGACGAGCTACTGCTACACTTGTCACGACGTTATTTATCACATTAAACTATATACTTAAGCTTAGAGTACTAATTAAATTTTTAAAAAATTTGTTAAAAATATTTGTATACAAATTTTGGGAAAACATAATAGCCTTTCAATATTCACGAATATCTTTTATAATATTTAGCCTAAATCATTTCAAATTTGTAAATATTATTATTATATATTCGATCGGTATATTTTTCGCATTTATTGATCTGTTTAAATTTGACAAAATTTATAATCAAAAATCTTATTCAAGTTTATACCCTATTCCTAGAATATGTTAACCGTTTTATCTTTAATTCAAAATATTATTACTTTCCTTTTATTGTTCTTTAATTCAAAATATGTTGAATGATTTTCCCATTAACATAAATTTTTTTATACCAACAATACAATAAATTTCAACATAATATAATAATGCGATAATATAATAATGTCTACATAGAAGATAACTTTATAACCTAATACTTTAATATAATGTAAATTTATTAAATTTTTTATCACATTATTTTAATATGATGTGCATATCAAATTTTTATTATTTTTTTAAATAATAAATACTTTTTATCATAAAGAGCATATCATAAATGTTTCGTGCTGGTGGTGTTCCATGCTTGCTCTATTTATATACATAGAAATAATATTGAATTATAAATGGATAACGTGATCAAATTGCAAACTGTAGAGTAAAAAAGTCTTGATAACGTACTCCGTATCTATATAGGATTGAACGAACATCAATAGAAGTAATAACTTAAAATATTTATTGTATAATTCTACTTTTTAATAAAATGTAATATCAGGAAATCGCAAATATTTTTTTATAAATTTATAGAAATAAATCATTACAAAATAAATTTAAATTACAAATTAATTAGCTTCAATTTTGACGATATCCTTGAATAAATAAAGATTGGAAAATTTTAATAAATACGGTATATCAAATTTCTATTTTAAGTATGCCCTAACCTAAATTAACTAGTTTTGTACGCTCAGCAATGCCAATGGCAACGCCGGCTTAGGAGCGAAGCAGATATGGTAAATGCATAGGGCGGCATGATTAATGAGCGGCAAATTGACCGACATTTTTGTTACGTTTCTTTAAATTTTATTTAAATAATTTAAAAAAATATTAAATATTATAAAATGTTGTAATTTATATTAATGATTTGACTGATTTTAATATGAATTTGTATACAAAATATATATAAAGCTAAATATCTGTAATAATAATAAATATTTTGCATATATTTAGCTGTTTCCTTCGATATGGTTTGAGTTTGAGCTAAAAAATTTAGGCATTCAAATAGTTTTTTGAAACTTGATTTATTTCAAACAAAAAGAAAATTAATTATCATCGTAGTTTGCTGCTTTCCTAATTTCAGCAATATCGTTAGTGTTTTATTTAATATTTAAACATCATATCTTTATACTCACAACATAAACATGTGAGTATTTTTCAAGCATTTGCAATAGCAATATATTTAATTATATTTTACATAATTGGTATCAGTCAACATTTTCGTTAGGTAAGTACAAATTTATATTTAATTCAAGCATTACATTTTCAGTTTTTTAATTGAATTTAATGTTAAAAAAATAAAAGGTTCTTTAATTATGGATAAGAGAAAAAAACTATCTGGTGCTGAATATCGTAAACGAAAAGCCCAAAAAGAATTGTCCATGAGAAAGCAAAAAGGTAGTTTGACAAAATTCGAAGTCGAAACATCAAGAATATCTTCTGATTGTACTGTGAGTCTGACTATGGACACCGACGTAAGTAATGAAAATGGTAATATTGAAATTGAAAATGAGGTATATCCAATAAGTGAAACTATTACCAGTGAAAATAATGACACTGGACCAAACGATTATTCAGATATAGGGAAATGGCCAGAAAATACTGCACCAATAACCGATTTACTGGTTCAAATTGGATTGATGAGAATTATAGACTATGGCTTTCCTGTATCTATTGATAAAGGTGGAAATAAAAGAAAATTTTGCATCGAAAACTATTTTAGAAAACTCCCTAATGGAGAGAAATACAGTCGTGATTGGTTAGTATATTCAAAATCGAAAGAAGTTTTATTCTGTTTCTGCTGTAAGTTGTTCTGTAAAAATAGTTTTGCTTTTAATCATCAAGGATTCAACGAATGGAAAAACACTAATCGGAGATTGAATATGCATGAAACGAGCTCAGATCATTTTAATTGCTTCGAAATGTGGAATTATATGATTAAATGAATAAAGCAGGGATCAACAATAAATTCAAAGCTCCAAAAACAAATGAATGAAAACAAAATGCATTGGAAAAGCGTTTTAGAACGACTGTTTTCATTAATTAAGTTACACGGTTCACAAAATATTGCACTTAGAGGCAATTCAGATAAATTATTTGAAGACGACAATGGAAATTTTTTGAAAATCATTGAGTTCTTGTTCGTGACAAAGTTCGATCCAGTAATGAAAGAGCATTTAAAGCTGAGTCAGCTTAGAGCGACAAATATGTTTCGGTCCAGATTCCATAAAAATCACCTAAATTCATCTGTTCTTCCTGCAGTTTAAGCGTTAATTTTTTAACAGGTGCAAAAACTGCGACAAATTCTTCGCAAATATTCCAAATACTATCATTCATAGTTAATTCAACATTCATTAAATCCGAACAAAAACTTCTGTATTTCAATAAGACTTTTATCATGTCGTAACTCGAATTCCACCTAGTTGGACAGTCTAGTATTGCTTTTTTCATGTTTAGTTTCTTAGCTAAAGCAGAAATATTCGGTGTTCGTAATTTTTTGCAAATAGCTCTGCATTCATCTAGTATTTTCTTAAAATCAGGACTAGATATAGTATCGAGCACTGCCAACTGTACACTATGAGCAATACATCTTAAATGAATAATATTTGGGTACGAATATGCTAATGTTTCTGCTCCTTCCTGTTCAAAATTAGATATATCATTTTCTTCAGTTATGTTAAATTCATCTTCCGTTTCAAAGTTTTCATAATCGTCTTTTAATAATTCAGCAGCTTTGATCATATTTTTCCCGTTGTCTGACGTAATTGAATAAACTTGCTGCAATTTGATGTCATAACAATCAAGAACACTGATGATAAGATTTTTTATGTAGATTCCTGTTTGGCGATTTTGGGCCTCATGCATATCCAAAGTTCGTAGCTTTATTTTTCCGTCAAAAATATATTGAGCATTTATTCCTACAATACATCTTCCAAGGCGAGAAGCAGAATCAATTTTAATTGAAATCATTTTTTTTGTCATTTCCAATTTTATTTTATTTCTTATATCCATTGCTTTGTCGTTAACAATATCAATTACATTATGACTATTAACTGATATTTTTAGTGCATTCATAATCGGATCTATTATTTCTTTCATGCCAGAATCTTCAAAAATTGTGAAAGGACGGCCATTAACGGTTACTAACTTTACGCATGAATCAATGAAACTTTTTTTGCACATTTTTATCTTGATTACATTCAAATACTGTTCAAGCGTATTTTCTTCTGCTCTGGCTCTTTTATTACAGCTCTGGCTGATTTTAGATGTTGACGCCTGATTTTGAGATTCCTTGTATAATTCAGGATGCTTCCGTTGAATATGCCGGCCAAGATTTGCCGAATGTTTACCTTTCATTTCATATTTGCATTCTGAGCATATAGAAACATCTTTTCCTGCAAATAAATTTTTCATGAATATTGCAGACATTTTTATGGATTAGAAAAACCAACAAGTCTAAAATAGTAAAATATATATTTAAAAATTTTAAAATTAAAATTTAATATTTAAGTATGTACTTACTTTACTTTACGCAAAACAATTTTAGAATTAAATTTAATTTAAAATGTAACAAACAATAAAAAACACGTTCAGTTTGTAGCAGTCAAAGAAAATCAAAATAATAATGAAAAAAATACCGTTCGTTAAGCAACATTAACGAACACGAGAAACTTTACTATTTTTTTGTCTTCTTTTTGTTTTTTGTTTTTTTTGTGTAAAAATATTTTTTTTTTGGTTTAAGTACACAGAATATTTTTATGTGCAAAAATATTTTTTTTAAATTTATGAATCTGGATGAGTTGAGTTTTTGGGTTCAACGGGGTTCGGGTTCATGGTTATAAAAGCAGCGAACCCGAACCCATTTCGGTTCGGGTTCGGTTTCAGTCCCTGATTTAAATAAAGTAATGATATAATACGTTTACATTCCTAAAAATAATATTATTTTTTTGGAATTTGTTTCGTATTGAATTTTTTTTTTTTTTATATTAAATAATATCTTGTGTTCAAATATGTTTCGATTATAGCTTTGATCAATAAACAATAATGGTTATTTAAAAAGATATGTTTATTTTGCATTTGAAAGAGATTTTTATCCAATAATGATTTTCATTTTTGCGTTTCAATAGAAATTTTTTGAAAATATTTCTGATTGAATAAATCACTACAATTTTCCAGCAAATTTTGGTAAAATCGCAGAATTCCTTCAACCAATGCAAACCGCAACAGAATCATTGGAAGGCATATGAAGGAACCCTTTGGTTTTATAGGCAACCAGGGATTGTTGATCATATTCACCTTCTAAAACTGTTAAACATTCTTCGCAATGTATTTTCATTTTCAGCTTTTTTACAACAAAGCCACTAATATATTCAACGATTTTTGTACAGTATTCTGATAGGTGTGGTACTACTTGTACATTTACAAAGTCGTTTAAATTTTCAAAGTATGATTCATTCTAAATTTCATTATAATCAGAATCATATATCATACTGTCCCGAGGTGTGGTTTTGTTTAAAGTATTGCATGGATTAGTTGATGTGAATTGCAATATTTTATTATCTTCCAATTGCATGCAATTTTCAATGCCACCATCCCTCAATTGGCATCTAACCAATAATTTTTTATAAATGCCTACATAAAAAATTCATAAATTATTAATTATATAATTAAAATTGAGGTTTATATTACGTACTTTGAAATTGTCGTACAGTTGGATTGTTGTTATAACCCAGGTGCATTCTTATTGATCCAAAGAATAGTTCAATATGATCCTGGTTTAATTTATAAAATGGTACGTATTTCAAAATGCCTGTTACAATAAATCTTTAAAAAAAAAGAAACAAATAAAATATTATTGTATATTATATGGTTATAATATAATAGTTTGTACCTTTCATAAAGAGGTTCAATTGCTTTGAGCGCAGTTATCATTCCAAGATATCCTGTTTTCCTTCTGTGCTCTATTTCTATTAAATGAACCCCTTCATTCGTTTTTAATTTTGAAATATAATCAATTGTTGTTTTAGCAAAATTAATTATATCAAAATAATTTTTTGTCGAAATTGATTCCGTGAAACCAAAACCACCATATTTTCTAGTGTTTAATACATCAAAAGCATTATTCATTCTTCTAATAAAATTTGGGGTTGGTCTTTTAATTTTATCACATTTCTACAAAAATCTAGAGCATCAGCAACTGATTTACTCAGTAATTGCACTGCTAATTTTACTCGCATCTTTTGATTTTTGAAATATACATGCGCTTTCCGTAATCTACAACAAATTATTATAGATTAAAAATTTAAATTTATTTAAAAAAATTTAATTACTTATTTCCAACATGAAGCTGTTCTTTGTCTTGTAAATTTAGTAGACTAACTATATATGGCCAACTAATTATTTTATTGGCTTCTGTTTTAAATATTTGGAGATGACCAAATGTATTTCGCACCAATTTAAGCATGTGTACTGGATCGGGCATAACTAATAAATTTTGATCTCTATATTTAATTATAAGCAGTTATTCAATATTTGCAATGTTGTAACCTAGAAATGCCATGGTACTTATGTTTGTTGATGTACCATCAAAGGTTATACCAACCAATTGCACTCCAGTAGCCAAAATATTGTATCACCATATTTTATTTTTTTAATACACAACCAATTAATTTTTTACCATCCCACTCTTGTTGTTTCCTTATGGCCATCTCATCAAATTTAATATTATTTTATCACCAGTTGCACTTGCGCTCTCAACATAAGTAGCAATATTTTGAAATGCTTCACAATCAAAACATTGATACCAACTACTTAATGTCACGTTCTCACGTTGAAGCTCGGTTACGGGATCTCGAAGTCAATTTCAAGGAAGCAAAAAATCTTCACTATTTAATTCTCAAAGATGATGATGAAGAGTATCTGAAAAATAAAAGTTTTCATCAGATTCAAGCACTATATTTTGAATTTGGTGGAGATTTAAAGGAAGCATATGATGAATTAACTAAAGGTGAAACTGACGCAAATCTGACAGTGGCACAAAAAAATAATGATTTTATACCACCGCGTTTAAACGTACCTCCATTTGCTGACACATATGAAAGCTGGCCCTCGTTTAAAAATATGCTTGATGCATACTTTTTGCAATATCCAACCATGTCCAATGTACAGAAATTAAATGTACTAAAATCCAAAGTTGAGGGGGACGCAGCAATCCTCATTCAACATCTCACTATTGAAAGCACCGGGTTCGAATCCGCGATGTCCATCCTGATCGACCGCTACGAAAATAAAAGAATGATAGTAAACGCACAACTAAAAATATTATTACACCAACCTCAGATTACTACAGAATCAGCTGCAGCCATTAAAAACATGTTGGATACAACCACAGCAGCTTATCATTCCCTAAAAAATTTAAATATTCATGTTGAAAGTTGGAATAGTATTTTGATTTTTTTATTAATACAAAAGTTACCTTACAAGACCCAACAGTTATGGGAAGAGAAACTTGCTGGTTCTAAAAATTTACCTGAATTCAAGATATTTCAAGAATTTTTAGAAATAAGGTTTCGTGCTCTTGAATCGGTACAAGGTGCACACTCGAATTTCTCCAAAGCGAATCAAAGACCAGCAGAAACTTTCAAGCGTTTCACTAAAACTTTCCATACAGTCAAGTCCTCCAGTAATGCTAATTGCAGAGTATGCAATTCGGGCACGCATCCTATAAGTAAATGTCAAAAATTTTTAAAACAAAATCCTACACAAAGATTTGATACAATTAAAAATATTTCGGCATGCATCAATTGTCTGGCACACAGCCATACTGTTTCAACATGCCCAAGCAATAAAAATTGTTACCATTGCAACAAACGTCATCACTCCTTGTTGCATCTCAACAGATCCAGCAGCCACTACCATACAACTGCATATAATCCCAATGATGAAATTCGAGAAGCAAGAAATAATCAAGTTTCTACATTAGTAGCCACCAGAAACATACAGCAACAACCCAGGGTTGTTTTAGCTACAGCATTGGTCAATGCTGTGTCCAGATCTGGTGAAAAAATTAAGCTTCGCGCACTTGTAGATCCTGGCTCTGAAGCATCATTTATAACCGAATCCGCGGTACAACTGCTGAAACTGAAAAAAGAGAAAACATCAGTAAATATTACAGGATTTGGTGAAAATAATGCAGGTCAATCACAGTACCTAGTCAGATTGGACATTAGTTCCATTCCAAATCCATCGTTCATCATGAATACAGAATTATATATATTTAAAAAATTAACAGGGTTGATCCCAGGTAAGCAGTTGTCCGTTGATGCTGACGATTGGAACTATCTCCAGGATCTCGAGTTAGCTGATCCACTTTACTACACCCCAGGACAAATAGATATACTGCTGGGAGCAGATCTATATTCGATAATAATTCTAGAAGGTCTTAAACGTGGACCAATTGGTTGTCCAATAGCACAACAAACTCAGCTGGGGTGGATCATTTCAGGCAGCATACATCAGTCTAGAATATCGATCGTAGCAATGCACTCACAATTAGATCTAGAAAAAGATTTACATAAATTTTGGGAAATCGAAGAGATACCAACAAAAAGAAATCTTACCCGAGAAAATGAAGAATGCGAACAGCATTATGCAAAAACCCATTCTAGACGAGATGATGGCCGATATGAGGTGTGTCTTCCATTCAAAGATAATATGAGGCCAATATTTGAAAATTCATATCGTCCAGCACTTATTCGATTCCTACAATTAGAAAAAAGATTAAAGACTAATAACGAACTAAATATTTCATATACTAACTGCATTTCAGAATACGCCGATCTTAAGCATATGGAAGAATTTCAACCATGTTACAATTCGAAAAATTATTTTTTGCCACATCACGCTGTCTTCAAGGCCACCAGCACAACTACGAAAGTTCGTGTGGTTTTTGATGCTTCATGTAAAGATGCTTCTGGAGTATCCTTGAACGACCACCTCATGATCGGCCCTCGGCTACAAGATGATATAACAAGTTTAATAATGAAATGGAGAAAATATAAATATGCTTACACTGCAGATATGGAGAAAATGTATCGCCAGATCTGGATAGCACCACAAGATGAGCAGTATCAACTGATTTTATGGAGAAACGCCGACAAGCTCATCACACCTCATGCGTTAAAAACAGTCACTTTTGGAACTGCATCTGCTCCATATTTGGCCGTTCGCACCCTCCACCAATTGGCCATAGATGAAGGATACAAATATCCATTAGCAGCACAAATTTTAAAAAATAATTTCTATGTGGATGATTTGTTGTATGGAGCAGATACAATTGATGAAGCCATTGAAGCTCAACTTCAACTGCTGAAAATCCTGGAGTCGGCAGGCTTCCCATTAAGAAAATGGGCAAGTAATTCTGAAGCCATATTAAAAAATATACCTGAAAAAGATATAGAGATTAAAATGCCATTGTCTTTTGATGAAAAAGATGTCATTAAGACCTTAGGAATTCAGTGGCATCCTGCACAAGATATTTTTACTTTTAAAATATCCACAACACCCATCAAAAAATTTACAAAACGGACTATTTTATCCGATATTGCCAAACTCTACGATCCCTTAGGGTGGATATCACCATGTATCATTTTGGCCAAACTTATGATCCAAGAACTTTGGCTCAGCAAGTGTGATTGGGACGAACCAATTGATGCAGCGTTAGAACAACGCTGGACAAAATTCAAAGGAAGTCTTCCAGATTTGGAAAGCTTGAAAATCCCACGGTGGATCCAATTAAAAAGGGAATCTGAAAAAATAGAAATACATGGTTTTTGTGATGCGTCTGAACATGCTTATTCAGCGGTTATATACTTACGCATAAAAAATGAAAATTCACCAATCCAGATCCAACTCATAACATCAAAAACATTACGAAAAATAACATTGGCTCGTCTGGAACTATGTGGTGCAGTAATGCTGTCAAAACTACTGTATACGGTATGTACAGAAATGAATTTGGAAAACATTCCACAATTTGCCTGGTGCGATTCCATGATAACTCTGGCATGGATAAAGGCTGATCCATCAAAGTGGCAATGTTTTGTGGCGAATCGAGTATCCGAAATCCAACGGTTCACCAACCCTGCAAGCTGGCGACACGTACGATCAAAGGAAAATCCTGCTGATCTAGGATCACGTGGTTTGTTGCCTGCCGATTTAATCAGCAGCAAACTCTGGTGGTCGGGTCCTGAATTTTTATATCAGGACATCAATTCCATTCCAAAATCCGTACTGAACTTTGAGACAGATCTGGAAATAAAAAAGGTAAGAGTTAATTTAATTCAAACTACTTATTCATATTTTGAAAAATTTTCGTCACTTACACAAATAATTCGTTGTACAGCATATATATTGAGATTTACAAATAATTGTAGAAAATTAAATGCAGATGAATCGAAATCAAAAATTTTATATTCACTGTCCACAGCTGAATTAAACGAATCATTCAATAAAATCATCAAGGCAGTGCTAGCCCAAACATTTGAAGCAGAAGTCAAGACACTAAATGAAAAAACAAATTATTTAAATAACAATCATGATAAAGATCAAACATTACCCAAGAAATTTATTATTAAAAATAGCAGACTTATGAAATTAAATCCATTTTTAGACAAAAATGGGATCTTGAGGGTTGGTGGACGTCTGCAGAATTCCTCACTACGATTTGATCAATGTCATCCAATAATTCTGCCAGCAAATAATCACATCACAACACTGATCATTCGATTCGCCCATTTGAATACTCTTCATGGTGGCTTTCAGTTGACAACAGCATATCTAAAATTAAAATATTGGATAATTAATGCAAAATTAGAAATCAAAAAGGAACTTACCAAATGTGTAATCTGTTTTCGTTTCCGATCCTTAACTCCAACGCAACTAATGGGCAACCTTCCTGCTGCTCGTGTTCAAATAAATCGAGCTTTTACAAATACAGGAGTTGATTATGCTGGCCCAATTGAGATCAAGGCGTGGAAAGGACGCTGCAATAGAATTCACAAAGGTTATATATGCATATTCGTTTGCATGAGTACAAAGGCAATTCATTTAGAGTTGGTAAGTGACCTTAGCACTCCTGCATTCATCGCCGCTTTTCGAAGATTCACTTCTAGGCGAGGCATTTGTACCAACATGTATAGTGATTGTGGTACAAATTTCATCGGTGCAAAAAATTTTATATTTTCTGAATTTAGAGCAATTCAGAAACAAGCCACTCATGAAATATCAGAGCTACTCTCAAATTACGGCACACAATGGCACTTTAACCCCCCATCATCACCACATTTCGGCGGACTATGGGAAGCAGGGGTTAAATCCGTGAAGCACCATTTAAAGAGAATAGTTGGCATTTCTAGTCTCACTTTTGAAGAACATGCCACACTGCTGACACAAATTGAAGCCTGTCTAAATTCACGTCCACTATGTCCAATGAATACAAATCCAGATGATACATCAATATTAACGCCAGGTCATTTCCTCATTGGTGAAGCTATATTGACTCCACCAGAAATTGACGTCACTGAAACAAAAATGAATAATTTAGACAGGTGGAAATATATTCAAAAATTATATCAAACCTTTTGGCATCAATGGAGCACAGAATATCTCTCCAGATTACAAGCACGTCCAAAATGGACAACGCAGCAACAAGATATCAAAACCGGTGACTTAGTTTTGATGAAAGATGAACGGTTTCCGCCTGCACACTGGCCACTAGCGCGTATCGTCGAAACTCATCCCGGGCCAGACGGTTTAATTCGTGTCGTTACACTAAAAACACAAAATTCGACATTCAAACGTCCGATCGCAAAAATATGTCTGTTACCAATTTCAGACAACCCGCAAATCTAAAAATAAAAATATCTATTAAAGAATTTATTTAAAAAAGAATTTATTAAATATATATATTTAAATTCTCAAATAAACATTCAAATTATATATTATCACACACACATAAACACAAAGCATAAAAATAATAATGAATTAACCACAATTAAAATTAAAAATATTTTAAAAATTGAAACATATAAAATAATTAAAATTTCAAATCATCGAACATTTTATCGATATAATAAATAAATCGACCCAACACACTCAACACAATCGAATTAAATTTTCGACCCAACACAACAAATTAAAGTGAATAGTATTTTCACAATATTTTAATCTATTAATAAATCAAAAATTAATACGATTACCCAAATAAAATATTTTAATCTATTAAAAACAATACGATTACCCAAATAAAAAAATATATATATTAAATTTAATAATATCACAACATAAAAAATAATTAATATGTTATAACAACATAAAATTAAATAATAAATGATCAGTAACGATCAACAAAATACAATAATAATAAATAATACAAATTTTGGTGTCTCAACTCAACACCAAAAAAAAAAAAAAACAATGAAATTTATATAGGTCAACCTGACCTATCTCAACACAGAACAATAATACAAAAAAAAACATTTTTTTTATATACAAAATTACTATACAATATTTATACTAATAATTTTTTTGTATTTTTTTGTTTCTTTTCATGTCGTGACGATGAAATTATTGCGTGGATGAATATATTCTGCGAGATGAGCCGCAGATTAAAAAGGCTTAGATAAAACACCAAAAATTACTTATGGAGGAAATGCCGATTTAATTGGTATATTATCATCAATATATTTCCTCAATAAAATCAACGTCAGGACAACAAATAGCACAACAAAAAATCAGCACAATTCACATCAAAATAAACACTCACCATAGAATTCAATTCTGCAGTCTTCAATATGATGGAGTAATCAATTCACTCGAGGCGGGCAGCATGTTGGCGATCAGCAACAATATTTTTTATCTAAAATAAAATAAAACAAATGTAAAATGTTTATAAAGTTAAATATATTTCTTATATTTACCTGATCATGCTCCTTTGTTGATATCCATTTTATACACAAAAATATATATATAAATATATATATTATTTGACAACTGTCACTCACTATCGAGTATTTTGACAAATGTCAACCTGCATTACGCAGATTTTATCTTATTGATATGATATGTGGAACAAGTTCTACATTCCACATTTTTGTAATCTGTTAACTGATTTCTGTTAACAGAAAATAATAGAAAAAAAAGGGCAATGACCAGGATGTAAGGAATATAATTAACTAACAGAATTTAAATAATGTTAGAATTTAAGGAAAGTAAAGTTAAAAGTTTTCATGTTCAATTAAAATTAATGATTACTACACTCTCTTTTTTTCTTTAAAATCAAAGTTAGTTAAAAAGCGGTCGAACAAATAAAATTATATAAAGTTACAAATTTAAATTAAAAATATTAATATTAAAAGTTGTAAATCTAAATCTAAATTCTTTAAAAAAAGCAAAGATTCATATATATAAAATTATAAATTATAAAATTAATTTAAAAGGGTTAAATAACATATAAAAATTCAAATAAATAACTTTTAACTAATAGTGAAAACCATCATAAATTTTTTTAACTATTTTTAATAAAGATACGTTTTATAATGTTTTTAAGGAAACCAAAGTGTCTTTTTATTTAATAAGATTTAATTTATTTCTTTCTCCAAGCGGAAGAAACACCTTGTGTGACAACTTACGCTTACGAGATGTTCTGTAGGAATAGCAGTGTTCTTAAGAAGTTCGGCCAACATATTTACAGCAGAAAAAAAAGCTGCTAACTAGGGGGAGCAGATAACTCATAGTATGTTGTTTAACAGCGATTTATGTCCAAAAGTTTTTTGTAATTAACATTATCTTTGTAACAAACAGTGGTTTCTTCAAAAATTGCTCATCTTTATTATTTATTGATTTAATTTTATATTTTTATTTGTTTAATAATAAATAATATTATTAAAATAACTATAATAAGTATAAATATACGTAATCACGAATCTAACCTGTGTACAAAATTTCATTGAAATTGGATAATATTTATCATATGTTCTAGAACATATGAAATATTAATCGGAAATTTTAGCATGGACCCCCTCAGGCTACTAACTTCTACCTTAGTCTACACATGCGTAATCACGAATCCAACTTGTGTACAAAATTTCATTGAAATTGAATAATATTTACCATATCTTCTAGAATCTAGAACATATGAAATATTAATCGGAAATTTAAGCATGGACCCCCTCAGGCTACTAACTTCTACCTTAGTCTACACATGCGTAATCACGAATCCAACCTGTGTACAAAATTTCATTGTAATTGAATAATATTTACCATATCTTCTAGAACATATGAAATATTAATCGGAAATTTAAGCATGGACCCCCTCAGGCTACTAACTTCTACCTTAGTCTACACATGCGTAATCACGAATTCAACCTGTGTACAAAATTTCATTGTAATTGAATAATATTTACCATATCTTCTAGAACATATGAAATATTAATCGGAAATTTAAGCATGGACCCCCTCAGGCTACTAACTTCTACCTTAGTCTACACATGCGTAATCACGAATCCAACCTGTGTACAAAATTTCATTGAAATTGAATAATATTTACCATATGTTCTAGAACATATGAAATATTAATCGGAAATTTTAGCATGGACCCCCTGAAGGTATTAACTTCTATCATGGCCAACACATGCATAATCAGAAGGTCTACCTTTGTACCAAATTTCATTAAAATCAGATAATAATTACATGCTATAAAACACGTAATTATATAAAATTCGGAAACTAAAACTGTTTTCTAGGAACCCCCTGAAGGTCTCCAAATTTCAGGAGAGCCAACTAGATCACAAAATTAGCCTATATATAAAATATCTTTGAAATCGGTTAACAATTACTATATGCTGTGGAACATATGAAAAAAAAAAATTAAAAATTAAATCGGAAATTTAACATGGACCCCCTAATCCTACTAACCTGTAATTTGGTCAACCTATGCAGAATCATGAACTCAACCTGTGTACCAAATTTCATTGAAATCGGATAATAATTACAAGCTGTATAAAGAAAATATAATTACGAGCATAAAGAAAATATTCTTCGGAAACTAAGTTGCTCATATATTAGTTTCCCATGAACGTACTGTACCTACCAACTACAAATTTGTGGAGTATCAAATAGATAACTAAATGAAACTGTGTGTTCAATATCATTGAAATTGGATGAAAGGTACTGTAGATATAGATAGTTGAACTTATGAAAAGTAATTACGGATTTTTACATGGACCCACTGAAGTATTGACTTCAAATTTTACAGACACCAAGTACATACGGAAACTATCATATGTACCAAAATTTATGCTAATTAGATAAAAATTACTATATGCTCTAGAGTCTAGAGTATACGAAATTTTAATCGGAAATTTTACCATGGACCCCCTGAAGTTACAGACCTGTATCTTGGTAGGCTTGTGGACAATCATGATACCAACCTATGTTTTAAATTTCATCCAAATCTGAGACATGAAATTTTTTTTTACATTTTCCCGTAGAACAAAAACACGTAGGTTGCCACATAAATGGGGAAATCTAACATGGTCCCACTGAAAGGATCGATCTCATCTTGTACCGGCACCTGCGCGAAGTATGTTAGAGCCTGTATGCCAAATTTCATTAAAATCGGACAAGCGGTTCTAGGAGATGTTGCTGCGCACATAAAAAGCGTACGCGTACGCGTCCCCCGGACACTTTTTTTTTTTTGCATTTTCGGACTCCCCGACCTCGGAAACGCCTAGAAAAAAATTTTGAACGAACTTTTTTTTTTTGACCACCCAACCCATCACCAGACTTCATAGTATTTCATACTATTCGTAATATATATTTTTTTAATAATTCAGTCAGAAATACTAACCGCGCCTCATATCAAAATTATCCTGACTACGACACTGTCACAAAATAATGCTAATTGAAAGCTCTTTTAAATTATTGCAAATTTTTATAAAGTATTTTAATGTAAATTTTTATGTTTATATTGAATGAAATTTTACACATTTCAAATTAAATTGTAAAGAAAAACTTGTCTTAATTCAAAAAAGCCTTTTAAAACTAATAATTATTTATTTAAAATCAGATATTTACCTGTAAAGTGAAACACCTATATTTTCTTCTATATTGTTAAAAAACTGTTTTTACACTCTTTAACTATACAATATAACATATTGACTAATTTTATTATATACACTTTTCATTTATAATATTATTATTATTTACTTTTAATTAATATTTCCGCTAATAAAAGAATAAAACCAATAAAACTTAAGAAATTCAATGTTTACATTTATTAAAAAGTTTTAATAATCTTAGTTTTTCTGACAAGTAAAAAAGCACTCATCAGCTCTTAATAGATTTTTTTTTTGACAGCAAATGTGCGGTTTTCTGACAACTAATCACAGTTTTTCTGACAAGTAGAAACTCTAAAAAACGGCGACCGAGTTCGTAGGGGCAAAATAGCATTATATCGTCTCCTGTATTCCTGTATATTTACTCTAAGCTTTATATGCAGTACAGGACTGATCGATTTGATATAAAAATAAACTAAAAGGAATTTCATAATAAGCCATTAGGCTGCAGTGATTTGGGCTCCTAGTCGTCCACTCGAACATCTAAATCTAATCTAATCTACAAATTTTTAACTCTCTTATCATGCAAATATATTTTTGTTTTAAAACAAAAACATGACAAACAAATTTAAGCGATTTTTAAATAATTTGTTTCTATTTTAATATTATTTTGTTTTCGTTTTATTTATATATTTTTTATTTCTTTTTTTCTGGTTTTCTCTGTTTTAATTTATGAAAATGGAAGCATCAAGCATGTAATAATAAAAAAAGGAAAACAACTTAGTTTTTATAACTTTAATCTGGTTGATATGACCTTTTATTTTGCCATTAAAATAAGTGGAAAAGTTATTACATAAAGAAAACTATACGGAAAAATGGTAGTCGAAAAAAATAAACTTGAATGACGGCAATAGTTTTGGTCATGCTATATTTTCAATTTCATTAAGGTCAGTTATTAAAAGAGCAAATGTATAATGAATAATTTACAAAGTAATCCTACATAATAAAAATGTTTTTCCTCTGCAGTACTTGTTGAAATATGCGTTGTGTGAGTCCTTAAGATTTTTGCAGCATATATAAAATAGTTTCATTTATGGGGTATCAAATTATTAATCTGATGACCTGGGTGTAGCATACACCTTAAAAACAACTATTTTTATATCTACTAGTTATCGCTACTTTCAATAATAAGTCCAAAAATTTGTTTGTCAATTTTTAACATTTTAATTGTAAACCAGCCATATAATAAGTTTGTATTTCATCACAAATTTTCGAAAACACGAAATATTTACGATTTAAAGAATGTTTAGTATTATTATTTCACTTCTATATTTAAAGAAAAAATATTTATAATTTTTTTATTTCAATATCACTGTTGATTTATTATATAATTTAATAAAAATTCAACAAGATTTTTAATATAATGATGATATTTATTTTATTTAAATGTTACAAAAACTAAAATTGACTATTTTACTTTCAAAAACAAAAACGACTGTGTCGTAAAACTACTAAAAAACTAATACATAAAAAACAAGAAAAATTCAAATTTAGTGTTGTCAGATTACAAATATATATTTATTATTAATTGCAATGCGGTAGTGACATTCTCCCCTCTATTGACGGCTCCTCCGAACGATTATTATAAACTACCGCAATTTTCAATCTACAGATTTTACTGACTGGTCTTACATAACTGTTTCTTTTCGTTCTTACCTCCACCACACGAACAATACCATCATCTCCAGCAATAGATTTCTTTATTATGCCCAACGGCCACTCACCTCTTGGTAATGTATTATCCTTCAAAACCACAATCTCACCAACTTCAATGTTAGTTTCGGAATTCGACGTCCATTTTGAACGATTTATTAATGAAGGAATGTATTCTCTTATAAATCTTTTCCAAAAACAGTCAATTAGGTATTGAGCAATCCGCCATTGTTTACGCAGCATACTATCTTGTTTGTTAAATTTGCCGGGATTTTTAACATCTGTTGTCCTACCAATCATGAAATCATTTGGTGTGAATCCAATTTCATCATTAGGATCTTCTGATTCCAAAATGTATGGTCTGCTATTTACTAAATATTCCGCTTCAGCGAATACCGTTTGAAGAATTTCATCTGATGGATTTCGGTTTACTGAGATCACGGATTTTATAGCTCGTTTAAAACATCCAATTAAACGTTCCCAACACCCACCAAAATGCGGAGCATCAGCTGGTATAAATTTCCAATCGATATCATAATCGGTCATTTTTTTTTACATATCATTTTGATTCAGATGTTCTAAAGCAGCTGTCAACTCTCTATTAGCACCATAAAAATTCGTACCATTGTCCGACCACATTTGTTCAATTTGTCCACGTCTAGCCATCATTCTTCTAATTGCATTTATACAAGAATCAGTATCGAGCGAATGTGCTATCTCAACATGAATAGCTCTAGTCGTTAAACAAGTAAACATTACACCATATCGGTTCTCTAATGATCGTCCATGTTTTATATAAAATGGTCCAAAATAATCAACTCCAGTTGCTGTGAACGATTTCTTGAATGTCAAAAATCTTTCATTTGGTAAAAGTCTCATTAATGGTTGACTCGGTTTAGACTTTCTTTTTTTGCACCAAAGACTTTTACATTTTGCAATTATATTTTTAATATTTAAATTCATTTTTGGCATCCAAAACTTCTGTTTAAATTGATGAACCACAACTTGAAAGCCAACGTGTCTAGCCTTTTGATGATAATATAAAATTAATTTTTTTGTGAACTCATGTTTACCATCACGAATTACTGGTCGCTTTGTGATAATTTCAATATCTTTAGCTCTTTCAATACGCGTCGAAAAACGCATTACGTCATCATCATCTAAAGTTAAACAATATTTTGTAAGACGGCAATTTGATAATTTCTTACCTTGTTTTAATTGTAGAAGATCATTCGGAAAACATTCTTTTTGTACCGTTTGCCACCATTTTATTTTTGCCCAATGTAATTCATGAATAGTTAATGGTCTAATAATTTTTGTTCCATTTTTTAAATTACATAATGAATTATTTATAAATCGTTTCATCCAAGCAGTAAGGCGACATAATGCACGGTATTGAATGTATTCATCTATTCGCTGCAGTACACAATCATTCGTTGAAATTACTAATACAATGTCTTCAATTATGCCTTGTTTATTTTCTGTAGATTCTAATTTTGGCCAATGGTCTTCTGTTAAGTATAAAAATTTTGGTCCCAAAAACCATTCTGACTCTTCAGTTAATTTTGCTGGAACATTTCGGGTACTTTTATCAGCCACATCGCCATTCATCGCGTTCAGACCTTTCCAAAATTTCAGATATTCTTGATGCTTTAAATGCTCGTAATTTTTTATCACTGTTGATCCAACTGATAACCGTTGCAGAATCTGTCCAGAAAAACCGTTGTGATATTTGGATGTTTAATTCATAATTTAATTTTTAATTTTTTATACTGTATTTATTTTTAAATTTAAGTTTTATTTCAAATTTAATATTTAAATATATGTTTTATATTTTAAAATATATAACATATTTAAATTAAGTATTTAACATTCTAGTTATTTAATCCAAATATATTTTTTTTTTAATGGAATATTTAATTTTAGTTTTTTACATACTTTGTCTAAATTTTATATTTTATTTATTTTACTACTAATATTTCGTTTCAAAAATAATATTTTTTTTTACTTTTGTACATTGATTTAATTTTAATACTTTATTATTTAGTATATTTAATGTTTTATTTTAATCATTATTTATACAATTAAATGCTTCGTTACTATGTAATGTTGGCCAGCTACAACTAGTTTTTCAAATATAAAATAAATCAGATATTTTAATGAATGCCAAAATATCTGTTTCTTGTCTTATCAACTTATAAGCATTAAGTTTTTTTTTTATATTTAATTATATTACATTTTGTTAAATACGTAGAACACCTTCATAAATATATCCAAAGTATTTAACGCAGTGTTCCATGCTGGAATTAAATTATAATATTTGGTAATATTATTCAGTGATATTCCACTTGCTACAATTACAGGTGCATCTGCAGTATTCAAATCACTCAATGATATATTGATCTGAAATATTATAAGAAAAGAAATATATATCAGTAATATGAAACAATATAGGTGAGAATTTACGTATATATATGTACCTAAAAAGACAAATATAGTTTCAAGACAATAGGAGGTACAAAAAAAAATTACTAACAAGGTATTTAAAGTCTGAACATATTATAAAAAATAAAACTCGTTAAAGTAAACAAGTCGCTTGAAGCTGTTCGAAAGTCTACATCTATTTTTTTGCCCCGTCCAAGCGTCGTTGGCGGCAACAGTACTATAAGACCAAACACAGGTTTGTCGTATTCTAAAAAATAATTAGGCGTTTTTAAAAATATGCAATATGATAATATACTTTATTATTTATATTCTTACCTTTCTCGAATTCACCTGTATGTGCAAAACTGTTGTCCTTAGAGGCGATGGGCTCGATTTTTGCAAATAGTTTGGAATAAATTTTGTTTTCCGGGGTATTTAAGTTGGAAATCAATTGCGACCTACAAAATATTAAACACATCAGAATATAAGAAAAAATGACAAATAAATCTATAGATCTGTTCAATATTAAAAATTAAAATATTTTTTTGACAATAAAGTTAAAAATTTTTAAATGTTATATATTTTAAATAAGTAAGAAATAAGTAAAATTCGAGCTTAAAATCAAATACATACATATAATAATAAATATATATATATATATATATATGTAATGAATTAGTGATGCACACAGTATATTGTAAATATATTTCTTTTGTCAATATATATATATATATATATATATATATATATATATATATATATATATATATATATATGTGTATGTTATATAATAAGTAGTTATGTTATATTAATAATTTCCAGAAAACTTACCAGATTCAGTTACTTTAAACATAAATTTATAATTAAATGCCATGGTATATACTAAGCAATATTTTTTTTTTTATGTTCACTGTTTTTATTTATTTTTAATTTCACAAGCACGGCACCACAAACATTACTTATCCAATTGACTGCTTAAACAAACTAAAATTGAAATTCCACTTTACCAAAGCAATAAAATAATGGAATAACTTTTAACAACGATAAGTAGTTAAATTAGACAAAAATCCTAAATTTAGCACTTTCAGGTTGCTGATATTGACTCTAAAATGTTGTCTGCCAACTGCATCAATTTTCTTTAATTTAAGCTTGCTAATTTTAGCAATATCAAGTAGTTAAAATTTTGTTTGTTGAGTTTAGCAATTTCTGATTGCTGAATTTAACAAATCAACAAATTTAATTTTTACGCATTCTTTACAATTATGCAGTTTTTATAATTTTTTTTTTTATGTATTTTAAAGGAAGATCCCATTTGTTTTTTATTGTCGCTATACTGTCAAAATTTCAAAGTCCTATTTAAACTCGTTTAGAAAATACTGTTTCTTTCATTTTAATCTACATATAATTTTGGAAGTACATAATGAATTCTCAACACTTTAGATTTTTCAAAAATAAAATAGTTATTTTCTATTTTCTAAACGGGATAAACTACGAAGCTGAAATTTTGGCAATAAAAAAAGAGAATTAAAAATAACTTAAGATTTTTCGGAGATACAGCCTCCCAAACATAAAATTATATATTACGAATAGTATGAAATACTATGAAGTCTGGTGATGGGTTGGATGGTCAAAAAAAAAAGTTCGCTCAAAATTTTTTTCTAGGCGTTTCCGAGGTCGGGGAGTCCGAAAATGCAAAAAAAAAAAGTGTCCGGGGGACGCGTACGCGTACGCTTTTTATGTGCGCAGCACAGCAACATCTCCTAGAACCGCTTGTCCGATTTTAATGAAATTTGGCACACAGGCTCTAACATACCTCGCGCAGGTGCCGGTACAAGATGAGATCGATCCTTTCAGTGGGACCATGTTAGATTTCCCCATTTATGTGGCAACCTACGTGTTTTTGTTCTACGGGAAAATGTAAAAAAAAATTTCATGTCTCAGATTTGGATGAAATTTAAAACATAGGTTGGTATCATGATTGTCCACAAGCCTACCAAGATACAGGTCTGTAACTTCAGGGGGTCCCTGGTAAAATTTCCGATTAAAATTTCGTATACTCTAGAGCAGTGATTCCCAAACTTTTTTTATTGGCGACACACCTTTTTTGTTCATTTACTATCGCGACACTCAGTTAATTTAATTTTTTTTAAAATATCTTAAATGCATAAAATTCAAGTAAGTTTCAAATATTATTCAACAATTGCACGGTAAAACTATTTAATTTATTTGTAAATAACATAGGTAATATAATATATAAAAATTAGTTAATGAGAATAATGTGCTTGTTTTTTTGCACACAATTTTTCAACTCTGTGTCGAATTGCTGACAAACATACTTGCATTTCCTGTTCAACACTTAAAATTAAAATGCTTATTTTTGATATTCGTAAGTGTTGAAAATCCAACTTTACACAAATATGTCGTGGAAAACGCCAAAAGAAGATCAATAGCTTTGTTACCAATCTCTGGACAAGTTCTACGAAATTTAATCCAGAAATTTTCTAAATGAATTTCATTTGTTGGTCTGAATTGTAATCAGTTGTTCTTGTTCTACCAGTTTAACACTTGAATTTATTGTATATATTACCGAAAGGATTACGAACCCTATCAAATTCATTAACGATGAGTGAGGGAAAATAAAACCTAATACATTCATGAAGATATGATAAATGGATTTGTAACACAAATCTTCACACGACCATTCTTTATAAAAAAATTTCACACGTTCTAGAATAAAAAAAATTACCAACAATTTTCTTAGAAAACTAAGAAAATGATTGGTGTAAAAAACAATGTATGAAAATAATTATTGATCTCGTTTGTTTGTAACACCTTTATAAAATGTTCTGTAAAATTTTACGACACATCTACAAATACTTGCCGACACAGTGATGTGTCGCGATGCATAGTTTGGGAATCACTGCTCTAGAGCATATAGTAATTTTTATCTAATTAGCATAAATTTTGGTACATATGATAGTTTCCGTATGTACTTGGTGTCTGTAAAATTTGAAGTCAATACTTCAGTGGGTCCATGTAAAAATCCGTAATTACTTTTCATAAGTTCAACTATCTATATCTACCGTACCTTTCACCCAATTTCAATGATATTGAACACACAGTTTCATTTAGTTATCTATTTGATACTCCACAAATTTGTAGTTGGTAGGTACAGTACGTTCATGGGAAACTAATATATGAGCAACTTAGTTTCCGAAGAATATTTTCTTTATGCTCTACAGCTTGTAATTATTATCCGATTTCAATGAAATTTGGTACACAGGTTGAGTTCATGATTCTACATTGGTTGACCAAATTACAGGTTAGTAGGATTAGGGGGTCCATGTTAAATTTCCGATTTAATTTTTAATTTTTTTTTTTTCATATGTTCTACAGCATATAGTAATTGTTAACCGATTTCAAAGATATTTTATATATAGGCTAATTTTGGTATCTAGTTGGCTCTCCTGAAATTTGGAGACCTTCAGGGGGTTCCTAGAAAACAGTTTTAGTTTCCGAATTTTATATAATTACGTGTTTTATAGCATGTAATTATTATCTGATTTTAATGAAATTTGGCACAATGATAGACCTTCTGATTATGCATGTGTTGGCCATGTTAGAAGTTAATACCTTCAGGGGGTCCATGCTAAAATTTCCGATTAATATTTCATATGTTCTAGAACATATGGTAAATATTATTCAATTTCAATGAAATTTTGTACACAGGTTGGATTCGTGATTACGCATGTGTTGGCCATGTTAGAAGTTAATACCTTCAGGGGGTCCATGCTAAAATTTCCGATTAATATTTCATATGTTCTAGAACATATGGTAAATATTATTCAATTTCAATGAAATTTTGTACAAAGGTTGGATTCGTGATTACGCATGTGTAGACAAAGGTAGAAGTTAGTAGCCTGAGGGGGTCCATGCTAAAATTTCCGATTAATATTTCATATGTTCTAGAACATATGGTAAATATTATTCAATTTCAATGAAATTTTGTACACAGGTTGGATTCGTGATTACGCATGTGTAGACTAAGGTAGAAGTTAGTAGCCTGAGGGGGTCCATGCTTAAATTTCCGATTAATATTTCATATGTTCTAGAACATATGGTAAATATTATTCAATTTCAATGAAATTTTGTACACAGGTTGGATTCGTGATTACGCATGTGTAGACTAAGGTAGAAGTTAGTAGCCTGAGGGGGTCCATGCTTAAATTTCCGATTAATATTTCATATGTTCTAGAACATATGGTAAATATTATCCAATTTCAATGAAATTTTGTACACAGGTTGGATTCGTGATTATGCATATTTATACTTATTATAGTTATTTTAATAATATTATTTATTATTAAACAAATAAAAATATAAAATTAAATCAATAAATAATAAAGATGAGCAATTTTTGAAGAAACCACTGTTTGTTACAAAGATAATGTTAATTACAAAAAACTTTTGGACATATATCGCTGTTAAACAACATACTATGAGTTATCTGCTCCCCCTAGTTAGCAGCTTTTTTTTTTCACCGCTCCATTGTTGCTCATTGCTCCTATATATTTCGAAAAATTAGTTGGAACTATAGAACATTATTTTAAATTATAAACCCTTCCCCACCATATATCCTCAATAATAGATTATATTTCTTTTAGGGCCATATCTGCGAGGGGTGGACCCGAAATTGAAAATCTTTAAAGGAAGGTCCAATTTGTTTTTTATTGTCTCTATACTATCTAAATTTCAAAGTCCCATTTAAACTCGTTACTCGTTTAGAAAATACTGTTTCTTTAATTTTAATCTACATAGCTTTGGAAGTACTTCAAAAATATCAACACTTTTTAGATTTTTCATTGGACCTAAATTTTTTCGTAAAATTTCCAGCACATAGCTTTTGAAAAATTAGTTGAACGAAACCTACATAGTATAGATTATAGAACACTATTTTAAATTATAACATTTTTGATTTTAGGGCCGAGTTTCGCAGATATTGTTATTTAATAAAATAAAATACATGAACTTATTTATTATTTATAGGCTGTTTTCTTTTTAACGCTTAACCATATAAAATTGTTAAATATTGTTTTCTATTCATTGCTAATTCTATGAATTAAGAGTTGCTAAGATGTAATTAAAATATATTTGCTAACTATATATATCAAATTGTTAAATTTATATTTAACAATTATTTTGTTTCAACGTTCTGATTATAAAATATTGCTTCGAGTTTAATTGGCTAAAAAAAGTAGCCAAAATCATCACCTGGAAAATTCAAATAATGTATTTTAATATTTGCATCAAATTAAGCAAAGGTAGGATGTTAATTCTTAGTAGCTGCAGAAAATTGCTAAATTTGATTATTTACAAATATTTTTTAACAATTACTTTTATATAAGAATGATTTTAAGAAATAGCTAAAAAATAATTTAACAAAATAATAAATAATTTAACAACAAGTCGATTTTTTATTGAAATTGCTAAAAACAGCTATATTTTATTAATGAATTTAACTATAAATGGATATCAACCATTGAGCAAGTTAACAATTTTTCGGGGGTGTGCTTGGATTTTTTAGTGTGTAGCATCACTAAAATAATGTCTCATATAGAGACTGCATAATTATACATATGTTGTGACTTGCTTTTCAGATCTTTTTCTAACATTAACGAAATTTATAATTTCTCATTCCATTATATCACAGATTATACGATACTATTTATTGCCGGTGCTGCCTCTTTTTTTTATCTTTCAGGGTTTTGAAATTGTGTGAATTTTAGATTAAGGGTGTATATATTATCATTATCATTATCTCTGAATGTGACACTACGGATCCAATTATAATCGATGCTGGCTATTCATACCCTCCTGAAACTTCATACTGGGGGCAGTAATCGCTTTTAACTTTTTTATTAATGCTTAAACCACAAACATTGTCGCAACCTGGATAAAAATAGAAAAAGTAATAAATAAACAAAATATATTTTTTTTAAAAAGTAATACATATATAAAATAGGATTTTGTGTTCGTATAAATTGAAAATGAAAAGGCCACATAGGAATTTCGAAATATATAAAAGAAAAAATACTAAATTTTGTATTAAAAAAAAAAAAAAAATTAAATTCGAATAATATTTTTTCCAATTTTATAATATAAAACAAATAAACAAATATTTTTTTTAGAGGAATATTTTAATATTAGGTATTTTTCAGGTTATGTTAAGAAACATATTTTTAAGGCTAATGCGTATGTAAAAATTTGTATATATATAAATACAGAACAGAACACATCAGAAGAAGAAACCACCAATTCTAATAAATTTTCATATTCCCGAGAGATATTAAATATAATTTCAAAATATTATTTTATTTTCAGAATATTGAAAATAAAAATTTCACAATTTATATTAAAACTTAGATCAAAATGTATAATCCTAAAAGCCTGTAAGACAGAACACAAAATAATATTCTCCTCAGATAAATATAATTTATACGTATTCTATTTTCTAAAAAAAAAAAATTTTTAACATGACAGTCATAAATTTGAACCTTAACAAAAATTAAATATAAATCAAATATTATTATTTCTAAATAAGTAAAATATCAAAGTAAAAAGTTTTCTTGATTTTACAAATGCAAATGATTATGATGATGATGATAATTCATAAGTTGTAAAAATCGATTATTATTAACATTTCTATAGGTTTAGATTTAGGTATGATGAAAATATGTACAACTAAAAGTTTCATTAAATTGATGGGTTAGATAACTTTATATTGAAGAATTAAATTTATAATGCATAAATTTTGGTCGAAAGATTTTTTATTTTATAGCTATATAAAATTTTATTTATTTTTATAGATATATACAAATATCAACTACTGAAAACTTTTAACTATAATCTCGGAAATATACAAAATATACAAATCGACTGTATTATTTATTTTCGACTTTACTCTATGAATGTTACACTAGAAAGAAATTTTTCTCCTTTCTTCGTGTATAAGCGAATCCACTAAAATCATTGTTGCAACAGTACCACTACTGTTGCAATAATGATTTTAGTGGTTTCGCTTACACGATTACAATATTGATATCGTTCAGTTACAAGATGATTTGACAAATATTATTGAGGTATATATTTATCTTTCGCACTATACCCCCTATGCAGATATTTTGGTCATATAGGGTTACTAAATCGACTACAACTTTGGGCTGAGGCGTTATATGTTTATCTGGGACTGAGAGAATTTTCGTTATTTTTGAACATTTTGTAACCGATTCTGCAAAAAGAAAATCGTTTTAGTAGCGCACGAGAGTAGTTTTACGCACCTTATATCCTAGAACTGCTTCCTGCTTGTACCATTTAAATAAAATATTACACGCAGTTTCGCTTAGGTTTCGGTAACTTTTGTAAGTATACCATTTACAGTTACTGTATAATAGTTTCGGTAACTGCTACAGAATAACAATTTCTCTTTACTGAAATTTGGTATACACGTTTGTTCATGATGAAGTATGTGTCTGTCAAAATTAACCATAGCTTCAAGGTGTGGAAGTTTAAATTTCCGATTTACATATATTCCATGTCCATGTGTTCTAGCAGTTGTTACCCGATTAAAATGAAAGTATTCTATTGTTAGTTTTATCTTGCATATGGAATGGCACATGTAGCTGCAATTTTTTTTATGTGCACTACATTTCAAATGTTACTGGAGTATCTTGCTAAGAAATTGCCGTTGCAAAAAAATGTGCGTTTTTAAAAAGTCAGTGTTTTAGTAAGCTTTATCAATTTTTTCATCATTTTAAATTGTTTTTAATCTGTAAATAATTATTATTAGGCAAATATGACACATACTCAATTTTAATATACATTGAGCTTTATTATTGTTTTCTTTTAACTTTTATGTACATATTTACTGTAATTTTGAAAATATTAAATTTCTTATTTTCACATTTGATCTTTTAATATTATTTTATATATGAAATTTGAACAAATAAAATAAATATTAAATTGGCTTTATATGTATAAATCAAAAACAAGCAAATTTTCTTTTTGTTATGACGTTTGCAATATTTTAGGAATATGTGTCTTATAGGATCAAAACCTATTCTATTCCATTTAAAAAAAAAATAATTAATAATGCCATTTTATAGACATTTACAATACCTTTAGTTTAAGCAAAAAAAAAAATTGAAAACAAAAAAGCAGTATTTCCTTTAGAAAATTGATTGTCAAAACTGCTTATATAGTTTCGCTTATAGTTTCAAAAAGATTCTTTTTTCCAATTTAGTTTTGTTTCAAACCCATATATTTTTCACTCTGCAGTTTCGGTACATACCACAAACCTTTTCCTATACTAAATTTCTTTAATATTTTCAAAATGGAACCTTTTCCATAATAGAAATTACACTTTCTAAAATAACAGTTTTGAGTTTCAAATAATTGTCAAATTAAAAATATGTTGAGTTTTTTAAACTGTTGTCAATTTTAGTTAAATTAATGTAATTTGTAATTTAAGTGTTATTTCTAATTACTATTTTGGATTTATATATTAAGATATAGTAAAATTATTGTGGCTTCTGCCTAATGGATTCATTGAACCAATTGTGGTTGCTGATGGTCGGTCGGTCCAGAAAACCAAAAATGAATAAGAAAAATTGGAGAAGAGAAATTAGCAAAAAAGGATAAGTAAGTAGTAGTCATAAAATGTTCCAGAATTATATTTAATTTCAAAATATTGTATAATCAGCAGATACAAAGAAAAATGTTTGCCAAAATGAATGCAAACACAATAGCGAAAAAACGCTATTTACATGTAAGTTGGTACGTGATGCTGAAGCTATTGCATTTGCAGAGAGTTATTATAAATTACATTCAAAAATAAACCAAGATTCCTTCATTCTTATGTATAGTAAGATTCAAGCTCCAAAACGTACGGAAGCATGGTACAGGCAAAAAAATTACTGTAAAGCATTGCATACGGATGAGAAAAAGTAATTTAATAAAGATCAGCCAATCAATGGGTCAGTGGAGCGAAAAAATAGTTAAAATATGATGAAGAAGACCTGTTAAAGACTCATAATTTTTTTTTGCTGTTTTAAGCTCATACATTCTATTGAGGAAAGATCGCATCTATGAAGTATAGCTACTAAAGAAATTGACGTAATTAAATGCAAATGTTCAAAAACCAATTTTCAAAAATAAAATAAAAATACTTTACATTGACCAGAAAACTTTATTTAATTTAATTAATGTAATACATAAAATTAATTTTTCCTTTTCAATTTACATTTCTATGATTCTATTGTATCTTTCAATTTAAGATAATTTTTATTTCAATTAACATTATTTTTATTTCTTAACATTAATTATAGCACATCATTGCAAAAGTTTGACAATATTTTTTTTTTGTATGAAACAATAGTTTTAAAATATTATGCAATTTAAATTCAACAAGTCTTTATAAATAAAATAGCCTTAGAACAAAATTTAATTTATATTTTATAAAAATAGTTTTTTATATTTTTCAGAAAAACACATTTTTAAAGTAACAAAATAAAATACCAGCAAAGAGCAAACTAAAGTAAAATAGTTTTAAAAAATTGCTTAGTTCAAAGTGTGTGCAAACTGCAAGATTATCTCGAAGAAAAATATACATTATTGTATTGTCTTCATGGATTTTCAATTGATTATTTTTTTTTGTAAACAGCAAAAGGTAGAAACTTTTATCTTAAAGAATTATTTTTTTATCTTCAAAAATAAAATACTTAAGTACATTTATTGTGGGTACAACGAAAATAGACCGAAATATTTATGTCGATAAAGAAATCTGGCTAATATTTCTTCAGTTTGCAACCATCATTTATTGCTCAAAGCAAATTTAATGTTACGAATAATTTCTTTATGATGTTGTTCATACATAAATTCTTCAAAAACATAAAGGTCAGTTAAGACAGGCTTCACGGAAATTTTCAATATCTGTGAGAAAAGTAATTGAAATTTAATTTTGTCTGTACAATAATTCTGCTATAGAACGGATTCTATAAATTTTGATTATCTCTATATACACCGATATTTTGCCACTAGAGTTTTTTACCTGGTAAACTGAGAGCTTATGGATAAAGTATTTGATAAAAAGAAAAAAAAATGTTTACATGAAGCTACTTGTAAAAAAAAATAAGGAAATGCAACAAAAAAATTCCTTGTTATTATTTTGCTTCATGATATTTTCTTATTTTTTTTGGTAAGTTTCCCTATTAATGGAATAAGTATGAAATATTGCGATTGAAATATATGTGGCTAAAATTTTTTATCCTGTTTTTCCGCTTATATATTGATATTCAGATATTGACATTTGGAATTTGAAACAATTTCGAATATAATATCCATTACTTATGTAAATATATTAATCTAAAAATCAACAGTTTGAGTGGCTAAAAATAGAAAAACTGAAAATGGAAATGCATGAGTTTCATCAAAGACAATCACTATAAGATGTATAGGTAGGATAGTGTTCTAAAACCGCGTAATATAGGATGGATTTTTCAACAAATTATGAAAGGTTTTTTTTTCAATTATGAAATGAAAAAAGCATTTTTTAAATTTTTTTTAGAGAATATAAAAATAAAAAAAAAAAATTGCAGCGAAATCAATAATATTTATTTAGAAGCGGGTAGTTGAGCGTTGAGACAGAGGGAACAGATTTCAAAAAATTTCAATTTTTTTGTAGACAGAAAACAGAAAAATAATATTTGAATCTCTGTTTTAGGATTTTTTTAAAAAATATTTTACTATATTTGGAGTTCGTTCGAGTAGTTACACAATTACTATGTATGTTGTGCTGGACTTGAACTCTAAAAATATGAGTTAAGTTGAATTTTTTAGAAATTAAAAAATTATAAAAAATTAACTTTTATGTTCATTTCTGTTTTTTGAACAATGTTTTTATTTTTCATTTTGGACAATTTATAAAAAATATATTTCATATCCGTCCTCCATCGCATGTTCAAATCGATTGAACTTACGCGTCCTTCACCTACATCGAGTACGTCTTTACCTATTTTATATATTTTAAATCTTTAAATTAAAAAATTTATGAGAAAAAAAAATTTGTTCATGTTCAATTGGAGATAAAAATTTGAATAAACCAATAGAAACCCACATTATATAATCGAATACGCCTCCTCCTTTAAATTGAAAAAAAAAAAAACTTCAACAATCCGTGTTTATAAATGTATATAAAGACTTTTAGAACAAACAGACAGAATTTAGCACATTAGCTAAAAATAAACTAAACAACCCATAAAATCCAAAAAAGCGAAAGAAGTTTTACAGAAAGAGATTTAAATTTTTTTTTAAATACAAATAATATTTATTTTCTGATCCCTCCTCCTTTCCCGCGAAATCTCAAAAGGAATGAAAAGAAAAAAAAATAGAAAAAGCAACAAAATAATAAGTAAATTGCATGATAGATCTAAAAGGGTGTTTACATTATCAGACTTTTTATTTAAAAAAATAAGTGGTCCTTTATCTGATGGAAAATAGTACAGTGTGTGAAGGTAAAAAAAATAATCGCATGCTATTTTGTATGAACAAACTGAGGGTATGCATTTTCATAACATTTTTCATCAGAATTTTTGGATCAGAATTCATACGATTTTTTGTTCTATATCCTACATCTCTATATAATTGTCTCTGGTTTCATCAAAGCGCTGTATGGAAAAATAACTATTTGAATTTAAATCTCAAGTTTGAACTCATATTATAACTATGATATTCAAAAACTACCAATTGAAACTTGAATTGAAAATTTAGTTTTATCTAAATGGAATTTGTTACCAGATCAATCCAATCTATTAGTTAGTTGCTGCAGCAATTTTAACAATATTTGGCTCAACATATTGATAAGAACAATTATTTTTAACGCATGAAATATATAAAATAATAGGTAAGAAATCGATTTGGAAATGAAATTGTTCTTGGTTTAAAAACTTCGAGCTATATTCTAAGAATACACAAACTCGCTCCTATATTTTCATATTTACATAAGATTTCCATTATGTACGTACATACATTTAAAGTAATTATAATAAAATATATACAAAACATATACAATTTTAAGAACACAGAAGCTCTTACAAGTTTAGCTGTTTTGATTTTTTTTCATTTTTATACGGCTTCCTAAAATATTTTGCCATCCCTACGCTAGGGTAAAATAAGCTATCATGTGGTGTGTACAAAGCGGAGTGTGTAACCCTCGAGGTTAACGTGCGTCCAAATATTATTGATACCAGCTAAATTATTAAATAAAAATAAATTTTGTTCGAAAATAGTAATTTTGATATCATGTTGAAAAAATATAATATATTTACCTGGAAAATATTAATAAATACTTCTGAAATTTATTATATACTAATTATTTTCCTTTTAAACCAATTTTATATATCCATACAGTTTACAAATTTGCATACTAATTTTAATTACATATACGTTTACCCTATTAACAGATATCATACAATAATTCCATTTAAATGAAATACCTTTTCTATATACCTAGGTAAATAAATCAAAACTTTGCTTATTTGGATACAAATAATGTGGTCATATATATTTCGGATTTTTTAATTAATTATACAGAAAATATACATAATGTTATAAATATATAAATCAAATTACTAACCAAAATCAAATCATTAAAGTTGAGTTTATCTGATGTGGTGAAACAAAAATAATTTTCCTAAAGTTTGTTTTTTAAATAAAACTGCAAAGAAAATGTATTAATTATATTATATTACACACAAATTTCATTATTGAAATTAAATAATTTGTATCAACAATTATTATTGTGGTTATCTAGCACTATATTTATTATATTAAAATCAAATTCTATATAGTTTGATATTTTAAAATAGTAATATGAAATAAAAAATAATAATTTAAATATTAAATATTGATTTTAAAATAAAAAATAAATTAAATTAAAAATTTAATTTTGAATTTGAAATGTAAAATTTTAAATAAACAAATAAAAAAAACATAAAAATGTAATTTCCTTCTTTAGAAAATTGAAGAAAAACATACATAAAATACATATGTATATGTCGTCGGAAATCTACATTTAATAAAACAAATCTTTCTAATCTAAATTAATATTTTCATTAAAATTTTCCATTGAAGTTTTACTTCGTTGTTATTGTTACTATATATATTAAAATTTTCTTTAAAGAAATAAAAAACTTTAAAAATAAAAATATGGTTAGTAAAATAATTTTTCTAAAAATAATTTTTGATTACAAATTGTTGCTTAGCTATATTTGAGAAGTAAATTCCGGAATCAGGAGGGATAGATAATAGATTACTAAAAATGTATATATATTATTTTTTACTTTTAATATTTATTACATTTTCAAAGAAGATCAGATTTCGGGACATTATACTGATTTAACTGAAAAAATACTTCTTTACAACGAACTACCAATGTCGATACGACTCTTACACACTGGCTCCGTGTAATAACGTCTACCGCCTACTCCGAGTTTCAGAAAATAAAATACGGATTCTAACAATCGTTACCAAGTAAGGCGGTACTCAAAAGACATTCGAATGTGAAAATTGATGGCAATTTAACTTAACCAGGTCCTTGTTCACAATTTCGCATCTATTCTCGTAAATTTCATTAAAATATTCCGATTGCTATTTGTTTTTTAATTGTAGTGCACTTAGAAAGTTAAAAATTGCTGGATTAGTAAAGTTAATCTAATTTATTTTCAAATTTAATTTTCGTTGTAATACACTAATTCCTTTCAAAAATGAAATAGCATACACTAATTTATTTTTTATGCAATGACGTAATCCATTTTCTAGGTGATATACAAATTCATTATACAACAATTCAAGTAGTATTGCTTTTGAAACTTTATTATTTTTAAGATTAATTTTGTTAATTATTTATAATATTTATTGAGTTAGACAGATTATTTTTTTTAATTTTGGGAACATTCACCATTTTCATTAGCTTACATTACATATTAAATAAATTAAATAATTTAATTAAAACGCAATTAAAACTTTGAATTCTTTATAAATTTATTTATACTTAATGATACCTATCAGTTATGGAATTTTATAATTTATCATCATAAAGTTAATCTTGTTCATAAAATTCTTAATCAATGATTATATGTAGTTAAATTATATGGCAAAATTAAATATATTGTAGTTCGTATTGTATTATTTCAATTTAAAATCTATACATAATCCTTTCTAAAAATAAACAAAACATAAAATATAAATTTGTGTAAACCTTCTTTACAAATATTTGAATAAAAGATTATAAATTTGTGATATGTTAAACTAACATTTTCTGACATTTAATTTTCATTTATTAATAATTATTACAACAATATTTTATAAAGTTTAACAAAACATGAAATTATATTATGAGATTTCAATTTTATTGTTTCTAATTTCAATATAGTTTTAATTAAAATCTATTTTTCGACAATATAACATTTTCTGAGAAAAAGAAAAAATAAATATAAATACTAATAACCAAGGCATGGAATTATGTTGTGATACAAAAACGTCACAATAAAAATGGAAGCAATAAATTCTTCTACCGGCACTTTGAAAAATAGTATTTTTGAAATCTTTTTTATAGTCTTTATAATGGTAAAATATTAATAAAAACTAAATGCATTGCAATATAGCGTACTAATTTTTTTATATTTAGTAGTTACATAAAAAATCAACATAGAAGAAAAATAACAAAAATAATTTCATTCTTTTTTTTTAAATTAAAAAATATGTAATAATGCACTTTCTTTGGTAGGTATACCAGAACAATTCCTTTTTCAAATAATATCTTTACATAATATCATTTTAATAATTATAAATAATAAAAATTATTTAAAAAAAATTTACTTTAAGTTCCTTCTAGCTGCTTTCAATAAATTTTTGTTATGTTTTATTTCGTGTTTAAATTCACTACATGAAATTTTTAAATTTTCTAAAATTAGTAATTCTGATGCAACATTTTTTGGTAGAAGTCTATTACGATCATCGCGCCATACGTTCGTATTTCAACTTTTCCTAAGTTGTATTCGAAAGTTACGAAAATTTGTTTGAAATTATCAAAATTATTGTAAATTATTTAATTTTGTTTGAAACCGGTCCATTATATGGACCTGAAACCGGCAAGAACAGCTGTAAACCGCCTTCCCCGGTTCAAAACCGGTCACCTGGGAACCCTATTTGAAACAATTATGAATATTTATATAAGGGTTCGGCTACACCGCATAACAGAACACATTTTATGGGCTTGTTTTTAGACAAAAAATATAACACTATTATTTCTATTTGAAAATATTAAAATTAACTCTAAAGAAGTAATTTGTATTTTATCACTTTTGCAATATTACTTTATTTATTAATAATATCATATCCAATCGTGGATTAAAGAAATACATGAAGTTTATTCAATATTTTCAATATTTCTTTAAAATTTGAATATATTAGTAACTTAGTGTACTACAATAGTATATAATTCTGCAGATAACCGAAGCTTATAAATTTTATACATCATCTATTCAGTGATTAAAGTCATTCAGAAACTTAAGCGTTTAAATATACTTAATTACATCATTAAATATATATTGTATATTGAACAATTGTCACAAAAACAATAGATTCTATCAATTTGATATTCTAACAGGATAAATAAGATTGCTAATTAATAAATACGTGCGTAAAACTTTTTAATTTAAATCCCTAGTTAAATTTAAGTAATATATATAATATATGATTAAGTCGTGTTTTAGTGCAACAACCAAATTATAATTAACAGTAGTGGCAAATAAAAATGTGATTCATAAAGATATGTATGTTTACAATATACAGAATTGTACTTCCATTATAGAGCAATAACCTAGTGTACTGCTTGGCCTAGTCCTAGTGATAATGGTGTGCTGTGTGATCTGCTGTCGCTCTAGGTTGACTCTTTGACGCTCTAAATTGACTCAGCTTTTAAAATAAACCATAATAATTACAAAACTATTACTATGTATTTGTTATTTTATAGAACTTCGAAAAATGCTAACGGTTTAGAAGGCATGCTTAACCGAAATGAAATTTGGAGCTACATTTGTAAATGTAAAATAGCAAAAAGCCATAACCATTTCATTATTCATTTATTTTTTTAAAATATTTCATTCTTAAAAAATCTATAGAAATGATAATAACAGAGAAGTATAGAAAAATAATATAATAATTAATAACTATAGAAATAATTTAAATTTAAGTATTGGTAATGATAATTTTTTTTTTTTGTTGGTAGTTTTTTATAATAAGAATTCAGCTTATCCGTTTTTTTGATAGTAAGTTTAAATGAATTTAAATTTTTGTTGTAGCTACACGCAGCTTATTTTCCATTATATCAACTAATCCAGTCGTACTTTTATTTTCATTTTAGAGATAGGAACTGCCGAAAGCACATATTATTCGTATTGCCGGTCTCTTCAAATTTTGATATATCGTCTCCAATATTTTTTATAAAATTCATTCTTACTACTATCATCATATTCTTTAAATATTTTTTTTTTAAATTATCGTGGCGTTGTAAATCAACAATTTCCATTTGAGGTTAAGATGGCAGGCACTGTAATGACATCAACATTAAATGGTATAATGAAAAAATTCCGATTTTTTTTTATTTCTTTAAAGCGAAAATCAAATTCTTTAGCCAAGTTCTCAACATAATTTGTATATTTGTTCACATCTTTATCAGGAACGTAAAAATTATTAAGTATGGTCCATTTGCAATATTTGGGTAACAAAAAATATACAAATTTGATGAATCGATATTAAATTCTGCCATTTTCTTGTTTAAAATACTTAAAAATCCGATTTTATTACCTACCATAGCCTTTGATTATTTGTTTTATGAGCCGCACATGGTATATAACAGTGATGGGTAACCTTTTCGAGCTTGAGTGTCATAAAAATATTTTTTTTTTTTATAAAATAATATGACGTGCCGTAAAAATAAAATAAAACCAATGCATAATATGTTTGTGTAAATAAATTTCAGAACTATAATAATAAGCAAATATTTTTGTGTTAATAGATTCGCCATCACTGGTATATTTGTATTAAGTTAAATAATAAGAGCAGCAGAAAATTATTGAAACAGCCGCGGGTTAATCATGCCTGGTTAAATCTACTGCTATCAATAAATGTTTCACTTGCAAATAAAAGATTGTTCACACAAAGAAACTTATGATTCAGAATCCATATAAAAATAGTAAGTTCAAATTGTCACGAAACCTCTATATTTGAAGAAAACAAGGATATATATGATGGGCTATAGCGCGATCGGAAGAAGAAGAAGGTAATGGGCAAGTACGAAGTCAAAAAATATTGTATTGTAAAGTGAAACTTTCATAATAATATTTTTTCATCAAATATTTAAGTTATTTTTCCAAAGTTTTATTTGCAATTACAATTTTTACATTATATCAGTTCATATTCTTGCGATACGGTGTTAAAATATATGAAATTGAGTTTATTTAATAACATTTTTTTTTAGTGTCAAAAATAAGCAGAGACGGAAACCGGTTTCTTGAACCGAACCAAATACCATCGAACCATTGAAATTTGGGCGAAACAAACCAAAACCATAACCAAACCACTTTTTAAATGTAACTGTTAAACCAAACCAAAACCAAACCATTTTTCAAAATACTCGTTAAACCGAACAATAAACAAATAAATAAGTTTAGGTTTAAGGTGCGGTTAGAGAATATAAGGGTTTTGAAGTTCAATGAAAGTTCTTTTAACAATAATTTTTTTGCTGGGACGTTTAACGTTAAATTTTCTGCTGGGAATTTCAATTTCTTCTTGAGCTTTTTTTTACGTCTTTCGTCAAAGAATTCTCGAGAAGGAAACAAACACTATAAGTTTTAAGTTGCGTCGTTGCGTGTATGAAATATTAAAAAAATAGTTGTATTTTTTTATCTTCTTATAATAGATTTATAATAGCAAATCAATTTAATAATTGAATCATTATAAAATATGTAAGTATTTTCAGTTTCAGTTAAATAATATGAACTAATTATTTATATTTAATTTATCACCTAGCCTGTAGAGTACAGTTACTTTTTGAAGTTTTGTGCGCATCCATCGCTATATTTGTATTTTTTGTAAATAATACATATTACCAATTTAATGAAATCATTATAAAATAAAAATAGTAAGTGGTTGTTTCAGTTTATTTCAGTTAAATATTTATATTTTATTTATCCCATAGTCCACATCGTATACTGCGATTAATAAATATTACCTGCTGAAGTGAAGTTGCTTCTTCATCGTTATAATAATTCTATTTTTGGTTTTTGATCATCGTTATAGTTCTATTTTAGCTTTTTGATGTTTTGTTGCTGAACATCATTGTTATAGTAAGTATTTATATTTGTTTTTAACTAACTAATTTATTTTCGACTAACTATTTATATTACAACTAATTATTTATATTTTATTTATTCACTACCATAAAGAACATGGCCAGTAACAACAATAAAAGACATCCTGTGTTCGATAAATTTGTTTACGACAACGTACTGAACAGCAAGTGCAAAGAATGCAGTGTTATTATGACGAATAATTACCCTGAAAATCTAATGAGGCATCTCAAAAGAAAGCATCTAGAATGCTACGAGATTATATTTAGATGCAAAAAGAAGAAACAAAAATAAAACAGCACATAGTATTATAACATACACCAAATCTTCAATTAAAAGCATTCTCTCTATCACAAAAACGCAACGAAAAATTAATATTTCAATTACTGCCAATGAAGTCAAAGAAGCTTGCATTGAAATGGTAACGAGGAATGGCAGACCGTTATCCATTCTTGAGGACAGTGGTTTTCACAGAATTTTAAATCCAATCCTAAATGGGTTGGATGAAAAAATAACTATCAACAGACACAATATAAGAGATGATATAATTAATAGAGCTAAAATTATGAGACACGCAATCTCAGAAAATCTAAAAAAAATGTTTTCATTAAAAATAAATAGTGCGACTAGGTTGGATAGATCCGTTTTAAGAATAAACGTGCAATTTATTGAAAACAACAAGATTCAAATCAAAACTCTAGCTATGACAGAAGTTAAGATCAGACAAACATCTCTCAAATTGTAATAGACGTTTTAACTTTGTATAATTTAAATATCAATCAAGTATACACAATTACCACGGATAATGGAGCCAATATGTTGAAAGCAGCTATTCTACTCGGCGAAGATCACAATGTGAAAAATGTTGTTGAAGAAAATAGAATTATATTGATCGAAGAAGAAGAGGACGAAAACGAAACAGAAGAAGAAGAAGAATACTTCTATAATCATTCATATTTTATTACCGATGATTTCTTAATTAATATGGAGTATGAACTAGGAGTTTTCATTGTTAACTCCCAAAAAGATTTCCTTTTTGCTGCGCACACGCTTCAACTAACAATTGGTGATATTATGAAAGATGTTTTATTTAAAGAAACTTTAGAAAAAGCAAGGCAAGTCGTAAAAAGGCTTCGCACTAATACGGTCTTAAATTTACTTAAGATTGAAAAATTTAGAAACCCCATTTTGGATTGTATTACACGGTGGAGCTCGTCGTACAGAATGTGTTTGAGGCTGTTAGAGTTAAAATCTTTTTGTACAAAATTTTCAGTTGATTTTGAAGAGTTGCACTTGACCGCTGATACCTGGAATAAAATTGATATAATTGTAACCATACTAAAGCCAGCAAATGAGACATTTATGTCTCTTCAGCACAGCCAATTAACATTGGGTGATTTTTTTAGTGCTTGGATTATATGCAAACTCAAAGTTTTGAAAATCAATAATGAATTTTCGAACATATTTATCACTGCACTGGACAAACGGAGTTCGAAAATAATGCAATGTGATCCGATGATGGCTTGTATGTACTTACATCCCAGGTATAAAATTTTATTAAGCGACGCTCAAAAAATACAAGCGAAGGCACACCTTCTTAAAATTTATTTGTATATATCGAAATATTTAGTTGATGAAGCCGGAATAGAAAATGATACGATTAGCGAACTTGTTAGCGATTCGGCATGCGAGGAGAAGGTTAATGAATTGGAGCAAATGATGAAAACCATCGAAAATGATAAACAACAGGGTCTTCTAAATACGAATCAACCAAATTGCATTATCAATAATAACACAAATGATATAATTGGGAAAATACAGTCCTTTGACAATATTAAACGTGTTTCTGTTGCAGCTAATTTTAATATTCTAGATTTCTGGCAAAATTATTCTGTTAAGGAACTGTGTGATCTCTCAAAAATTTTGTTTTCTGTGCCGGCGACACAGGTAACTGTTGAAAGGGCATTTTCAACTCTTAAGTTTGTATTGACTGATAAGCGGAATAACATTGAAGATGTCTTGCTAGAAGACATACTTTTAATTAATTTAAATTCTAAATAATTAGTTTAAATACGCTTTATTATAATTATTTACTTTATCATTGCAATATTCAATATGGTAGTTTATTTCGTTTTTGTTTTTTGTTTATTTTAATTTTGACTAAGAGGAAAAGACATACTTGTTTCTGTTAATTAATTTTATACAAATAAATATAAAAAAATATTGGTACAAAAAAAAATTTAGTTGTTTTTATTTTTGAACCAAAACCAAAAATTAAGTGGATCTTTGAACCAAAACCAAACCAAACCCAAATGTTGACATTTTGGAACCAAAACCAAAAATCAAAGTCCGAAATTAAATTTATCGTTGCACCAAAACCGAACCACATTGAAAAAGCTTTTGGTTTCCGTCTCTGAAAATAAGTAAATAGTATTTTTAGACCCAGATAGCAAACAGGTATCTTAAAAAATATTCACATTTTAACATTTTTTTAATTCGCTTCAGATTTTCTCGTTGTTTTATTAATAATATATTATTTATATTAAAAATATTTATTTTTGTTTTAAAATATAGTTATATTCAAGCAATTATATCTTTAGAAAATAAAGAAAAATATATATATATTTTTTTTTTTTTAAATAATGGGCATTTATTTCATCAGCCTTTTTTAAAATGATACTACAAATATACTTTTATTAAAAATTAAATAAAATATGTAAAAAATACAAAAAGAAAAACTTAATGGGCATTATCCACAGCCAAATTTAACAAAGTGTAATAAAAACATAATAAAAATAAAATAAAAATCAAAGAAAATACAGATACGTCTTCTGAACCAAAAATTCACTCTTCGAAATTGGTATCCATACAATTTAGACATAAGCGTTTACTGCAACCCATGCACACTGGTTTGTTGCATTATATGCACGTGTGGAGTTTTCCTTTAAGTCTACCTGGACAAAAGTAACATAGCCTAGTACATGTAGAAATGGGTTCCAATGGTGCCATTATTGCGTCTGTACCCAAAATTCTGCTTATAGTGTCTCTTGTTGCACTAGAGACTTATTCATTTACTTATTAATTTAAATTTTGATGAAATTTTTAATAACCTAGCTAGACAATAACATTGATTTATTAACTGCAAACTTTTACTCAGCTCTATTTGAATGTTGCGTTTTGTCTGCGTTCCGATTTCGCCAGGGACCGGGATATCGTCATCCCCACCATGGTATAATAAGGAACATCGCTCACTCCGTAATTGTAGAAACAAATTATGGCAAAAAAAAATTAAAGTCTAAAACAGACTCCGACTACATTGAGTATCTTTGCGTTTACGTAGAATTTTCGGATTTATCACAACTATTATATGACGAATATTTAAATAAAATCCAAACGGAGATTCTATCAAAAAAATTTGGCAATTTATCAATATTAAACACAAATCAGATGGTTATCCTTCTACATTAAAGTATTAAGATAACTCATCAAATGAGTCTAAGATAATCACTAATATGTTTGCTAACTTTTTCAGTCAAGCTTTTAACGACAACCAATTTCAGCCTGATGAAAATTATTTTTCGTACTTAAATAATTGCAACCAAACTAATATCGGTTTTTTTAATATTAATTATAATGATGTAGTTGGTAAGATTCAACACCTTAAAGATGATCACTCATCCGGTCCCGATGGTTTGCCTGCTATAGTTTGCTGTAAATGCTGTAACTCATTAGCGTACCGTTAACATTTCTCGATCTTGACGTATCACCACAGATTTCGCCAAATCGTTTGATAAGATTTCACACAAATTAATTTTGTTCAAACTTAAGGCCCTCGGTTTTCCTCCGGGGGTCATTCGCTGGCTAGAATCATATCTAAATGATCGTCAATACCGTGTTTTATTTAGGTCCTCTACTTCTGACCCTTTTATTGCAAAATCCGGTGTTCCACAGGGCAGCCATCTTGGCCCACTGATTTTTGTATTGGCAATAAATGATGTTGATTATATTATAGTTTATTCGAGTATACAGAGAAATTTTATCCAATCCTGATTGTAATATTCTTCAAAATGACCTAAACAAATTTGAAATATGTTGTGCTAAAAACCACTTAGAACTTAATGTAAGTAAATCTCAGACAATTACATATTCTCGTAAACGTTGTCGTTCCGTTTCACGGGATTACTTCATCAATAATGAGATTGTTTGTCGGGTTCCGACCTTTCGGGATTTAGGTGTTATCTGCGATGGTGAGCTTAATTTCAGATCATACTACGATAGTATTGTAAATAGGGCTAACTCACCGCTAGGTTTTATAAAGCGATGGTCCAAGGAATTCTGCGACCCGTGTAAGTCACAAAATCCCTTTACATAACCATAGTAAGACCTCTGCTTGAATATGCTAGTCAAGTATGGTCACCATACCATGCAGTTCATATTAATCGAATCGAAGCAATTCAGCATAGATTTGTCCGTTTTGCTTTATGGGGCCTACCCTGGGTAAATACTTACAATTTACCCCCATACCGCGATCATCTTAAGCTCATCAACATACAATCCCTTGAAAAACGTCGTGAAGTCGCTGACATTTTATTTGTGCAACAGGTCATTTCGGGATTAATAGAGTGCTCAGCATTCTTAGATAATATTAATATAAACGTCAATGCGCGCTCTCTAAGATCTATCCCTCTTTTTCCATTAAATAATCATCGCACTGATTACGGTTATAATGAGCCGTTCGGTTCACAATAATGCTACGTGAAGTTAATGCTATTGCAAATCACTTCGATTATAACTGTAGTAAGCTCATTTTGAAAAGATTGTTGTACAGTTACACGTAAAATCCAAGCCTAGTGTGTCTCTATTATGTCAGTTGAATGACTCTAGCATGTTGACTAATTGCTAAAAATTAGCATGCTTTCGTTTTATTTGGTTTTTAATTTTAATATTATTTTTTCATTTTATTTTATGAACTCGAATCAAATTTCCAGGTGCCTGTGGGGGATACCGTCCTTTTCAGAACAGCTGAACCTGCGGTTGCCTGGTTACTCTATTTCTTTTTTTATATTTTTTTGCGACAATTGCATTTTGCATGATTACACTTATATTTTTTTAATATAAAATTATATTGTTATAATTTTAAATTATACCTTTGTATATATATTTTTTTTTTTTTTTTGTGGACGTAAAATTGAATTGGTAGGTGACGGCGGAGGGAAGTAGTATCGTTCTTTTCAGAACGAGAAACCCAATGCAAGTGGTAACTGGTCAACTCAATTCCAATTTTGACATTTTTCTTATTTTTTTATACTATTTTGAAATGGCAGGTGACGGCGGAGGGAAGTAGTATCGTTCTTTTCAGAACGAGAAGCCCAATGCAAGTGGTAACTTGTCAATTCAATGTTTGTATATTTACTAATATTTGTTTGTTTTCGGTGTTGGAAACATCAGAGCTTAATCTACGGCGGTTAGTAAATATTTTCTCAGCATGTGGAGAAAGTGCAAGAATTCAAGCATATAGATGAAAGATATACTTTTATTTATGTCTTAATTGTGTTTTTCACTTTTGGTTTATACTAACATATTTCTTCTATATGCTTGTGTTCGCTGATCCGAGACGTTATCGGTCTCCCTCTTGGGTCCCATTTTCTTGATTACGGGTAGATGTGGGTTTACGTTAGAGATGAAAAGGTGGATATGTAATAGATACTAAATTACTAATTTTAGTACCTATTTTGTATTTTTTAATCGTGGACCCCAGTTTCTATTGAATTGCATACCAAAAGGATAATAAACATTAAAACGAGTATAAGCCGTTCAGGCCAATGTGATTAATTCCATAAAATAAAAAGTAAAAAAAACCTATGATTTTTACAAAATTTAAATTTAAAATTCCCTTTTTTTAAATTACAGAATGTTTTTTATAAAAAGTCATCTTCAAGGTGAAGGCTATAAAACTAAACAACGTACAAGATGATATACCACAAAAAAACTGAAAAATTTGTGGGAACAATGTCAAGTTGTTAAAATTGTTTGAACTTATACTTTTTAGTTACTGAAAATTAATCAAAATTTTGCACAAATTATACAAAAAAAATTGCATTTAATATTTATATTATACACTTTTTACAAAAAAATAATGCAAATAATAATAATTTATTCATGATGAATAGGAGGAATATATTTTAGTAAATTCATCATGTCTCTTTTTGTTTCTTTTGAAATTTTGTTTCTTGGTCTATACCTTGTTTTGTTTTATTGATGTTAATTTCGTGAAATTGTTCTTCATCATTAAAACTATACTTGAATTGAATGCTACTTGGTTTTAATTTCTATAATTTGATCTACCGCATTTTAAGCCAATTGATTCGTAATCCAGGGCGTCTACTACCTAGTCCGAGTTTCGGAAAATAATATTCGAATTCGAATAATTCTAACTACGTAAGGCGAAACTCGAATGGGATCCGCATCCGAAAATGAAATGACAACCTAAAATTCGAATATCCTATTACTATGTATTTCTACTTTCGTACCCATTTTTAAAAATTTCATTCGAAAACTATTTAGCTATCGAATGTGCTTTTCGTTTACTAATTTTCTTTTAGTTTTTTTTTTGTAGTTAATTTATTAATAAAAATATATTGATTTGATAGTGTTTAAAATGTAAGTAAAATATTTTTGTATAATTGTTGATTAAATGAAACATTTTTAAGTTTTGTATGTACCATAAAAGATATTTGAATATACGAAAAATATTTGAATATTTGAATATTTTAAAGATAAAATTAAAGAAATTAATTTTTGTATTGGCTTTAGGGCAAAAGTAAGTACCAAACCATCACAATTCAGTACAATGGTTGATTTTATGGACCAGCATAAAGAAATGGCTCAGGGATATTTGAAGTCTGCAGATGCACGAATTGCATCTTCAAGGTTATGGGAACGATTGAGTTTGCAATTGAATGCAGAAGGACCTCCAGTACGAGCAAGTATTCAATGGAAAAAGGTAACTATATAGTATAATAATTTAATCTACGTTATTTAAAATATTTACCTTTAATAGGTATGGGCTGATTACAAAGTCCATATTAAAGCTAAAATGAGGAAGAACAAACAATCAATGTCAGGAACTGGTGGCGGTCCAAATAAATATTTTTCATTTACACCGACAGAAGAACGTGTAATTGAATTAATAAATTTGCAAGACGCTACTTTTGGAAATACTCAAACTAAGAGTTTTGGGCCATCATCAATTAACCGTTCTGCATCTGTATTAGACATGGAAGAAAGGAATTTTAATGATGAAATTATTATTGATTGGGAAAATCAAGAAAATATTGCTGTTAGTGACAATGAAATTAATACTGACTTTGAACTGCCAAATACCAATAATGTAAGACCGAGACCATCAACTTCTTCAACACAACAATCAGCTTCGACTAGAACAATTATTTCAAAAAATTCATTAATTGAAAAGCAACTACAAAATCAAAAAGATTTCCACAATAATATTTCGGAAATTTTGAAGAAAAGTGAACAAAATAGTGCAGCAATTGCAAAATATCTAGGAAAATTGTACAATTTAGAAGATAAGCAATATCGTTTAAATAAAAAGAAATTTGAAATGAAAGAAAAAATTAATATTGAAAAATGTAGAATGCATAAACAAAAAATTGAAATGAAAATGCAATACTTAAAGTTAAAAGAAGAAATACTAAAGCAAAAAAACTCCAATTGAGTTGCCGTGTTCATATATATATTATTTTTAAATGTTATAATATAAAATTTATATTTATTTTATTACATAATTTTTATTGTTGGTGCAAATGAATTGTTAAAAGCATAACAATATGTTATATTATATTATTAGTTCGCATAATTATTTTCTTTTTTGTTCCTATTTATTTGGAAGCTAAATCTTAAAGTATATTATTTTTAAGTTATTTATTAATATTAAATTTCAAAAATTCTAATTACAAATTTATTAAATTATTGTTTGTTTATTAAAACAAAAAAAAAAATTTAAATAACAATAAAATTAACAAAAATTTCGAACTGAAACTATATTTTTTTTATTTAATCTAAATTAATTATTTATTAATTCAATTTAAAGAATTGTGACTATAAAATATTTTTAATTGTATCTCGAATTTTTTTAGCTTCATTAAGCAGAGGATTATTTGCAATTTCTGCATTATTTGGAATTTCTACCTCAACATTATCTTCATCTGCTATATTAAAATCGATAGGTATTTTAAAATCAATACAAATGTTATGCAATGCACAACATACATTTAGTAATTGGGTAGCTTTAGATGGCGAATAGTGGAGCTCTCTTCCAGCCAGCAAACATCTAAATCGTCCTTTTAATATACCAAATGTCCTTTCAATTATGTTGCGAAGTTTAGATAACTTATGATTGAAAGTTGCTTCAGAACTCCATTCTGCAACATTCCTATAGGGTGTCATTAACCATGGCTCTAAAGGATACCCCGAGTCACCTAAAGCATAATTATTTTAAAAATATAAATATTTGATTAACAATAAATTTGTTTATAAAATACCTAGGAGCCAACTCGATTTATCTCCGTCATTGTACCACCTATTAAAATATTCACGTTCTGTGCTCATACCCCATACATGAGAATCATGTGAACAACCGCCATAGCATCCATTAACTGACCTAATTCTAGTGTTGTGGTCGCAAATCTGCAATTATACGAAACGGTTAAAATATTATAAATAAATATTGAATTTCACTTACCACCATTGCATTTATACTGTGTTTTAATTTCCTGTTAAAAAATAAGTGTTCATCTTTAGCTGGACGAATTATTTGAATATGTGTTCCGTCAATTGCGCCTACCACACCAGGAAATCCGCATTTTTCATAAAAAAATCTTTTTGCTTCCTTTTTCTCCAAATCCGACATTTCCAGATTTATTAATTTTGGACACACTTTGTTTTCTATTGCAATGCATACTTCTAATATCACTTTTGATATAGTTTGTTGAGCTAAAGCTATATTCATATCTTGGCCAATTGAATGTTGGTATCCACCTTCAGCTAAAAATCTCAATGTAGCTGCTAATTTTATAATAGCAGGCACTGCAGTCGACCGTTGCGGTGATTTCAGATCATCCTTAATTTCATTCAATAAATATAAAAATGCATCTTTTGATAATCTGAAATTTTTTCTAAAACTATAAAAATAATACTTACTTTAATTAAATTTGTTAATAGTTAATATAAAAAAATGCTTACTTCTTATGTGGTAAATCCATCACATTACTTTTGTCTCTAATTGACTTTCGTTGGATGTATAATATCCTTTTATCTTTAATTTCTTCATCATCACTTTCACTAAAATATATTTCCACAGAACAATCCATTTTCATTTAATTTAAAATTTCCCATACAATATTATGTACAAATAAAAAAAATGTAAACAAATCAAAAAAAAATATTTTCCTGTCAAAATTGAATTTTATGAAATGGTAGCACTATTTTGGATTCGAATATCTTACGTAGTATGGATTGATCCGAAATTAGGATCTGCCTGATACGAAATTCGAACGATTCGAATTTCTTAGGTAGTAGACGCCCAGTTTTTTTTTTCTGTTAGTGACGGCATCTTCTAAAGGTTTTGTAGATAGAAAATCTTTGTGATTCATTTCTATAATTTTGAATTATAACCCAATCACCAGGACAAAAAATATGCGGATTCTTTTTTGCAGAAGATTCTATAATTGCTAAATCTGCGTCATTTGGTAAATAACTATATGTCCACTTATTAAAAATTTAAGCTCAATTGATTCATTCAGCTCTTATGTCTCCACTAAGAATCAACTTTAGTAAACTTAACACAGTTTTTATATTTCGATTCTGTCCCGTGCACGAGTCTGAGTACATTATTATTTTTTTACTATTGTTTGCATGTATTTTAATGTGCTTAATAAGATACACCACCACTTCTTGTGAACCCCGAGATCCTTCAATTAACGACCATATATTCGTGTAAACTTTGTTGGTATTTAAATTATGAATACCAAAATTATATAAATATATAGGTTTCTCATGTAATAAGCCACGGAGGTGGACATTTTTGGAAATGGTAAAGCTTTATGTAAATCAAAAGTAAATACATAAATTTCTTCTCTGGTTGATTCTATTTTTATTTTTAGGCTATCACATATGTTTGTCAAGTATCTTTTGAAGGTGGCTTAAAATGTAAGTTAAATTTAGTCGAAAATATAGTATAATTATACTTTTCCTTTACTGGGACTTATTGTTGCTCTTCACACTGGTCGACGTATAATTAATAGATTTTCCTTATGGTAAGGTCTGAATCTAATTATCTTCGGCCGGGATTAATAATAATAATAATAATAATTGATCTTTATTTTTCTTTATAATTAATACAAAAATTATAAATTATATTTATAGATAAATACTTAACAAAAAATAATAAATTCAAGTACTTAAAATTTAAAGAAAAATAGATAGAAGGCATTCTTTATTATAAATAATAGTGTCGAATGCCCCTTTAGCAAATTATCTTGAAATTATGTTATGAGCTCTTGTATAATGACTCGTAATAGCGGGAAATGAACTTATATGCGATATTACATGAAAATCATCTATTCTGTTACTAGGAATATGCTGCTCCCGGTTGTCCTTCAGATTTTCCTTTATACAAATATTATATAGCCGCCTGACCCTGACGCTTACCTGAAATGTTGCAACAAAATATTTTTTATACACACGAGCATCTTTATTGTCCAATCTAATGTAATATTCGAAGGAATTAGATCTTGGTCCTTGGATATTATTCCTAGATTATTGCTTTTTGACAACAGAAGCTTTAATCAACCCTCTTAAAAATATGTTCTGCTTATGGTGATCTTGAAACTTGTAGAAACTTTCCATAACTTTTTTTCTTTGAGAAAATGTTATGTTAAGGTTACACTTTCTTAAACAATTGCAGAGGGTTTATTACTAAACCTCTTTGCAGCAATTGTTTTGTTATTTCTATTTTTATATTCTTTCCCTTGTATTCTTTTTAGTTTTTCAGCATTTCGAAACCATTTCCCTGGATTTCTTCTTCGTTTTCTTCCAACCGTCCTATCAATTTCGGCGTTAATGTTATTTTCTTGATTTTCTTCATTCAATGAACTATCTGAATAGATACGAATAATATTTCTTGAACCTGGATGAACTGGCGAATCACTTTCACTTCCAAAATTTTCTAAAATTACTCTTGACATTTTTATATTTTATGGTGTTACAATACTAATATAAAATAAAAATATTATGAGCAGTGATATTGACAATACAAATGCAACTACCAACTAGATTAATAGATATTATTATAACAAAAAATATATTACGGTTGTTATCACAAAGTAATTTTTTGTAGTACTTTTTAATTGTTCTTCATTGTTATCAAAAATAATAATTAATTTATTGTATATTTGGAATTAATTTAAATTTTCTTTTTATTCAGATTGGCTTCTGAAATTATCATGAAAATAATCAGAAGCCATAGAAAAACACAACCAAGGACAAAATCCTTTAAAAACCAGAACATATATTATTTATTATATGCGTAAAATTACCAAAATTAGAAAAATTTTAAAAAGTGGACTTAATCACATTGGCTTCTGAACGGCTTATATATCAAAACAACCCTGATAATAACTCATTCATGAAGCTTAGACTGTGACTTACTATGGATCGAAAAATAATGATTAAGTAAAATAAAAGTGGCACAATTTCTTATCACTTAAGAAATAAATATTTTTTATGGCACAGAAAGAAACGTATTATATTAACATTTGCCAGTTATGGCAGTGGTTTAAAAGAATATACCAATTGCGGAAATCGTGAAAAGATGTCAATATCAAATTTTACAAATAAATACTTGAAAATTTACAACTGTATACAAAGTAAGGTTATTCTGAGATAAGGAAATATAAAATTCAAGTTATCACGAAACGTACACATCTAAAATTAAATTTAGTGAGCAAGAAATAACACTCTTACATTACATATCCGAAAGTATTTTTTATTGTATATTAAGTATACATATAACACTTAACGAATAGATATAACGCTGTGACAAAACAATGTAAAAAACAATATTCAAAGTGATGATAACCTGAAATGAAAAACTGTATAAAAGATCACAAGTCCTTTTTTATTCTATCTCTATAAAACTAAATGGTATAATTTTTTGGATTTAGATTTTGCTGAAGATTAATTTTATGATATTCACACTTAATAGATTTTTTCTTGGCACCCACTACACTATATATGCTTTCTGGTTATGTCACTTGGAATGATTATGTCATGTGGTATATTTTTATTTTACGATTTTTTTGTTGTACATTTGGGTTTTGGATTAGTTATTATACACTGAACACTGTTATAGAAAAAAAAACAATAATATAACTTAAGTATTTACAGAAATTTGCTTGCATAAATTAATGTGAAAAGTTTTGTATTCTCATTATCCAGTCTGTAGTAGTAAAATGGTTCTTTATATTTGACTAATAAAGATAATAATTTCAATTTGGTATAGTTACTTAGTTATTTTTAATTTTGGATTTCCATTACTTATTTGGTATGATATTAAAATTTATTTACGTATTAGTTAATTAAGTTGACTTGTAACTATATCTGATGACCCCTATAAAACCTTAACAATAAACAAACCACTTCACACCAAATATCAAACTGATGATTCCCTAGAAGTCTAACTTTACTTCTATAATAGTATTATTGAACATTCACAAAATAGTAAAAATTTGTTGATAGCCCATAATCAGTTTTTGTTTCTTCTTAAAGTATTTTCTTTGTATTTTTATATATTCCATTCCATACTATATGCAAGGACATTTATAATATCTCAAAAAAAAAATTGTTAGATCCTATATTTATCTTATCAGTCTGTTAGAATATTAGTGGCCACGACAATACATACCAAAACAACTTAAAAAACCACTTTTTTGTGGTCAATATATGGCCACAAAAATATTTCATACATATTACTATTGAGAAATTTGTATTTATTGCAATTTATTTGAACAAAATGATAAATCAATACTATTAGACACAATTTGTACGTTACCGGCCCATTTAACTAAAGTAATTCAACTAAAAACAATTCGTCTAAAAATCCATTCTACTAAAACAATTCAACCAAATAGCAATTTAACTTTTAAATTGCAATATATTTTTATTATTTTTTTTAGTTTTTTAATAATTTTACAGTAAACAAACAATATTTCAGAGGACTTTAATATTGCACTACACAAAATTATAAAAATTAGTAATTCAGATATATGGCAACTAATCGAAGGACATAAGAAAAACCAGGGTGAAATGGAGTTTCCAAAGAAACAGCTTTTAGGCCAAAGAGAAATCGGGATGGCGCAAAGAAAAAAATATAAAAAAGCATGGGAATATTTATCTCGTTTAGTAGCTAATTTTGATAAAATATGAAATAAATTGCAATTGTAACTAAAATTGATTTTGTAAATTAAAATATATAATTTATGTGTCTTTTCTTTTATTTTCTTATTGACGTGTTACTTTTTATGTTCTTTATATTATATAAAACTATAATATTTTATTTGATTATACTTTTTACAATGATTATATAGGTTAAATAAATTTAACGTTTGTAGCAGAACCTACTTGGGTAGGGGCAATTCAACCTTTGCGGCAAACGTTGAATTGCCCCTACCCAAGTAGGGTCTGCTACAAACGTTGAATTGCTTTAGTTAAATTGCTCTAGTCGAATTGAGTTTTAGTCCTGCGGTTACTTGAATTGTCTTACTAGAATTGAGTATTAGTCGAATTGTTTTTAGTTGAATGGGTCTAGAATCCAATTTCTACACATTATTTCCAGCAAAAATCCAATTGATTTGAAAAACGTGACAACGTAATAAATAATACTTTGAGATTTTTAAAATACCACAAAAATTTGTATATTATCACACATTAAAAATGTATCATCTTTTTTTGAATTGAAGTGTTTGGATGGAATATATTTATGAAAATTGGTTTTTGAAAAATATTTAAAGAGGCACCATTTTAATGAAATTTAAATTTATATTTGGAAAATTTCATAAATAGTTTTCTATATTATTTAATTTTAAATAATACGTTTTTAACGCGTAGTAAAAAAATAACTAAATATTTATATAAAAAATACTTTAAACATGATAAAAATAGGTTGCGGTAAAACTTTTATGAACTTTAAAACCAAGAGAAACTTATAAATACGCGTATCATCTAATTAATGCTAATACAAAAGGGATTTGCATTTATTACTTTATTAAAATATCAGTTATTCTTTAAGGATTAACTAAATTAATATAATTTCATGCTTTTATGATTTGGTGTTGGTTTTATGAAACTAAAACCATTTGCTCACAATAAATGCATCACTATTAAAGACCATTGGCTTGTTACACTTACAAAAACTTACACAGCCCAAATAAAATTAGTATAGTTCCAAATTGAAATTAAAAATATCAGGACAACTTTATAATTTAGGTACTATATGTAATACCGACAACGGCAACAGTATACAATGAAAAAAGTTTGGTAAGATTAAAGTCGCTAATACCCTATCCCGCGAGTCGTCGACTATATATTAGCTAGTCGTCCACTATATTCGATATATAATTAAACTCAGCCGATTCCTGTCGGCTGTAGTCACGAGAGGAACAATTTTTTTAAATAAATTAAAAGTTTAAATTTGAAATTTTATAATTTTTATAAAACATTTGATGTTAAAAATCAAATATTATTTGTAGAGTGAGAATTTATGTTTTTTATAAAAAAATTAGTCTTAAAAAAATTTGGAACAAAATTTTTTTAACATTTTTTCTAACACAATATTTTCGAGAGGCGAATAGCAAGGTGAAAGGAGAGGTCTACTTCAATCCGATACTTCAATAATTAAAAAATAGCCTATCAGAAATACTGCGGAGTAATTTATTTAATTGAAATTAATTTGGCATTAATTAATTAATTTTCTTTATTTAGGAAAACTATAATAATTGAGTACCAAATCGCTATAACTTGACCGACTGATACTAAATGGTTGGAAATTTTAAACTCAAAGATAAATTTAATTATGATTGATTTAAATAATATTATTTTTTCAGTTTTATTTTTCATTAATATTAATATAATTATTTATATTAATTATAGATAAATTAATTATTACACTATTATTATTTATATTAATGTTTATTTTTGTTATTAATACTTCAAATTTCTTTTCCTGTAACAGGTCGTGATGGAGCTGCACCCCAAAAACCTAGTTGTCGTTGATCTTTTTAGTTCTTTACTAAAGCAATTTTGCTTTTGCTTCATATATCTGGAGATCACATATAAAATAAGAAACACACCCTTAGAAAAATCATGTAAATTTAAATATGTGAAAGTAGTACAAAACTGCCTGGATTATAGATTCTCAAATTTCGATTTTTTAGATTTATGCAGACGCTTCAAAATTTTAAAAGCTTTATTTTTATGTATTATTTAAGTACTGTCTACACCTTTTTAATATCTTTTTTTAAAGAATCTGTTACGAAAGTAATAAAAACCGCAATATGAGATTGTATATTATTTATTTCAATTTGGATTGTAATTCCTGTTTAACGTTTTAACTATTTGTAAGAATTTAAGCCATCGAAAAAGTTTCCTTCTTATATGTATGTATATATTAACATCATAAAATATACGAAGTGACATTATAAAAAAAAATCATGGTTAGAATAGATTGTATCTACAAGGAAATCAATTTTTCCTTAAATATTAGCAAAAGAAAATGTCAAAAGCAAATCTTTTGTGATTTCAAAAGGTACAAGCAAAAAATGATGATTCCTTTTGTAAAATAAATCAGTTTGCTTTCTTTACAATTTTTTTATTCACTTTTTTTTTTTTGAGTCAACAAAATCCCCTTTCGAAGACAATATATTTTTTTAAGAATTTGTGTAAAGAAAAATAATCTTTTCTTATTTAGTATTTTAGATTTTGCTTTTTTTATAAACGAAAAAAAGCTTTTTTATTTCTATTAGAAATAGATAATATTTATCCAACAAAACTCATATGTTAAAATTAATGAATCCAATTTCTTGTACTATATTCCATATTATTTATAGTTAACCTATTATATGTTGGTACGTTTAAATACCTTTTTATACATAAATATGTATAAAAAGAGCTTATATTTTTATTTAGCATACAATACAAAATGAAAGTCAAATCACGTTAATAACTTTCTACCAAAAAAACCTTCGAAACAAAAATGAGAAAGCTAATATTTCGGTTAAGGCCTAAAATACCTTAACATAAATTGTTTTATGTTTCATGTATAATTATCCAAAAAGTACTTGGGTTTATACTATATTTTTTATTAATTTCCGTTGCCCAAGAAAGGCTACATAAGGCTATATATACACACATATATATATACATATTCATATATGTATGCGTGGTTCTCTATTCATAATATTAAAATATAATAAGAAAATATTAAGAAAATTATATATCTTATACCATGTTTACACTTAGATTCTATACCCTGGTATAAAAATGGTGTTCACACTGAAAAAATTTAATATATTTTGACATTAAGTTTGAAAATCAGCTGGTATTGAAAATAAAATAATTGCAAAAAAAAAAAAAATTAATGATTCTAATAATACTTTGCCAAGATTGACAATTGTTGTGTAGGGGTGTTAAAATTCATTGAAATTTAATCAATAATATCGAAATATTGCAAATGGAAATGAATCGATATTTTTTTATACCTTGTTCAGGCAATCCCTCATTTCGAAGTGGGTATACGGATATTACAATATAGAATGACAAATTTTTTGAATGGAAAAATGAATATCATGTTTATATTTATGATATAGCTCTATAACTAGGTACTAGGCTCAAGTGTGGTGTGAACATGGTATTATGGTAAAATTTGTATAATAAACCATGCTAGTAATAAAAATTAAACTTTCGTGTACCTTGTTTTTTTTTTTTTAATTATACATATACATAATTGTTTTGGAAGGTATGGATTGTCTATATAGTAATAATGTTGATTTTGTAATATTTATAGTTAATTATATGATATGGGTAAGGATAAGGTTTCATGTTTACTAATATGAATATCATAAGTTATATTTGAAATGAAAGATATTTGCGGTGGATATGGATGCTGCCATATTAAGGTAAATATAAAATAATACTCTTTCTAACTAATAAAAGTAGCACATATTTAGGAAATATTTTTATTTGGCAAGTATAATTTTTTTGAATACTATGTCTAAACTCGGCAAATTTTAAAATTACAAAGAAAATTATATTAATATGGAAGCTGTAACTCATGCATACCAAAACTTTTTAGGCAATAGACATTCATATCACTGCCACATTCATGTTTTATGAAAATTTTTGAGTTGGATAAATCCTATCCAAGGAAAGCACTCCAAAATTTTCATACCAGAGAAAAATGATGGGAAACTGTGCCCAGTCCATAATTGATTCAGGCGAGTACACAATCCTCCTTATAGTATATATATGGAGCCATGGGGGATTTCAGAAAACATAGTTTATATAACTTTTTTTTATCTCGTAATAGGACTATGTACTAAATTATATTTTATTTTATTTCACTGTAAAAACAGTAAAGAAACCTAAATAAAAATTCATTATGAAATATGAATAATAATAATTATACAAATAAGAAAAATTAATAAAAGTTATATACGAATTATTAATAAAAAGTTCAGCAAAAAAAATTAATAAAAACTATACATATGTATGATGTATGCATGTATAAGAAGAATTAATACAGATGCATATATTAAAAATTTATATTTTTTCTTATATAAAGTAGAATAAAACTGGCAGCTTCACCGTAAGGACTATTTTCTGAAAAAATTAAAAAGCGATATAAGTTAAGACTGAAGTTAAAAGATTTTTTCTTTCCATAATTACCTACTACAAGCGAATTTCTAATGTACGTGAACTTTTTGCTAGTTGCGTTACGTTTTAAGTTGTCTTAATGATAAAAAGATTGTTCACAGCTTGATGTTCATGTTGTTGTTGTTGTAGCAACTCGAGGTCCGTAAGACCATATTTGGTTTTACGATCCAAGACTGCAAAAAAAAAATTAGTCTTTTTATTTTCCTTTTAAAGAATTTACAAATCATGTTCTCCTCACCTGGGCATAGCTCCTACCGATTTAGCTCAAATTTAAACTCGTGTTATGACCTAGTTCCTGCCACATAATTTTCAGGGCCGGGAGATGAGGCATGGGAGGGGGACCATTTTCAAAAAAATCATGTTGGGTATCAAATTAAAGGTATTGATGGGCACATCTCTTCAGTAATGGTCAATTGTAGTAGTGTTAACTGCAATTGTACTAGAGTAGAGCTTCAGTAAAGGTAGTTTAGTAAAAAGGAAGTAGACACCTAATAAATACCATTGATTCTGATAAATACTATCAATCTTCCTTATATATACTATTAATTCTGATCAGATTTGCTACCATTAATCAGGTCTCTCTTTATATTTTTTTTAGCTTTTTATTTGTTATTTTTTTTTTTTAAATTTTCTTTTTATTTATTTGTTAAATGTTATATTATGTAAATAATTTTCAGTATTTTTCGTAAAATAAAAATATTTTTTAGATATGATCTGCAAAATATAGAAAAACTTTATAAGAAACAAAGAATAATAATAATTCAATTTAGTCCTTTTCTGGAACGTCCGTTTGTTTATGTTATTTAAAAATTATCTAATTAATATTATATACACCAGTTTTAAAATATAAATTTAAATTTTTACAGATAATTATTAAAATCTGCGTTGGAAGCGGAATGAAGAAAAATCAAAATGGCTAGAATATTCCATCCATTAACTTGTATAATATTATGAAAACAAGGATAATATACCACTGTTGAAACCATAAGAAGCCCTTAAGTATTAAACTACTTTATAATAGTTCACACTTTACACTTTATTTTGAAAGAAATTTTATACGGAAAAATATGAATAAACTTTACTAAAATGAATAGTTGGTTTATTTAAAAATTTTAGCTCATCTATCGTTCTAAACAGTTGGAGTTCTAATATAGGATATATTTGCACTACACGAAGCCCTTAATTATTAAACTAGTATTATACACAGAGACAAATTTTTATAAATTTAATATATCTATTTTATGACTATATCTTTCTTCTTTTAAATATATATACATACTATACTACCAAAAAAAATCCTTTTGAACCTCTGTACAAAGATAATTATTTATCTGAATCTTTAATCTTTGAAAAATTGTATAATATTATATAATGTTATATATTTATTAAATTTTTTTGTTCTTTTTCTATTTTAAATAAACTTTTCTGTAATAATAAGCCTTTTTTCTAAAAAAGAATTATGAAACAAATTTGTCTCACGTAGATGATTTGTTATATTTAAGCTTAATCGTGATAGTAATCAGTAATGTAATAAATTTTATGTTTTTATTTTTATTATTCAGTATTTCGTCCTTTGATATTAAATAAAGAATTTTAATCTCATTCTCAATGCAGTGATATTTTCCTTTTATATTTATTAAATATATATTTCATGCTGATTAAATAAGTAAATAAAAAACTAAAACTTTATAAAGGCTAAATATTCAGAATTCATATTAAAAAAATTAATTATTGAGTAATTAAATGAGATAGCATTTTTTAAAATACATTTTAAATTATGTGAATTCTTTTGAATGAATGATTTTCGCGAACAAAAATAAAATACGTGTTTTAGTGCTGATAAAAATGTATTTATCAGGGATGTTAAACAAGAAACTTCTTGAAAAAAACGATATAGAAGACATAGACATATATCATATGTAACAACTAAAAGAAACATTAAATTTAGAGTGTTGAGAATTTGGGTGCACGAGAGAATTGAGATGAGTATTGATGATTGAAGACTACAGTACAGAGCAGGAATGATATTTGGTGTATTTTGATTGTACACTCAAAAAATTTTGACTGTTTTTTTAAAAAAACCTGTTGTTAAATCGGTTATTAGAAACGCTTAATAACAATATTTATTGACTTAATAGTATTTTTTCTTAAAATTATAAAATTTATAGTCATATTAATCACAAAAATATATTTTCTCAATAAAAATTATTATTACAATTATATTAACATTAACAACTGTTAAAATAACAGTTTTTAGTGTTAAAGCTATAACATACTGTCAAATTTATAATTTTTGTTGTGAAAATCATAACAAATTTTGTTAACATTTGTTATTGAAAAAAAAGTTTTTGTTATTACTACAAGAATATAAATTATTAAAGTAATAGTAAATTATTATTTTGAGACTCATTGTCATTGAAACAATAACAAGTTGTAATTTTTAAAGTCTTAGTTATTAAAATAATAATACGATGTATTTTTAATAGTATTTGTTATTAATTTGATAATTTTTGTTTCTAAATTATAATACAAAAAAAAAGAGAGAAAAATTGTTAGAAAGTAATTCTTTTAAAAACTTTTGGTTATTTTTCCAATAATTATAATTTTTAAAATAAAACGAAATTTGTTATTTTAATAACCAATTGTTGTTTTAATACTAAAAATTATTGCAATAATAATTTTTACTGTACATTTTTTCTATTTTTGTGGCGTCTATTTTAAACATTCATTCACTTGCGTATTTGATTTGAAATCGATCAGTAACTAGTGCTTGTGTAAAGAAATTGTGTAAAAATTATAAATAAAATATTTGTGTAAAAAATAAATTATACTATATTTTACAAATATATGTAAATTATTTATGATTAATATATGTATATTTATAAATACATAATAATAAATGGACGAACTGGATAAAACCTTGGCAGTTTTAAATATTCCAGAAATTATTACACAATATAAATATTAAAGAAATTTTTCGTGGTAAGTATTATTTTTATTATTATGTTTTATTTTTTTTTATATACACATATTTAAAAGCAGGTATTGAATATTAAGAAACCTTTAGAGTTTAATATATATATTTTTTTTAATTATTTAGCAGCTGATTTAGATGCTGATTCATTGAAATATATACATCCACATCATTTAAATATTTTATTTAATAAATATTCGTATATTCCAATTGGGATCCAAGTAATAGTTGAACATCGGATTTTATTGTGGCAAAAACTTTTTAGGCTTGGATTTTAATGTAATAGAAATCTATTTAATATATAAGAATTTATTTTATAATATATTTAATTATGAGGTGTTTTTTATGTAAAGAAGATTTTATTGTAAAAACTCTAATGCTTCATTTAAAGTATTTCATTCACTTCGAAATGATAGTGAATTTCAATGTTATGAAGAGAAATGTTTCCAATATTTTTCCCATATGAAATCATTCAGGAAACATATTAAAAACACGAAGAAAAATCAACTTCAGTGGAACTATGTTCATCGGAATTAAATTATGCAAATTGTTTTGTACATGAAAATTCATTTGAAAATGTCGTTGAAAATACCATTAAAGACCGGGCTGAAAATCCTCAAATTAGTAGTGTAGATTCTCCAAAAAAACCACATAAAGTTAGTAAATCTGATTTAGCAGAAGTATATAAGAAATCTTCTGAATTTACTGTTCAACTACATAGCATTCATAACTTTAATAGAAAAAATGTTTATATACAATTCAAGATTTAGTTACTAATTATTTAACATTTCCAATATCAAATTATATGGAAAAATTGGTTGATTTAGAAAATCTACCGCAGGAAACAAATAACTCTTTAAAAAATTTAAAGGAATTCATTTAAAAATACTAATTCAGATTTTAAACTAAATAAATCATTATCTAATTGTGGATATCTTTGTCCATTAAAACAATTTTCAATCAATGATGAACTTGATATATTAACTCACAATGGTGAAGCAATTTATGACGTTATTTCAACCAAGGGTGTTTTATTATGTTTAAGATTTCAAATGAAATATATTTTAGAAAAAGTAGGAATACATATTGATGAAATAAAAAATAATTGTGTTGAACGCAGCGTGTTTTCTACATTTCTTAAAAGCTAAGCCTGGAATGAAAAAATTGCAAAATATTCCGATAAGGTTTGTTTGCCTTTTTTTTATATATTTCGATGATTTCGAAATAAATAATTGTTTAGGCTCTCATTCGGAAAGTATAACCGGAATATATTTTTCATTTCCGTTTTTAGATTGTCTATCGAACTTTGAAAAAGTGTTTATTGGTGGATTTATAAAATCAGAATACTTTCGGACTTATGGAAATGATAAATGTTTAGGTAGTTTAATAGAAGAAATATAGTTTGTAGAAGAAACGGTTCTAGTCTTAAATCTAGAAAGTGGTGATTTTCATGTTTTATGTATTCTAGGTTTGATTATAGGAGATAATCTGGGAGTCAATAGTATTTGTGATTTAAGCAAGTCGTTTTCATCTTCTCATTACTGTAGATTCTGTACTTACGACAGAAATGAAACAAAAGTTATTCATAAAGTAATGTCGGAATATAAAAGAACTATCGAAAATTATGATAGTAGTATACTAAATTTGACATTCAAAGAAAGTGGTTTTCAGCAAAACTCGATTTTTAACTCTATTCCTTCTTTTCATGTCATGGAAAATTATTTCGTAGATATTATACACGATTTGTTCGAAGGCATATGCCATTATAATTTATGCCATGTAATTACATATTACACAAAAAATGTCAAAGTTTTCTCTCTAGAAACATTCAATAGAAGAAAACTTAATTTTAATTATGGTCCTATTGATATAGGAAGTATTTCTGGTGAAATATCTATAAATGATCTAAAAATCGTAAATTAAAAATGTGTGCTAGTGAAATGAAATGTTTTTGTCATTATTTTACATTGATTATTGGTGATTTGATTCCATAAATTGATGAAGTATGGGATTTTGTAATTAATTTTCTAAAATTATAGATATTTTGTTATCCAAACATATCACAAATGAACAACTAACAACATTATCACAATTAATTGAAAAACATTTAGAAGAGTATTTACACCTTTTTAATGACTCTCTTAAACCAGAACACCATCTTTTATTACACTACCCAGAGGTGATTAAAAATTCAGGTGTTCCTACAAATTTCTGGTGTTTTCCGTATGAAGCAAAACATAAGGGAATCAAAAGTTATGCTAGGTCTACAAATTCTAGAAAAAATATTTGTCTAACACTTGATAAAAAAGCTCAGTTAACATTGACTTCATTTCTAACACAACCTTTACAAAATTATATTCAAATCGAAAGTAAACATAAAATATGTAGTAGTTATCACACAGCATTTTGTGAAAAATTTAAAATAGAACATAGCATGATATTATGGTATTCTCAAATTAAATATAAAGGCACTTTATACAAACAAAATTTTTTTCTTACAAAAAATAATGAAGCATTAGAGTTGTTTAAAATAGTAGAAATATTTATTCATAAAGATCAAGATTTTGTAATAATTTTAGTTGATCAAATTAAAGTAAACAAATTCAATTCTCACTATCAAGCTTTTGAAGTTGATAATAAAGAAAGTGTTATAGTAGAAAAAATATTTATGCATATAAATAAGTTTTCAGGACCTCCAATACACATTGTTAAAACTGTTACTGGAGCTAATATGTTTCGTCTTAAAAACCACTTTTAATTAATTAATTGTTAATTTTATTTTTTTAATTTTAACTTATTTTTAATTTAATTTTAATTTAGTTTACTTAATATAATATAAATAAAATATAAAAGATAATCTACTTCTACATAACAAATTTGAAATGGATACGGATACGGAACCAGTTACATTTAGCAGCTCTGATGGTGGCCAAAAACAGATATATTATCTTCTGTTGATAAATTTCCTGTACAGATGGAAGGAATATATAAAAGGAAAATTAAGGAAACAGCCTCTAAATCATTAATTGGTTTTCTGCATACAGAAAATATAAAACATAGTAAGTTTTTTAGGAATACTTAGTTACATAAACTTTTATATCTTTAATAAACTCATACATCTTTAACATTTTAATATATATAAAAACTTAATTTCATTTTCCTTTACATTACAGATGGAAAATTATTGACAACATTTTATTTATTACATTATGTATTAGTACCAACTGCAAGAATCGTTATAACGAAAATGAAAAAAAACATAAAAAATATTCGATTCGTGATTCACAAAACGCTTTTTTAATTTGTGGTCACACGGTTAAGCAGTTGGAAGAAGAGCTTGAGAAACGAATACAAGAAAAAGTTCCAATTCAACCTTTAGAGGATCCCATAGGTGATCCTATTCAAATCTTTGTATATTACGACAATGTACGGTACGAATAAAGCTGTGTTGCACGAGCTATTGATATATGTTTTAAATTATTTCATATTTTCAATTTAAAATATCCACCACCTGCAAATTTATTTTGGACTTTCATACAATCATTTTTTTATAATATGAATGATGAAGACCAACATTCAACAATTAAAATTTTAATAAAAGAACTAAATCAAAACGATAACTAAAAAAAAAAAATATTTTTGTATTCATAATTATATAAAGTTGCAAAACAATCTGTTTCAATTTCTGTTAAATCATTTAATATGGAAAAAAGGATTATTATTCCAATTTAATTAACTAAAACTAAAAAAATGTAATATATTACAAATATAAACTAAAAAGTAATGTATTTAAAAAAAAAATTGTGATTATGTTATCATAAAATAGTACTTTTATTTTATGTATAAATAAAAATCTTATATAATATGTAAAATATATTATTAGTTTTTGTTTTTTAAATTGAATTAAAAATACCGTATATGTATTTAAAAAAAAATTGTGAAAAATATTTTGATATATGTATACCGCATATTAATAAGTAATTTTAATACATATATATATACATAATATAAAAATAAAATTAAAGAAAATAAAAAATGGTTACCTTCATTTTTAAAACTAAAAATAAAAAAAAATATATTAAAATATAAAACTAAAATTAAACAAAATGTATTTTGAAAACGCTTTTGAAATCAACCAATAAAAGAAATGAATAAATAAAAAACATTAATTTGCAGAAATAGCTATAATTAATTAGTTTTTATTTCACTACCATTTCCGATTAACACTGAAGTTAAATTGACAATTAGTATTGTTGAAATAATAATACGAATGGTAATTTTAATAGCAAAATATTATCAAGATGAAAATAACCTGCTGTTAAAATAATAACTCGTATTGTTAACATAATAATATAATATTTGTAAATTTAATAATCCCCTTTTAAAATGACAATTTATATTGTCAAAACAATAATTTCCTCTTGTTGAACTGACTACCATTACCATTAAATCAATATCTTCCACTGTTTAATCAATAATTTTACTATCAAATTTACAAAAATTTTAATTAAATACACAATTATTACTATTAAATTAATAATATAAGTTATTAAGTTTATAAATTTATTATTAAATTTATAACAATTTTTGTTATTTATGTTATTCTCTCATTTTTTTGCTCTCTCTCTCTGAATTGTTATTATTTTAAGAACTTGTACTTAAATTAATAACAATCTGTTATTGGAACTATATTAACAGTATTTTTCTTAGTTTAATTTCATAACCAAATTTTTTTGAGTGTACTTAAATTTGATGAAAAATTGTACCAAAAAGACAAAAATGGTACCTAAATATATTTTTTTAATAATGTTTTTTATTTTATAGAACAACTTAATATAAATATATAAAGGTCAAGCTCCATTAGTCTTGACCTTAAAACATTTATTTATTATTATAAACAAAATAAATATAATTCAAAAGTATCAAACATATAAATTGTATACTATAGTAATATTATTCAAAACATACTGTGTAATAATTTAACTATTATTAAACATTTTTACCACATTAAATTAAATGAGATCATTCAAGTAGTTCACCTTCTTCAGGGTCATTATTTGGCTGGCAGAGAAATATGTTTTAAATTCAAAATATTGAAATTAAAACAATCACTATAATTGGCTTTAATTAAATTTTTAGTTTGAATTAATGCCGAACAAGTTTCCAAAGTCAACTTATTCCTGCATTTTGTTTTTATCAAATTGTGACAAGAAAAAACCCGCTCAACACATGCAGAAGAGTGTGGCAAGGACAAAAGTCGTTGAACAATTCTAAATATATTGGCAAACCAGAAAAAATTTAATTTTTTAAAAAAATCTCGTAAATAAGTTTGCTATTTTGGAATTTGACTTTTTCAATTTCTAAAATAATTGACACTGAAAAATTATTTCTTGGAAGAACTACGAAATGATGAAAAATAAATTGTGCTTAAAAAAAATACATATATTAAATTAAAAAATAAGGTACTTATTAGATAACCTTGGAAAATTTATCCACTTTACGTGAATTTTTATTTTTATATTTAATACTTAAAGATTTGTTTGTCTTCTCCTCTCTTAAATTATTATTTATAAAATTCTTATAATTTGTAAGTATAATATTTGCCATAGGTTTGCAAACTTTAGCTAAAATATCTTCAATATTTGTGTTACAATTTGTACATATTAAATTAAAATCAATTGAACAATTATCAGCCTTAAGACTTTGGATTGTCAATTTTGTTAAAAAAAACAAATTGGTTCCTTTGTTCCAAACATTCTTATTTTAATTCTTCGTTTTTTTTATTTCCTAAAATATTGAAGACATATGATAAAATAAATATCTGACATAACAAGTTGGAATCGATAGTCCACCACGCTGTAGTTGATCACAATAGTCATCGTCGATGTATTAACCTAATATGAATGTTATAATAATATATAATACATCATAATATATAATGATAACTTACCTTTAGATTCTAATTCTAACTGGTCACATATTAATTCCATATTGCTACAATATTTAAAATTTTCTGGAGCGTATTCTAATCCAGTATTGATACAACTGATTGATTTTTTTATGTAATATTTGAAATTTTCAGTTGAATTAAAATTTTCGCTGATATTATTAATATTTATTGTGTAAGACAATATATTTTAATTTGTGACCATAGTAAGTACTAATTTTCCACCTAAATTAAAGGAATCAAGTTTCAATAAGTTATTAAGAATATTTGATTTAATTTACATTTGCTTAATATTTCATATTATTTATGTTAATCATATTTTACAACACAAAAATCATGACAGACAATTCATTATTTATGATTGACACATTTTATTCTACTGCTAACTGGTAAAACATAATTAAAAAAGATTGTTCGAAAATCAGCCAATCCAACAAATTTAATTTAGATTTAAAGTTTTCTTTAAAATTTTCAATACTTACTTTTTATCTGATCCTCTTTTAAAAATTTAATGATTAATTGTTCATTTCTATGATGAGCGTGATTGCGTCTTTCATTGGGATCAGTCCTAGGTTTCGAAACAGGTTTTGATTAATATGCTGGACAGCCTGGGAAAATAGTTCGTTCCGAATTTTCTTTTAAGCGAGGATTTTTTAAAGTTGTACCAGGAATTTGTTGACCATTACGATAGGATTGCCGTATTATATATCTGCCGCAATAAAATGATGCTTACAAACTACCGAATATTTTGTGACGGTAAAATCTTTTCTAGGTATGTTTTTCAACCACTTCTTTTTTAATTCTTCATTTTTTGGAAATGAAAAAATAGCTAATTTTTTTTATTATTATTCTTGTTGGTATCGTAATTTGTGTTACAATTCGGAACACAACACTTTCTTGGCAATAAATTTAACAAAATAAATAATTTTTTAGGTTATAAAAAACCATGTTTTAATCACAATATATTTTTAAATGCTAAACATTTAATTCTTTAAAAACTTAATTTTTTTAATACTTACTATTTAATTTAACTTATAATTTTTTTATATTAACTAGATACTAGAATATTCTTATATCAAATTTGACGTTTAATAATAATTAATGACGGACGTACACATATACATACAAAAACCAGCAGCATCGCTTGTATTATAGTATAGTACGTTGTGTTAATAAGGAATAAAGATTTTACTTGAATGTAGGGAAGGGATATCAACCTTATTCTAATAAATAGTACAGTACTCTTTTAAACTTCCGCGGCTCCGCCTGTTTTGTACTACCTCTTTTTGAATTTTTCACCAAAAGTACTCTTTTTAAAAAAAATATTAAAAACAAATCACAAATCAATTTCTTTTAAAAAATGTTAAAAACAAAACAGTCGAAAACCAAAACAGTTAAAAACAAAACAGTTTAATTAAAAGGTAAATTAAACATTTGTAGAAATTAAATATGTTTATTCCATATTAGCCATATTAATGTAAATTGTAAAGCTACTACTTATATTTTCATTTAAAGTCTTTCATTTAATTTACTTTGCAGTATTTAATCTTAATTTAAAACTACTGAAAAAAATACATAGATATTTTTAGCAATTCAGAATGTTTGTAAATTCAATGCTGATTTGGGTAAAAAGTATGCAATGTTCAAAAAATCTAAACTTGAGCATGACGCTTTTTGTGGCATTTGTCAGGTTATAGTTTCGATTTCTAATTTGACTTGGATCAACATACTCTACAATAGGGAAAATACAGATCACGAATCCAATCATCCAGTACTAATGCAAAATTAGATTTATTTTTTGTCAGAAAAATAGTAAGACAACTCAACAAAATTATATCGCAGACGCAGTCCTGCGACTGCTCAACAAAATTATATCGCTGGTTGTTTGCCGACTCCGAAGTAGCTTCAAAGATTTCTTCTGCCAGAACAAAAACAGACGCAATAGTAAACAATGTTCTGGCACCTAACTCATTAAAGATGACGCTTAAAAAATACACGATGAACACATTTCTCATATAGGCGTATGCACAGATGGCTCCAATCATAGCGCATTAAAATTGTTGGACATATTAATTAAATTTTTTGACCAGGAATATGGTATTCTACGTCATTTATGAGAAATTAAATCTTTACAAAATGATAAATCTGACACAATTTGTGATGTAATTACAACTACACTATACAAAAAAATAATTTAGCTGAAAAATGTGTAGGTTTCACAGGGGAAAATTGTAACACAAATTTTGGTGATTCGAAAGAAGAGGCCAGAACAATGTTTTTCGTAGTTTAAAAAAAGGATTAGGGAGGGATATCACTGGAGTGGGGTGTCCTCCACATATTTTAAGTAATTGCGTGCAGCATGCATTGGATGGCTTACTTTTAAACGTGGAATTAATAATTTTAAAAATATATAATCATTTTTTTATAAAAATGGTTTCCATTCGAAAATTGAAAATATGAAGAAAAAACAAATTCCTTAATGGAAATAAGCGAAATATTATTTTCCACAGAGGAAATATTAATATAAAGAAGAGATAAGGAATTTATTCCATTAAAAGTCAAAAAAATTATTCGCTCAAATAACGATCAACCGAGAAGTCATGAAATAAAAAATAAATCAATTCACGTATATGAAAGAGGATTAGAATATTTACATATAAATGATTCGTTATTGTTTGATCAAAATCTATAAGATTAAATCATTTTTTAGATAAAAATACCATGTGAGGAATTTTCAATGCAACACAGTGCGGATAAATGGACAAGCTATTTTAAAAGTAAAAAAAACGACATTTCCGTAGAATTTTTAAAAATATGCAATTTTTATTTTGCAAACCAGCACATAACGCAATTGTAGAGAGGGTGTTCAGCCTAATGAAGGCACGCTGTACCAATGAAAGAAACAGACTTTTACCTGAATCGGTAGAAAATATTTTAATGGTACAATTTAATTATAAAAACTTTGACTGCTCGGAATTTTATAATTATAAAATGAATAAGTTATGTAGTTATATATATTATTATTTTGCATACATTTTGAAATTATATTTTCTTTTTCTTTTTGAAGAAATTCGAATTTAAGGTTTTGTTTAATTTGTTAGTTCAATAAAATAAATAACAATGTTCTTTTGTATTTTATCTTTTATTTTTTAATTAAAAAAGAAGCTACTTATTTCGAGTAGTTTTTGAATTACCCCCCTCGTTTGTTGTACTCTTTTTAAATGTTATCAGTATGGTAATGGTAACCCTAACTGAATAAAAATAGTATTTAATTTTATTATTTTGTAAAAGTGAAAAATAAATTTAATTTTATTATTTTGTAAAAGTGAAAAATAAATTTAATTTTGAAAATATATTGAATAATAAATAAACTTTTACAATTAATTATTGATTGTTATAATTCAGAAGTGCACCTTATCAGTTTATTGGCGGGCCAACAAAAAAGCATGGATGGCATAATGTTTGATAATTGGTTTAATGCCTGTTTTGTACCCGACGTGGAAAGTTATGCAAAAAAAAGAAGAATATTGCCCTCAAAATTCTACTAATTTTAGATAACGCACCAAGTCACCAAAAAAAATGTAACCCATCCAAATATTAAAATAATTTTTTTACCGCCGAATACCACTTCACTTATCCAGCCATTAGATCAAGGTATCATCTTAACTTTTAAGGCATATTATATTCGCCGAACATTCTAATTAATTTTGGAAAAAGTAGAATCTAACCAAACTTGACACTGACGCAAGAGTGGAAAGAAATTTTAATCTTGAATTGTGTGCAAATTATTGCTCTGTCCGTTACGGAACTAAAATCTTCTACACTGAATGGGTCCTGGAAAAAAATATGGTTCTTCAACAAAATTCCGTATCATCTATTCATAATGAGATAACTTGTATAATAATCGTCGCCCACGCTCTTGGTAGGGAAGCTTTAAATGATATGGATGAAAATGAAATTCGTGAGTTAATTGATTTTGAACCAGATTAAATGAAGAGGAACTACGGATAATGATCATTTGTGAAAATGATACAAATGATGGCCAAAAGATTTCGTTGATATTAATAAATTAAATTTTAAAATGGATTATAGTAAATTTACGAATTTACAACTTAGAGAAGAACTTGGTAAATTAAATTTTACGAACTTAAAAGGTAATAAAAAACAATTAATTGAAAGAATACAAACATTAACAATATTGATACAAACTCGTTATCACCAAACTACATCAATGTCGGTTAATAATGTTGATAATTCTAGTTTGATAACCAAAGAATTAGAATTAATTCAAAAAGAAAAAGAAAAGGCAAAAACTCTTATTGGAAAAGAAAAAGAAGTATTATCCAAATTAGGAAATACCAATACGTGAAATGTTCATCGTCTCAGATAATAATACCTAGTAGTATAAAAAATCGAACTATAAGAGATATCTCAGAAGTTTTACCCGATTTTAACCCATAAAATTTATCAGGCCTTTCGACAAGCCAATGAGTAAAACGAGTAGATGAGATGCACTTATGAAGAATCATAATTGGGAACAGGGTGTTGTATTGTTGGCTTCTGCTACTAAAATGCATGGACCATCTAAATTCTGGTATGGTAGTGTTTAGGAAAATATAATTAATTGGAAACAATTTAAAGAAAAATTATTTTTAAGTTTACCTTCTTTAAATAATGAAGTACATGTACATCAGCTATTGGCCAACAGGAAGAGGAAAGCTGAACACACAGAGAAAAAAACATGTAAAATAATAATAAAAAAAAACATGTTTCAATATTTTTCAGCTATAAAATGGCTTCATAGTTGATTCGTGTTGTTTTAAATATTTTTTTATATAAATCCAACATTTGCATCATTTTATTTTAATAAGAAATATTTTTGAATTAAAGTGATCCCAATTTAAAATTGTATGTAGAATCCTTTTGATTTGAAATAATTTTCATTTTGAAACAATATTTAAATTCCTGTTGAATTCACCCGACCAGCATGTTAAATTAACATGAATATTCCAGTTGATTCCATTAGAACTTCATGTTAAATTAACATGAATATTCCAGTTGATTCCATTAGAACTTCATGTTAAATTAACATGAATATTCCAGTTGATTCCATTAGAACTTCATGTTAAATTAACATGATATTCCAGTTGATTCCATTAGAACTTCATGTTAAATTAACATGAATATTCCAGTTGATTCCATTAGAACTTCATGTTAAATTAACATGATATTCCAGTTGATTCCATTAGAAATTCATGTTAATCTATATCCAAGATAGCACAAATGCTACTTAAATTATTGTTGGATTTAACTAAATTTGTACTGTCTATTTCTAATGCATCTTTAATGCTTGAAACAGACGTGCGTTTTTTTGCCGCACGGCAACGCATGCGTTGACTGATAGTCAATTAGATGTGCATATTTCTTGCGCGTCCGGCGATGCAGCGAATTATGACATTTTTAAATTTGTTGTGAAATAAAACAAAATATTAGTCTTTATTGTATTTATAAAATTGTGATAATAATAAACACAAAATATTAATATCAATAATAGACACAAAATCTGATGATACAATACAATTAAAAAAAATATGTTGACAAAACAGCAAAAATCTATTGTCAAATTGTTTTTTTTTTTATTTTCAAGTTGGTGAATTTAACTCCTGTGTTGTGGCAACATTGCCGCCGCACGGCAAAATTAGAATTAGAGATATCATGCGGCAACGCACCGCATGCGTTAACGTAGTGCGTTGTCATCTAATGGGTTACATAAGAATCAATGGTTTCTAATTTTGCCGCACGGCAAAACGCACTAAAAAACGCACGTCTGTTTCGAGCATAACGCCATTTTCATTATCTACCAAAAATTTTGCAAAAGTTAATCCCGCTTTTGTACATAGTGTTAAAGGCACATTTATTCTTGAATTTATATTATTGCAATATTTTTTTGTGTTTTTATGTTTTGCCTCAAATCTTAAACTCCACATATATTTTGGTGGACCGCTATTTTTTATGAAACTAATATAGTGTAACAGAAAGTGAGCATTCGGTTTTAATTTTCCATAAAGTTTCACATAAAGTTCATTATGATCTTTTATTATTTTGTTTTTTAATATTTCTAAATCATTGTCAGTGTACGTATTTTTTAAAAGACTATCAATAGTTTTACTAGTAAAATTAATAATTTCCAATGTCGATTTGTAATTGGCACTAAATCTCCAATAATTACACATTAAAAAATCGAGAATCATTCTTAACACTTTCAATATAGCTGAATTGATACCATTGTTTACAGGAATCAATTTTAGCAATTTCCCGAAACTCATCATTTTATTTCATATTTAATACATTTAATGTATTCTTATTGTCAAATCAATAACAACTGACACGTATAACTTTCAGATCTACAAGATTGCTGCCGATTTACCATATTGTTAAATTTGACAATTTCAAATAGTTTAATATTTTTACTAAAATAACTACATAGAATTGTTAAAAATCGCAATACCAAATATATAGTTTTAATTAGTTTTAAGAATTATTATGACCTCTTTGTAGTTGTTCAAAATTAGAAACATTTTAAAAGTAACTAAAATAGCAATTGTAAAAAATGCTTTTAACTATTTTCAAGCGTTGTTTTTAGTTTTGTATTATTATCAACATATTACCAACCTAAAAAAGCTGCTTGAACAACATAATGAAATCAAAATTAACAAATCTGAATAAACAATTTTAGTTTTGTGTAAATAATGCATTTTTAACAATGATGAAAATCAGAATATTTACCTACTTCACATAACTATATATTACAATCTCTTATTGGTGAATTTACCTATAAAATATATTTAACTTTAAATAAAAAATAAAATCGTTTTTAGTAAATATAATTGTTTTATTTTTTTTTTTATATATATATTTTTTACATCAACGTTTAGTATTTGTTTTTGAATTTTTATTGAATATAAAAACTTCCATATAAAATTTATAAATTTTCAAAATGTTCATATAACATATTATTTTAAGTCTTAATTTTTAAGTTTTAATTTTTATTCTTAATTATACAATATGGTTTTTTGTCACTATATAGTGCTTTTCATTAATATTTAATAATTCAAAAACTGATGAAACAAATATATCTTTTAATTTATAAATTTTCAATACTTCGTGTTGTGGAGACTTTAAGCTGTATACACATAATTTATTTAAGTATTTTATATTTTCCCATTTTTTTAAAATCATGTAAACTTCTCGACAACCTACAAAGATATCCATGATTTCTTCAAAAACAGGGATATAAATTTCATTAATACCTGAGCATACAAAAAAACCATTTTTATTAGTGTCAATATATGTACATTGTTTAATAAAAAAATATCTTCTTTGTTGGGAAAATCTGACAAAATTGCTACATATTTAAAAAAATTATTATTACTATGTTGTGGAAGATCAATGAAAGTTACTTTTAAATCATCTTCATTCAAGTTAATGTAATGAACATATTCTTGAAATATTTACAAAGTTTTGAATGCACTGTGCCATTTTTTTAAATGGAAGATGTTTACCCTCAAATCGCATACACCAAAGTAGTATTAAGGGTCCCATTTGTCGTATAATGCGTGGATAATGTATCATGTTGTGATGTTTTGGTCGTAAATTTTTATCGGGTAATATAGATTTAAAGTGGAAATGATGTTCTTGTATCAGTTTTTCCAATTCGTATGTCATTTCAACAGATAATTTAGGAGCAAATATATATTTCATACATATTTAATATATATTTCATATTTGTACAATCATTTAAAAAAAAATCTTTAAAAATTAAAGGAATATTTGTTATAAGACACCATGTTTGATCTGCTTTCTGATCAATTGTATCTCTGTCAAATGTTATAGAATTTGGTAAATTCATTCGTTCAATTATCCGAAATTAAAACTAGCTATTCTTTCATTTATCTCAATTCGTGACAATATTTTATTTGATATTATATGGCTAAAAAAGTAGCCTAACTCCCACTGTACAACACCCTCCAGCATGTCATGCATGACGGACTGACGGACAATCTATCATATAAAAATATTCCAGTTGATTTAGAGCACAAGTTTTTTTAATTCCAAAAACGTTTGTATCAATATTACTCTGTAATATTTCAGCCACATGAGCATTATAATTTTCTCGATTTCTTAAAATAACTTGTGATTCATTAAAAAAAAATTGAATATCTTTTCTGTCAATCAAGCAATGTATACAAAAATGTTTCGCTTGGAAGGATTCAACCATGCCGAATAAGCTATTAGCACCTAAATTATCTGCACTAACAGCTACTAAGTTACCTTTGATATGAGTTTGTTCTTTTAAGAAGTCAACCTGTATTCCTTTTGTCTCCATATATTTTAAATCTGATACAATATATTCCAGTCCAGCATTATATCCATATTTTTTAATGTCCTGTGCATTTACTAATGCTAATAAGTGTATGTGTAAATTCATCGCAATATATTTGAATTTTAAAAGATTTCTTATTACTGGAATAGAAAAGATTTGATTTCATGTACTCTCCATCCGAAATATCCTCCAAAATATTAGGACAAGTAACACGATCGAAAGATAGACACAATTGGAATTGTTCGTTTTGACATAAATATTTTAATGTCTCAACTAAACTTATATACATAAATGTATCTCGTTTAGGAACTTCCATAAATGTTTGAAGTTCTTTGTTTCAACATCTATCAAATCTAGTTCCTAATGAAATTTCTTTTGGCTTTGGAACGGTATCAAAAATAATGTTTCTTCTTTTGTATGTAGTTTGAATACTTTTCACTAAACCCAATATTTCATTTTGAAAATTTACAAATTCAGTATAAATTGTAATAAAATTTACATTAGATTTTAGAAAATTAGATCTAATAAACAAGAAAATCATGTCTAAGAATTTTTTTATAGATGATATAGTTTTGTTTATAAGTGTAAGTGGAATATTTCTTGCACTTAAACCATAAACTAAATCTTCTATTTCTTTTTTTATTTCATTTATGAACTGCATTTTAAATGCATTGCTCTCAACTTCATCTGAAACTACCAAATTCGAATTAGATGTATTAATTATATTTGTGTTATCTATGATTGCATCATTTAAATTTATATTTGTATCATTATCTGTATTTGTTACATTTAAATTAGATGAAATATTTATATGTTTATGATTGCGATAGTATTTATTTTGTTTGTTACATTTTTCAAACATTTATTCATAACTTTACGAATACCGCTTTTGGAAACCACTACTGTCATGCAATCTTGATATCCACATTTAAAATTACAAATAATGCTATGTATTATTTTTAAATGAGAAAAATAAGATCTTTGATCTTCAAGTTGACAATTGCATTTAAAACAATGTAGAAAAGCCATTATGTCATTATGTGTCGTATAATTTAATATAATATAAATATTATAAGGTTATAAACTTATAATAATATTAATTTATTATATTATTATAATAATTTAATAAAATATTATACCATATAAAATTAAGTGTAATAGTATTTCAAAAAAAAATTATAAGCTTATAAAGCTATTATATAATATTAACTAATTATACTGTTATAAATAGCATTTAAAAAAAAATATTATAAGTTTATATGGAAAATAGTAAGTATTAAATAACTTATTACACTATAAAAATATATGAATTATAAAATTATTATGGATTTAGTTTTTTTAACAAAGCAACTTAGTTTTTATAATTTAACATTAAACTATTATATACCACACGCATTTGACTAGAAATGTTTGGTACCTCAATGTTAAATATGTATTTTGCAACAATTTCAGGGCATGCCTCTAATTTGATTCAAATTCAATGTTGAAAATATAATGCACTTGTAGATAAGTTAATAGGGCTCCAATTGCAGTATTGTCCGTGTTAATGGTTTTACCATCTACATTGTATATAGAGGTGAATTTTCAGGATTATTAATTTTAGAATTTCTGATCACGAATTTCCATTGGTTAATCTGAAAAAAATAAATAATTGTTCATACATTTACAATTTTTTATACATTTACAAATAATACCTCGTGAAATACCAAAAACCTCTTAAAACAGTCTTCGATTTTCGCACGATTTTTAGATCCTCTTCCCAGTGATGTGGGTGGTAATAATATTAGTAAACATAAAAACGCATGTATGGGGTTACTGTATTCTGAAAAAAAAAAAACAATAATAAAGTTAGCATTTTTTTATAGAATAATTTTTTGTGTAATGTTGCGCAAACCTAAGATTTATATAAACTTATCTTAATAAAAAAATAAATGTAAAAAGATGTACCTTTATCATAATCTCCAATCTGCGAATAAAGTTTTTCTTGTTTTGCAAGAAATATCACCCGGTCCTGTAGATCATCGTCAAATTTATCTCTGAATAAATTGCTTTTCTCCGGATATTTTTTTCCAAAGTCAATATTAACCTATGAGGAATATTAATTTTTAACATAATATACATCGAAAAATAAATGACACGAATTTTCATAATTTTGAATATATTATCTTTAAGTTTTTTTTTTTTTTCAAAGAGAAAACTTTACACAAGTTATTATCCACAAAACAATTACACATTTATCTCAATATATGCAATTTAATAAATTTAATTTATTGAGTATAGCATGTGTAATTGTTTTGGGCACAATATCTTGTGTATAGCTTTCGAGTGAAATAAATATTTAAAAAAAAATTAAATTTAAAAACTGGTTGCCTTATATAAGAGGAAAGGGCTCGTATATTTTCTTAAAGAAACTATACAAGATATTATACGCAGTCATCTATTTTACTTTTAAGAATAAAAAATCTACAAAATATTATATAGAAAGAATTAATAAACTCAAAATTGTAGACATTTTATTCTTTGTGATTTTTTTAAATAGTTTTGTGTATAATATTCTGAGTATAGTTTTATTTTGAATAAACTAACTTAAATTTTATCTTTCCAATTCTTTTACGTCTGCAAATCTTGAAAACTCGTTCAAAATACATTCGGATTTTTTATTATCAATTAAATTTTTTCGTAACTCAGGTTTTGACGTGAATTAATATAATTTCTTTTAAATCTGTAACCGGATTAGCTTCTTTGAGCCACAATATTTCTTTATGTAAATTTTCAACTTCTTCTTTATCAAAATGATCCACTTTTTCTGATTCGTTTGTATTTGTAGTACATAATTAGATCTTTTTACAGAATTTTTTTATTTTTTAGTGCAGTTCTTTGCAGAGTTTTTAATCTTACACCCAACAAACCGTCATTTTTTACTTGATTATAAATAGATAGCTAAAACAATTATTAAAAATATTATGTTTATAGTGTCAACAATTCATTATAATTTATAAATATCTGAAAATGTGTACAAAAATTAAATATTTGAAAAAAATAATTAAACTGACTGTTGCATGATTTGTTCAAGAAATGAGAACAAAACAGGTGGCTTAATTTAAACACCTTAACTTATGGGAAGCCATAAGTTAAGCTGTTTAAATTATTGTTGTCTTAAAATTAACTCTACATTGCTCAATCAATTCGTTTGTATGTGAGAAATTCAAGAATAACTATGGTGGTATTTGTGACCTTTTCAAATTATTTTTAGAAGTGGTAATGCAATATTATATGTTTGGAGTTTTTTTCATTAAAATAATAATTTGGTGTCAATTTTATTTTAATTAGAATTACACATAAATTGCATAATATTCTAAAATTGCACTTTTTTAAGTGAACCAGTTTTTATTTGCTTACATGATGCTGGTTTTTGTCAGTTATATCCCTTAATCGTGGAAACATATCTGCTAAACATTGGGCCCATATAACTTTGTCCTTTGTTGATGGTTCATTGTCTTTGCATAACAATAAATGGTCTGCTGCTATATTAATGATTTGCTGTCTTTCTTTTTTAGGTAAATCTTCAATTCCCGAATATTTTGAAACCAAAGACTCTCCATTGACAACAATCTTTTCTTGATATTTAAAATATAAAATAATATCCTAAAATAGTTTACGAGAACATGTAAATTTACATATTATGTAACATAAATATTGTTGTTAATGTCGAACGCTTAATGAAACATTTATCAGTCATTTTTAAGACATATTAAAGATAAAAACTTGATCATTTGAAAATAGACCATTTGAATAACTTGACAAAATAACGCTCACAAAAAACAGGCAGATTTTCTAAGAAATACATATAAGTACTATTTTCTGTTTATTCACTTGAAAACTAGCAAGTGCTAAAACAAAATGCTAAATGCTGAATGCTTTTATACATTTTAAACTATCAATTATATCATTAAATTATTATAACATTTTAAATTAAACGTTATATTTGTCTCTTTAAAGCGCCCGAAAATCTTTTACAAAATAACCTTTTTTGTATAGTATTTGTAATATTCATTAGGATTTTTATAAATTGTTGCAAATGGAAATTCATTTTGTGAACCATTACTTTGTTCACTCAAATTTGATTGTGTTGTTGTTAGTGATGGAACTTGGCTTAATTCAAATTCGTGTTCAATTGCAATATTAAAAATCATGTGCATTCTGTTGGGATACACGTAGAGCATGAAATGAGAAAAAGAATCTTCGGGTATTTCAATACTCTCATCATCTTTGATAATTATTTTTACATTGTCGAGCAATTTAAATGATATTTTCACTGAAATTTTTTTTGAAAGTGCTATAATATGTTTAGAAATTAAAAATGTTTTATATTTTAATATTTTTGATTTAAATAACAAAAACCATATCCATAATATAAATTTAAAATGTTAATTTATCTTCTTAACTACATTTTATGGTTTTTGATATTTAATTGCTAACCAAAAAAAAAAATCAAATAAAGTAACAGTAATCTTAAAATTCTTCACTTATGAAGAATAAAATTCCTTTAACTCATAAATACTTAAGCCTACTAATAAAAATGGTTGTACAGTTAAACCAATATTATAATATTTATCTCTTAAATGCAACAGTATATTTTCGTAATCACTTACGGTCGTGAGATGGATTATGAAACTCTCATTAGCATCAGGAATCGAGATTTTCCTTTTATTTTTTGTAGCTTTTTCAGAAAAAGGGGCTGTTGGTAAAATTACTGCATTTAAAAGAATGGTGTGTACATAATCTAGTTCTAGAGAATCTGCAAAAAAACTTCAAGTTAGTTAAGTAAATATGTTTATGCAAAAATGTATTACTTATATCAGATATTTCCATAGAACTTGCAAACACTTTTTGGGATTTTTTGTCATGAATATAAAATTCATAATAACTTTTAATATTTATGGTAAATTCTGGCCATTTGCTGAACAACAGATGACTTTTTTTTGGGTGTAAAAGTTCAAAATCAATATTAATTTAGACATAACATAAAAATGCAAAAAAACATAAAATTTTTCTTACAAAATAAAATACAAGTAATCTTACTAATTCATTAGCCCTAGAATTAGAATAAAGAGTCCAGTTCTTTAAGAATTCAAAATTTGTTGAAAATAATTTTAATTCTTTTTGTCTTAACAAAAATGACCTTTGCCATTTATCTTTAACATCATCCCAATCCGAAAAATCTCGCGCTAGTGAACTTTTTAAAGCTCTTGTAACTTAATTATCAATCTCAGTTTCACTTTCAACGGTTTGCGATTCTGGCCGAAACTGTTTATTTACCTGAAGTGAGGAACGCTTGCGTTTTGCTCGCTGGTTCACATATTTGTCCCAAAGCTTTCCACCAGGATTTCTTTTTTTTCCGCGTGCAATATAGTAATATTCCTAATAATTAAAAGAAAAATACAATATAATTATAATACATATTTCCAGATTGAAGAAGATATCCACTTCTATTTCGTTTGGGAATAGCTTTATAATTTCTTCAACTATTGGTGGCAAATCTTTTGGTGACAATTTTGAATTGTGTAAAAAAATATCTTCTAAAATAATATTAATTAAATGTGCCCGTAGTGGTTCAATTAAATTATCGTTTTCCTCGTAGAAACTTATTATAGCTCTACCTTTAAGAGTTTCTTGCAAAACTAGTTGCAGTTTCTTAAAAAAAAATTATACGTATTTAATTTGAATAAATTGATTTAATAAATCTAAAAAAATAATTGATCCCGAACGCATATATTAAACTGTATGTATGTTTTTGATCTATACAAAATTTGAAAATAATTACAGTAAAATTTCGATAAGTGTCACACAATAGAATCAATTTCTACGAAAACGTGACAATAAACGAATTATATGACACTTATCAAAAAAAAGAATTAAATTAAAAAAATTGTTTGTTTTTTGTTTAAAAAGTTAACAGATGAATAAATATGACAATCACTCAATTTAATAATAACATATAGTAGTAATAACAACAACAGTATTAAATAATATGAACATCATATTGAATATTTTTCTGATACTGCAATATTTGAAAGTTTACGTAGAGTTAATATATCAGATAGAGATACATTTCTATTTGCTGCCCAGTCAATGGTTGTATTGAATCCGCTAATTACATCGTCGATATTGTTTGCGATAACCTCCGTAACGTTATTTTCATTGTTTTCATTAACGCCTTCAATTATATCATCATTAGTTATCAATTCAAAATTAGAATTTTCATTTGATCCCTGTGCCCATTCTGTAATCTCTATTTCATTTAATGTTGTATCGGGGAGAATTCGGCGATATAAATTCGAAATAGGGATATCACATTCTTCATCAAAATGATCTTCTGGTAGATTAAATTGTAAATTTTCAGTTGTTGTATATACATTTTTCCAACCATTCAGTAAAACATCCTTTTTAATACTTAACCATGCCTCATAAATCAAAAACAAAACTTCTTTCAAATTTAAGGATTTCAATTTTGCAGCAGTATCAGATCCATCTTGTTTTAGCAAATGTAGCAGTAAACGCTTGCGATAACAAAGTTTCATATTTTTGATAATTTGTTGATCAAGTGGTTGAATCATAGCAGTCGTGTTTGGAGGGAAAAATATTACAGAAAAGTCATCAGTGCTTAGATCTTCACCATGGCACGTTGCGTTGTCAACCAACAAAAGAGCTTTTATTGGTAAGCCTTTACTCCTGAGATTTTCAGTTACTCTTGGAATAAAAATGTCTTTAAACCATTCTTTAAATAAATCTCTGGTTTGCCAAGCATTTTTTGACGAACGATAGTGAATATCTGGTAGGACTACATGATTAAAGCATCTTGGTTTTTTTGACTTTCCAATAACCATTAATAGGAGTTGATGGTTTCCGCTCGCATTTACACAAGGCATAATGGTTATACTTTCTTTTGATTTCTTTTGGCCTGCCGCTGATCTTTCTGCATGCGAAACCAGAGATCTATTATTTAAATCTTTGTATACTAAGCCTGTTTCATCCGCATTATATACTTGCTCAGGCCGAAAATTAAATTCCCTAATTTTATTTTTGAATGTTGTTATAAAGTCAGGAATCGCAGAATGATTACACGATAATTTTTCCCCGCAAATTTTTAAAAGACGAATGTTGTGGCGTTTCTTAAAATTTTCGACCCATCCTTGGCTAGCATGAAAATCTTTATCGGAGTCTAACGACTGATGAAATTCCATTCCCTTTATTTGTAACAATTCATTAGTTACACAATTATTATTGATTCTTTCGTTTAAAAACCATGTATAGAGAGCTTTTTCCAAATTAGGTACAAGAGATGATCTCATTCGTTTGATTTTTTTGGTCGATCTACATTGATTTCCCACAAAATTTTCATATATTTCTTTGGAATTCTTAATACGAAAAATTGTTCTAGTAGATACACCATATTCCTGGGCAACATCAGATATTTTCTCATTGGTTTCAACTTTCTTTAAAATCTCCAATTTTTGATGTATGGACAATTGTCTTATAATTTTTTTCATAATTAGGAATATTTTTTTTAGCAGTAAATTTGAATTTAAATTTAACAAACCTATGACAGTTAACAAATATCGCGAATTTATTTTAGTGACAATAAACGTATAGGACACTAATCGAAATATGTCACTAAACGCATATGACACTTATCGAAATTTTACTGTATTAGCTTTTTAAATTTATAAATTTTTATACAAAATTAAAACAACATTCTAATGAGATAACATAAATAAATGTTGCTTTTAATAAATTATAAAACTGAAATAATTATTTATTTTCATTATTTGTGTATGGTTTATAATTATCAGAGTTGTTAAATAATTATTTTTAATAATTATACTAATTCAAAATAATGCATTCATTTTTATGTAGTGAAATTTATAATTATTTTTGAATTAATGAATTAAAATAATGTATTAAAAATAATGCATTACTTAAAATAATTTGAATTATGTATATTAATTAAATATGCATTACTTGAATTATTTTTAAAATAACAAAAATAATTCAAGGAATTCACGGAATTAACAATTCAAAAATAATTCAATTAAAATCTAAATAAAATTAAAAAAATATAAAAAAAAAAAAACTGAATTATTTGAAAAATTAATATAAGAGTAATGCATTATTTGAATTCAAATTTAATTATTAAAATAATGCTAATGAAATCCATAATGCATTACGAAACTAAAGCATCATTTAATAACTGATAATTATAATCCATCGCTGTATAGAATAATATTTAACACTGTGCCAGGAACAAAAAGTATATACTTTAGAGAGTCCGTATCCTCCGCAAAATGGTGATGTTGTAGGTGTTGCTATCGCTTTATTTCCAGAAGACGACGATTGATTTTGTAGCCAAAAAACTACTTTGCTAGCAATAGATGTAGACAATGTATCGTCGTCTATCCCGTGCTATAATCCAAAAAATTGGCTCTATAGAGCAAGATAAATTAAAAAATACATATTTAAACTTACCTCAGTTTTTCTCCAAACAAACAATTTTTCCCTGAACTCAGCCCGCAGTCCTATTACCGGTATAGCCTCCTTAATATCCTCTTTCGAGAGGTATTTTAAACTCTGATATGTAATACCAGCTTCTAAAAAATATTTGTTTAACTTTATACAAAACTTTTCACTTAAAATTTTATGTCAGTTAACTACACTGAGTAAATAAAATAACCTAAATTAACGAGTCATACAATAATTCAATATTTGATCACAAAAATGACAATTGGATTAAAATAGAAAACTTAGTATGGACAGAAATATATTGATGCCTTAATTTCTTGGTATAAATTATTTTTAGAAAAATATTGTTCCAGGTACTTACTTGTTAAATAACTTTGTGCATGAGGCAAATTAAACTGTTGAAGAAGTTCTTCGAGCTCTTTATCCATTAAAACTTCACTGCAAGTGTTATTCTCGAAAGTTAAAACAACATCATTGTTATTATTTTGGTAGTCAATATTTAAATTTTCAATAATTGAATATTGACCTTGAATTAAATCTTCAGGCAAAATGATGTTATTATTCTAACCAGACATTTTTTTAAATTTATAATATCTAAACACTGACACAAGCTTTTTCACTCAATAATTATTTCTTATTGATAGTTTTAAATTTTATTTATAATTATTTTTTATCACCAAACGAATAAGTAAGTAAACTATCGTCTAACTAACACAAATTTATTATGAAAAAAGAATGCGATAACTAACTGTACTTTACAATAACTAAATACAAATATAAATAACTAACTGTACTTTAAAATATCCAATTTTATTTCCACACGATTAACTGTTGATTATACGCGAAAGTGTTTAAATCTAACAATGCCCGATTTCATTTCAACAGGATTAAATGTTGATTTTATGCGAAACGCTTCTTTTAAGTATATATTACATATATACAGATTCTACGGGGGGTTTTGTGTAAGAGTAAGAAGGGTAAAACAATAAGAATAATCAGAAAATGGAAAATATATTTTACTCATTAACATTAACATGATTTACTTTTGTTTTAACATGAATTCAAATGAAATGGACATCACAGGGAAATGAGTTAATTTAAGTGATGAAGCAATATTTCAATATATAATAATGGGACAAAATAATTCTATGGTGATTAATAATTTATCTGCTATTGCTGCAAGAAGTAAAAATGATTTATATAAAGGTAACTAAATGTTTAACTACGACTTTACTGAAGATTTTTATAAGTCTCCCAATAATGACTAAACTCTTAAGTTATCCCATTACCACAACATTTTTCGTACTAATTAAAATTCTAAATACTAGTTGAAAAAATGTATACAACACTAATTAAATATTTAACTGCGTCATAATAATAAAAAAGGCTTATCTTTAATTTCTCATTTACCTTTTTTTTTGTACATACATTTTAAATTTAAATAAATAAATTTATTATCTTATGCTCATAAATCTGATGTTTTCTTTAAAAAATATATATTTGTTACATAACTAAAAAATACCTCAAAGATAATTATCTATAGTCTTAAATATCATGTATACATATCTATAAGAATTTGAAAAATAAATAAAGAAGAAAACACAAAAATTTTCATCGTGTTCATTCATAGAAATGATGAAGCTCGGAAATAAATAACAAAGATTTTCAAGTAACAATGAATTATATGAAATATAAACTGTTGACATAAAAGTTTTTTTTTTACCCTTAAATATAGGAAGTTATTTCTATAGGCTGATATTATCTACAGATAATGACGGAAATTGTGAGATATAATAAAAAAATGGTTTTATATATCTTGAAAATATTGTATAAATGAAAGATTTTAATATAACAACAGGTGATGTTTTTTTTATGTTCATAAAAAAATAACTTAAAATGTTTCTAAGTTGAGGTGTCCTTTTTTATAGAATCAAGTGTTTTATAGCATTTCTGAGTAAGAAGTACTTTAATATAATGCATTGTTATATAATACTGTTGTATAAAATACAAGTCACCCTGTCTTTCAATTACTTGTGCAATAAACGCACTAATATTAATTCCCAAAATTAATATTAGCAATTAATAACTGTAGCGGAAATCGACTTGCTTAATTAGCACTTTTGCTAATTAAGCAAAGTTGAATGCTCAGGTGATTGAACGACGGTAATGAGACCTTGATTATTATTTGTGAGAATGAAAATCAAGGCCACGTTTTACCAAAAAGGGTTGACTTGGATTTTATAATTTTGATTAATAGAGTTGAGTTGATTCGTAGTCGCGTTAAAGTAAAGTCGGTCTGGAATTGAATTAAATAAAAGAAATATTAAAAATAACTTAAATAAGATAAATAAATTGTTACTGATTTAATTAATTAATTGATGTGTTTTATTTAAATTAAAAGATTTCCAGATTTATATGGTTAATGTTATAACCGTAAGTATAACATTGGCGCAGCCGGTTAACATAAAACTACGTTTTTATGTAAGAACCTTCGTTCGCAATTTAAAAA